>OY293410.1:47691863-48012792 GCA_958502065.1 Chrysolina americana | reverse complement strand
GTCTTATTTTTAAACACATTTAATCCTATTTTAACTTGCCTCAAATTATTTGGATTATTCTTCCCCATCCTAGTGATTGTATCAGGCACTACGTTTTTCTTCCCCGGTATATGCCTAATCTCAAATTTTTATTCTTGCAATAGCAATGCCCATCTGTGAATTCTATGCTCGCATATTTACAATTTAAAATGGAAATTAAAGCTTCATGATCGGTTTCTATGAAAAATTTTGCTCCAAGTAAATAAAATCTAATTTCAGTTATACAAAATATTATACTAACCAATTACAATTCACTAGCACTATAATTTCGCTCATGTTTCTTTGTGACTCGTGATATAAAAGATATAGGTCCTTCAGTTCCCCCTTGTACTTATAAAGGTAAATCATAATTAGGATGGTAAATTTTCAAATTTTGTGAAAAATCTTTAAATTCAAAAAATGCTTTTCATGCTGTTCTTCCCATTTCCACTTTACATTTTCCTTCAGTAAATTTAATAATGGTAATTTTTTTCTACTTAAATCAGGTATCAGTCTTTTAAAATAATTTAACATTCCCAGAAATCCTCTCAGTGTTTTCAAATTGTGTGATCTTATGTAATCTTTTATTGTTCTAACTCTGTCTGGATCCATTTCAAAACCTAATTCATTCAGTCTGTAGCCTAAATATATAACTTCCTTTTGAAAAAATTCCCATTTGTTTAAGTTTATTTTTAAACCTGCCTCATCTAATAATTCTAATACCTTTTCTAAATGTTCTTTATGTATGTCTTCGTTTTCTGAATAAATCAAGATATCGTCTAAGTAATGGAATACAAAGTGTTCGGATTTGTCTAAAATTTGAGTAAGGCTCTTTCAAGTGCTGGACAAGCTGACTGTAAACCATATGGTACAACACATGTTACTTACTTATACAGCTTCAACACGATTGATTCTATTTGAATATAAATGTATTCAGAGTACTGTCAGCTGCACGCAGGTTCCTTGATACATAGTTATCATGCTGAATACTCGAGGGTAATATCGGATAAACTTTCATTTTGCATGAAAACTTGGTTGCTTTGGTAATTGACGAGAGCAAATAACATGATAAAATCACGACAACGAAGGTGGAGTGATTTTATCTAATGTTATTTGGTCGAGTCATAATACAAGCTACCAAGTTTGAGTGGAACAAAATTAAAGTTTTTACGATGAAAACAAAACCTCGAGTGGTATTTAGTGAGATAATTTAACGAATCAAATAAATGAATTATTTAACAAAAGTGAATAGAACATAATTTATTAAATTAAATCAATAATTCACTGACAGGAATATTATTTAAATGTACAATTAGTGAAAGTACAGTTTTGTTATACAATCCTACCCGAAGAAGACTGCTGAATTTGATTATATTCCTCTCTTACATGGAATTAACCAAAAACTGTGTTTTAAATCTATCTTAGAGAAAATTTTTGTTTTGGTAATTCTGCCAAATATAACTTCAATATTCAGTGTCACAGTATTGCTGTAGCGTCCGTTCAGTTAACAAGTGAATCGGCGTGAAGGCAAATTTATTTACAGCGTTCGTATGAAAATAAAAAAAGACAAAACCATCACCTTGGACTTTAAAAATGTGAGAAAGAAACCAACGGATTTACACCTCCATAGATGGATACGGGATAAACTAAAACTAACCGGAGATCGAATACAATCGATTCAATTTGATCACATCAACTTCAAGATATACATAGGGGTGATCTCGCAAAAAATAGTCAACTCGACAGTCAGTATGTTTGAGGATACTGACGGTGTCATCAAATATACTGATGAGGAGGGGAAGGAATTAGAAATATTCATATCAGAAGATGCTGAAGAAGTCAAAGTTCAAGTTTATGATTTTCCAGTACAACTAGCAAATGAGAAAATAAAGTCAAAATTATCGAATTATGGCAGAGTAAAACCCATCATTAATGAAAAATACTCAGGCCACGTAGATATTTTCCCAGTAGAATCCGGTAATTAGAACAGTATGGATGACAATGAAGGAAAAAGTACCCTCGTAGTACGTAACAATTGAGGTGACAACTTCACTTATTACTTATGCCAACCAGATCAGAATCTGCATGCTATGTGACCAAGTGGGACACGAGAGACGAGACTGCCCAAAACTAACAAGGAATAGGATAAACCAAATAAGAAGACTAACGCCCCAGTATAATGATAATAAAACATATGCAAGTGTCATACAAGGTGGAACAGTAGTTCACCAAGAACAAACAGAAGAAGTTAAAGGAAATAACAGCACAGAAGGAGAGATCGAAAAGGTCACTGGCACTGAACCCATTCAAGATTCAGAGCTTAAAGTTATTGAAGAAGGAACTGTAGAAGAAAAAAATTTAGAAGATGGAAATGAAGAAGGAAACGAAGACGAAGAAAACGACGAAGAAGTTATCTGACAGTGATTCAAGTGACAATAGAAGCAACAATAGGAGCAGGATACCACAATTATGAAGCAAAGAAGAAAATACATTTAATCAAAGGTAGTTCCGGATCAGAAGAGGAAAAGAAAAAAATTCCATAACTCATACTAAAAAAAATATTCGGAAAACAAACAAAGGATGAAAAAGAAAAGGAAAAAGTAAAAGTGGGTGGTGACATGAACGTGAAGAGTGGTGAAGACATGTTCTTCTAGCTCGGTGTCATTAGTTATGTAAGTCCAACATTTTTTTTGTATATTAACATTCAACAGCTTAAATTAATATCAATGGTTTGAAAAATAAAGTAAAGCAGAAACTTTTACAAGAATACGTTATCAAACATGATATAGACATATGTTTCTTGCAAGAATTGAACTATGACACAATAGATATATTACCGAACTATAATTATATTGTAGTAAAACTGCACTAACTAATTTTCCTAATTTATTTGAAACACTATTTACAACAATTATTCACTAAAACATTGACTTTAATAGCTATTTCAATTTATTTCTACAGTGGCTATCTATCAGCGAACTCTGGAACTGTAACTAACTCTCTATTCTGATATACTCCCAAGCAGATTCCATCCACGACTCTCGATTATTCAGGAGTAAAGAACATTTCATCTAGATGGCTCTTCGAACAGTATCGATCGATCGATTTATTCCAGCTTGTTCTCGGCGATCCGTACGCCAGCAGATATGCTGTTGTAGTTGAACGAGGGTGCATAATTAATTAGATCAGGGCCGGTCTCGGGGCCGGACTCGAAATCGTTACATTGCCCCCTTCTTAAAGACGTTTCGCCCCGAAACGTCATTCTTGGAGTGTGAAGATATCTGCAAGATTCTCCATATCTGCACCTGGACGTTCGATGGAAGTAGCACTCCACAGTCTTCAACTTGGGTCGAGGAAGATGGCTGCAGCACACCAGAATGTTGATGCCGCTGGATCTGAATATTGTCTCCAACATGCTTCTTATAACTCTCCAGTCCAGCCCATCAAGCCCACAGGCCAATTTTGGGATTGCCAGGTCTACAATATTCTGGTCCAGCATCGTGTCTCTCAATCTCGTAAGGCTCTTCCAAACATCTTCATCTTATCTCGAAAACGCTTCTTGGTAACCAGATAGTAGATGTGTCTCTGGCCTTTCCTCAGCTGTAACACCCCTCCGACTTCCGGATTCTATTCTCTCAGTTCCTGGATTCGACCGAACTTCTTGGAGAAAACTACTGCAATGCCTCTGGACATTTGGAGATCTTCTGCCACACAGTGAGCTAACGCGTAATCAGCAGGCACCTTGAATAGATCTCGTGACTCCTCTCGGGTTACCCCATATTGAACTTTCTGTCCGTTCGAGTACAGGGACATGAACCTCTGAAACGTCATTTCGTCCTCCGGTGATCTGACTGTGCGGACTTGGTCGTGGATTCCGGCGTAAGGGGACAACCTATAGAAGTGGACTACCCTAGGTTTTTCTCATGGTGGCTTCTATATGCGGTAGACGAGGTCGTTTATCCTTTTCATGATCTTATATGGACCTTCCCACGAGTTCCGAAGTTTCGGTGATAGTCCACGGCGACGTTTAGGGTTGTATAGCCAGACAAGATCACCTGTCTGATATCCACCAGCATCCGCCTTGATGTTGTAGGTCTTCTTAATTCTGTCGCTGACACTCTGGATGTTCAAACAGACCCGTTCATGGATGTTGTCCATTCTCTGTCGCAATTTGCTGACGTAGTCATCTCCCGCAGTGTCTTGTCCTGGTGGCGTCCCAAACTTCAGGTCACATGGAAGTCGCAGCTCTCGGCCCATAATAACACTAGCAGGGGTTTGGCCGGTTGACTCATGAACTACGGAACGATACGCCATCAGGAACAGATGGAGGTACTGGTCCCAATCCTTCTGGTGGTCAGAGACTACCTTGGACAGGTGGCGGTTTATCGTCTTATTCATCCGCTCCACCATTCCATCGGACTGCGGATGTAGAGCTGTGGTCCTCGTTTTCCGGATGTTCAGCATCTGACACATCTCCTGGAACAGGTTTGACTCGAAATTCCTGCCTTGATCCGAATGCAGCTCTAACGAGACACCGAATCGACAAATCCACTCCTTGACCAAGACGTCGGCAACGGTGATGGCTTCTTGGTTGGGCAGGGCATAGGCTTCGGCCCACTTGCTGAAGTAATCCATCGCCACAAGGAAGTACTTGTTCCCGTGTTCAGATTGTGGGAATGGGCCAGCGATGTCAATGGCAATCCTTTCGAATGGGCTGCCCACATTGTACTGGCGCATCGGGGCCTTAGGTCTTGTTCGAGGCCCATTACTGGCAGCGCATACAGCACATTTTCTGCACCAGTCCTTGACGTCAGCTTGACATTTGGACCAGTAGAACCGTTGCCTAACTTTCTGGAGGGTCTTCGTCACTCCCAGATGTCCTCCGGTGACCCCATCATGGATTTCTCAGAGCACTTCCTGTCTTCTACTCATGGGAACTACTACCTAACGTCTTTCTTCCCCGCCATCCTCCGACTCCAACACACGCTTCAAGACTCCATTGTCTAAGGTGAAAGAGTTCCATTGGGCCCAGTAAGTTTTAACGACTGGAGAACAACTGGCCATTTCCTGTCACGACGGCGTTCGCTCACTCTTCTTCCAGGCGATGACTAAACCAAGATCTGGATCTTTCTCTTGGTCTTTATGGATCTTGTGGTCATTCCAGTTATCAGCGACCGACGTGGTTCTGCAGAGTGTCGACTCCTTTTCCTCTGTTCGTCGGCAGTGCAAACAGTCGTCTGGACATGGTCTTCGCGATAGGGCATCCGCATTCTTATGGCTGGTCCCCGCCCGATGTTCGATCTTAAAGTCGAATTTCTGGAGCCTCTCAATCCAGCGTGCCACTTGCCCTTCGGGATTCTTAAACTGTAGGAGCCATTTGAGAGCTGCATGGTCAGTTCTCAGTAGGAATCTTCATCCATACACGTACTTGTAGAAGTGCTCAACTCCCTTGACAACAGCCAACAGTTCCCGCCTGGTGACACAGTAATTCCGCTCCGGTTTACTGAGGGTCTTGCTGAAGTAACCGATGACCTTCTCTTGTCCTTCTTGGATCTGAGACAGGACAGCTCCAAGTCCCACTTTACTGGCGTCCGTGTCCAAAATGAATTTCCCGTCTGGAAGGGGGTAGCTCAGGATTGGTGCGTTGATCAAAGCTCCTTTCAACTTCCTGAATGAATCTTGGCATTCATCTGACCACTGGAACTTTCTCCTTCCGTGAGCCTGGTCAGTGGTTTTGCGATGTTAGCAAATCCCAGCACGTATCGGCGATAGTAAGTGCACAAGCCAAGAAAACTTCGAAGCTGGTGAATGTCTTTCGGAACGGGCCATTCCTTAACAGCTTTGATCTTCTGCTCATCTACTGCCACTCCTTTTCCAGAGACAACGTGGCCGAGATAACGTACTTCTTTTTGAAACAGATGACATTTCTTAGGGCTCAGTTTCAGTCCGGAGCTTCTCAGTCGCTGAAATATCTCTTCCAAGTTTTTTACAAGGTCCTCGAACGATCTGCCAACCACAATAATGTCGTCGAGATACACCAGACACGTCTTCCATGATAGTCTTTTCAAAACCGTCTCCATCAATCTTTCGAACGTGGCTGGAGCATTGCAGAGGCCGAATGGCATTACTGTAAACTGTCATAATCCGGAGCCGATGGTAAAAGCTGTCTTTTCTCGATCTTCCTGGGCCAGTTCTACCTGCCAGTATCCGCTCTTCAAATCTAAGGTCGAGAACATCGTAGATCCAGCCAGCGTGTCTAGCGTGTCGTCTATCCTTGGGAGAGGGTAGCTGTCCTTTTTCGTCACGTTGTTTAGTTGACGGTAGTCTACGCAAAACCGTGTTGATCCATCTTTCTTCTTCACCAACACGACTGGAGAGGACCAGGGACTGTCGGATGGCTCGATGACTCCGTCTTTCTCCAAGTCGTAGACTATTTTGTCAGCCTCCTCCTTTTTTGCGAGAGGAAGTCTTCTGGCTGATTGCCTGATTGGTCGGGCATTTCCAGTATATCTATCTTGTGCCGAACCACCTTTGTTCTACCGCCTCTGCCTACTCCGGTATGGAAGATGTCCTGATACTTCCTGACTAGTTCTCTCAATTTAGGCTTCTGAGCTGGCCCCATGTCCTTGGACGAGATAGCAACCAACTTCTCCAATTCTGCTGGCATGTTACTGGCTTGACTAACAGTGCCGCGTACACTCCTTATCACAGAGGAAATTGACGAGCAGTGCCCAAGAATTGTTCCTTTCTTCAAAGTCACAGGGTAATAATTGACATTCATTACCCTTACCGGCACAAATTTATCAACTCGCAATAAGGTCTTCCCTAGTGCGATTCCTCGTCCAATTTTCTCATCATGGAGCTTGGGCTCGAACATCACCACGTTTCCATTGCTCGCACCCCCATCCAGGCGAGCCTCCAAAATGGTTTCAGCCCTCTCCGGTACGCTCACATCTTCAGCCAGCAGAACTCGAACCATTTCTTCATTTCTCCCATGAAGTACCAGCTCTTCTCCGATCACACGAAGGACGCCGTCTTTAAAATTCAGCTCGAATCCTCTAGAATTCATGATGTCCATTCCAATTATTACCTCGTCCTCGATATCCGCTACTAGAACCCGGTGTTTCACTGTAGTGCTGCCCAAAGTCAGTTCAATTAGAAGTTCACCATACACAGTTGCCGGCTCTCCTGTTGCTGTGCGTAGCTTCCAATTCGACGATTCGATTCTTGCCAGTGTTTTGGCAAATGTAGGTCCAAAGATTGTCCTAGTCGCACCCGTATCAAGGAGCATGGTGCGAGGCTCGTTGTTAATGCGACCGTCTACGAAGACCCCTTTGTCTTGTCTTTGAAGTACAGTGACATATGCATTGTTAACTGGGGCTTGTTGGGTACGGACTGACGATTGCTCCTTCTTGACCTTCATCGTTGATGTCGATTTTTTCAATGTCGGACATTTGCTACGCACGTGCCCAAGTTCTCTACAATTTTGGCATCGTATCAGTCTTCTCTCAGGCACAACTTCCTTCAGCACTTTTCGCATCACAGCTTCCATATTAGTAGGCTCCTGTCGGTCTTCCTCGATCATCCGGACTCTACTCTGGCTTTTGCAGGATTGCTTTGCTGCTTCGAGTTCCAGAGCGCGTGCTAATGCATCCACGAGATGTGCGGGTCGAGCTAGTGTCAATGCCTGCCTCGTTTCTTGGTCACGAAGCCCATCCAAAAATGCCTGAACCGCTAGTCGTTCCATTACATTTTCCGGTGTAGCTGGATATGCAAGGCGAACCAAGCGTGCAATGTCTGCTTCGAATTCTTGTAATGATTCGCTTGATTTTTGGCATCTGTTTTTCAGCTGCGAGTGATATACGTGTTCAAGGTGGGCTTGACCATAGCGAAGTTCCAAGTGTTTTACCAGCTGTTCATAGTCTTCCTGTTGTTGGGCGTTGGGCGTTTGTAAAATATTTGTTGCTTCGCCACGCAATGCCAGTGTCAATACTAAAGCTTTTTCCCCAGCATTCCATCCATTTGCTTTGGCAGCAGCTTCGAATTGTCGGTGGTAGTTTGACCATGGAGTATTTCCGTCGAACTGAGGCGGTTTCAATGAGAGCTTGCCTGGTTCCGTACTGACCTTGAAATCTTTTACGTCTTTTTGAACTTCCTCCAGGTTCATACTCAGGTCCAGCATTGGGTTTTTGTTGTAAGTTTCTGGGGTGTGCGCAGAATCCATTCGCTTTTCCAATTCACTGAATTTTTCATTTATTCTGCCAATTTCTTCCGTCTTTTATTTCATCGTGGAGCCTTTCCTTGATTTTTTTGATTTCTTCCACCATTTCGTCTTTTCCATTTCTGTCTCGACAGTTCCCATTCTTTCTTCCAACCGATTCGCCACACTGCAAACTTCTTCTTTCAAGCTTCTCGAATTTTCTAGAAGCTCTTCTCTCAAATTCTCCGAGTTTTCTAGAAGCTTCACTTCTAAATTTTTCGAATTTTCGTGAAGCTTTTCTTCCAGGCTCTTCACATTTTCTTGAAGTTCCTCTTTTAGATAATTCGAATTTTCTAGAAGTTCTTCTTTCAGGCTGACCGAGTTTTCTAGAAGCTTTTCCTCCAGACTCTTTGAATTTTGAAGAAATTTATCTTCAAGACTCACCGAATTTTGTTGAAGTTTATCCTCCAATCTATTCGAATTTTCGAGAAATTTATCTTCCAAGGATTTCGTGGTCTCGTCGAGTTTATTCATTATGGAACTCAAATCAATTCCAGAAACTTCGAATAAAAACGTTTCGGGGTCTTCTCCTTCTTCAATCAGTCCATCTGCAAGTCTCTTCTGGAGTACGGCCTTCTTTTCAGTTGTTTCTAACTCACGATCCTCTAACTCTTGCTTTAATTCACTAACATTAAGATCAACTAGGTGAACTCTTCTCGGAAACATTTTGTCTCTTATTGTCTTTACCGAGATATCAGTCTATTATTTATTTCACACAGTTTTCAGTTTAGTGTCCCGCGACGCGCAAAACTGTCCACTTTGCACTCAAATGTTCAACGGGTCACTAGCTGTCTATTAGGCGCGATAAATGTCTATCAGTTTTTCAACGCGAAGAACACTTTAATACTTATTTATTTTAAACATCACACTTCTGACGCCAAATGTAGTAAAACTGCACTAACTAATTTTCCTAATTTATTTGAAACACTATTTACAACAATTATTCACTAAAACATTGACTTCAATATCTATTTCAATTTATTTCTACTGTGGCTATCTATCAGCGAACTCTGGAACTGTAACTAACTCTCTATTCTGATTGTCCCGCTTATATACTCCCAAGCAGATTCCATCCACGACTCTCGATTATTCAGGAGTATAGAACATTTCATCTAGATGGCTCTTCGAACAGTATCGATCAATCGATTTATTCCAGCTTGTTCTCGGCGATCCGTAAGCCAGCAGATATGCTGTTGTAGTTGAAAGAGGGTGCATAATTAATTAGATCAGGGCCGGTCTCGGGGCCGGACTCGAAATCGTTACAATATAATGAATGTAGGTAACGCAGAACGTGGAACAGGAATTATATACAGAAAAAGTCTGAAAATAGACAATATTTCACTTAGTCCTAATGGCAGAATCACCTCCGCAACAATAGACAATACCGCGCACTACATCAATATTTATGCACCATCTGGAACGCAGAACCAAAACCAAAGAAACAGTTTTTTCTTAAACGATTTGAACATACATCTTAAATTCAACTCGCCTCAAATTCTTTTAGGAGACTTCAACTGTATAATTAAAAACAAACATAGTAAAAATAGAGCAAAAATTTCAAACATCTTAAAAAGTATAATAACACAACTAAAACTAATAGATATATGGAAAAAAATTCATAAAAAACTATCTAGAATTCACTTACATTCGAGCTAATTGTGCAACTCGTATAGATAGAGCCTATATATAACACAGGGAGAACAGATAAATATTACCGACATTAAATGTATGCCAGTCTCATTCTCTGACCACAGTTCCATAATATTTTTTTGCAAAGCAAATACAAAACAAGCGCAAACCATGGATGGGGTTATTGGAAATGTAAAAGCTCAATCTTGAATGATCAAAATATAATGGACTCATTTCGAAATGAGATAGTAAATATTAAATCACATTATCTGTACAGAGCAGATATAGGAAAATGGTGGTCAAATGTATTCAAACCTAAAGTAAAAACATATTTGAGAAATGAAGAAATCAAAAAAAAACCGGGAACATAATGATCATCTCATGAGATTTTATAATAACGTATTGTATGAGCTGAATGAAAAATTAAATGCGGGGGTTAAAGAACACCATATTTTTAGCAAAAGAGAAATGATTGAAAGAAATGTGTAATGATCAAAATCAGTACGCCAATAGCGATAGACTTATAATGAAAATTAAAAAAGGTTACAGCCAACAACACATTGAATTTCTCCCTCATATATATGCATATATGCAGAAGCAAAATCACAAGTAATAATAAATGGGCATTTGTCAAGAGTTTTTCCAGTCAAATCATCAATACGGCAAGGATGTCCTCTGTCCATGATACTGTTCAGTATTTCACTTGAGCCTTTCATAAGACTATGCGACTTCACATTAAAAGGAATCTTGCTTGACAATAAATCATTTAAAGTCAGTGCGTATGCGTATGAAAATGAAGTGAACGCCATTGCATGAAAGAAATATTAAAATATATGAAAATGCTTCCAATGCTAAAATTAACGAGCAAAACACGAAAATACTTCCAATTGGCAACTGGAGAAATCAATTTTCACTGCACCAAAGATTTGAATATGTCAATAACATAAACGTTTTAGTAATAACTTTAACCCCATCCTTCGGTGAAATGTTGGAAAAAAATGGGAAAGTATAATAAAAAAAGTACAGATGAAAATTTTTGCTGATAACTTACGACAAATGAATATCATCAAAAAGATATATGGTACTTGAACACATACATGCTCTCGAAAGTTTGGTACACAGCACAAATCCTACCTCTAGAAAAAAAATATAGCCAAAAACTTGTACAGATAACAGGAAAATTTATATGGCTAGGTCACCTATATAAAATTTCTCGTAAACAGCTTTATAATAGTCGCTGTAAAGGAGGTATTGAATTGATAAATATTGAAAATAAAGCCGCATCGCTACTGATAAAAACCCAATTTAACTCATGGACGACCATAAATTCAAATATATATTACAAATCGACACTGAATGAGATCTTCAATAAGAATAGACAAATAATCCCAAATAAATTATTTAACAATGCACATATAATATAATAAAACAATTTGATATTGATGAAGCAACAAAAGTAACCTCAAGTAGTTTGTACCACAGTATTATGGAATCAGAAAACAGCAGCGCACATATCGAGGGAAAACATCCAAACAAAAACTGGTCGAAGATTTGGGGAAACTGTTTAAATAATAATATATGCTCGGATTGGAGAGCAGCAACGTACAATGCTCTTAACGATATTTACCCAGTACAGGCCAAATTACATAAACACAAACTTTCGACATCAATGTAATGTAACAACAGTGTTGACGATATAAATCACAGGCTAAAAGAATGTGGGCATGCTAAAGATGTATGGTGCTGGATAAAGAATATACTGATGAATGTATTTAGGATTCAGATCGATCAAATCGACATTTATGAAATGTTTACAGTAAATTTTCAAAATAAAAATGATCTGAATGTTTGGATTTGGTTCTGTGAATCGGTGATATACTTAAATTTTGAGAAGAAAGGCAACATAAATGATTATAAGAGAATTATTGAGTACGATAGATATTTCAGAATAAGGTCAGACAAATTTAGTAATAAAATAATATAAAGTCAGTAGAGACAATTTACAAATTACATTAATATAGAAACTAAAGAATATTGTATATGACCCTGAAATCGGTCTGCAATTTAAGTATGTTAACATTATGTGAAAAATTTATGTATGTTGCTTATCTGTGATAATAAAGTAGGATAAACAAAAAATTGAAGATTCATATTGAGGTATTGTTATTTTATTAAGTTCTCGTGCATTTAAGCATAATCTAAGTTCCACATTTTTTTGAACTACTTACAACTATAGGATTTATATAATTACTGGTACACATTTTTCAATTATTCCTTGATTAATCATTTTTCAATTTCTTCCCTCACTTTTTGATTTGAACTTCTCTGTTTCTTTGACTTCAACTCTGTGTATATACTTTCTTGCTATTCTCGATTCATACATCGTTAAACATTTATACTTTCTCAAAAAACATAAAATTCATATTTTATACTACATATTTATATTCATTATCATTTAATTCTTCATTTTTAATTACCCCATTTTCATATTCATCTTTATTTTCATCATTATTATTATTATCTTCACTTTCACTCATTTCACACATATATTTACTACACAAAATCTCATTATTCAATTCAACATTTTCCTCATTCAAATCTTCAAATTTGAACCAATTTTCCATCAATTTTACTGCTTTTCTTTCATAGTCTATTGTTGCAATATTTTTCTCTAACTGATCAGTACCAACAATTATATCTATGTCCATATTTTATACCACTAGTAGTTGCATTTCAATTATTTTTCCTTCTACTTTTAAATTTTCATTTATAAATCTATTTGATTCTGCTAATTTTTCCCCATTTAACCCCACTAAATTTGTTTTTGGCATTTTTATCATTTTGTTTAACAATTCTGTATAATTTCCTAAGTTATTTTCATGATGCTTCAGAACCAGTATCTATAAGAATTTTTACTACTTTCTCTCCAATTTTTCCTTGTAATGTTATTAAACTATTTATTTGATCATTTTTTCCAATATCGTTTAAATCAATGTATTCCATGGGATGTTCATAAATCGGTTGTTCCAGCTTACTATATGGTTTCCTTAATAAAAAAAATTCAGAATTTTCCATTTTCCTTATTTCTTGTTCAGATTTTGATTGTCCTGTGTCATTTTGTAATGTCTGTCTTCTCTGGAAATGTACTTGTTTCGTACGTTCGTCATTTCGTTCATTCGAGTATGGGTTTCTCCTACTTTCTATATTATATTCGTTGCTATTTTGTTGATAATAACCTTGGTTTTGGTTTCTATTATTATTACTCTGATTATAATATCTGTTTTGATAACTATCCCTATTATTATTATTTTTTCCATAAGGAATTTACCAGTCAGGCCCTGTCTCCGGAGCTCCAATTCAACCGGAGGGCGCGGTGGTGTGTAATTAACTTCAGTAAACACTCCCCACGGGTGAGTGATTACTGGGTCCGAGAGTCATGTGCCCTGAGAAGACGGAGTGAACCAAGAATTACGGCCTTCTGCATTCTTCCGGGCAAGTTTTCTGCCGCATCATGGCAAGCCGGTATGATTTTCAAGTTTGAAAGCAGTGTGTCCATCATTCCACCAAGGATCCCTATTATCAGAACCAACATCTTGACAGAATGGTTTGGATGAAGCCTGCGGAGTTCAAAGAGAAGATCTCGATATTTCTTCCTCTTTTCGGACGATGTTCGTTTCGCCAGGAGCTGAAAACTCAATTAGGCCAGTCAAAATAGACCGGCAATTCACAATAATTACAAACATTTCTATAACACCGTCATATGTTAAGGTATCCAGTAAAGACTCAATATAAAAATTTGCACAAAAATCTGGGAACCGGAAATCAGGCAAATTCGCATTAAACGCTAATTAGCAATATCTTAGCAAAATTGCAAGCATTGTGCAAATTATAGATGTATCAACGAACTTCTTTTCTACATTCCTCTTGAAATTTGCACCTGCAATTTTCAACTGGAAATACGAATAATCCTCAATTACGTTGTAATTAGCGCCAATTACGATAACAAAATTGCAAACATTGTGCAAGTCATCCCTAAAACGCTTTGAATTTGCACACTTGTCATGCGTACGGAACATCCAAAAAACATGGATAACGCTAAAAACAGTCTCAGGGGCAGAGTTTTAGGGGTCACAAAATTGCAAACATCATTTTCGTGTTTTGTAAACTTTGCTGGCATAATTTTAAGTCGCCAATTGAGTTTGCACTCTTTTCAGTAACCCGGAAGATGGCAGGAATGAACAGTATCTTTAGAAGCAATTTTAGCAAATGCCACAAAATTACAAACTTTGTGCATTTTTTTCTTAAAGTTCTGCCATGGCAAACAAGTCCATGTATAAATTTGCAACCCTATAAAATGTTGGGAAAGCCAAGAAATAGAATATTATCAATTAAGTCGATTTTAGCGGGTGACACAAAATTCCAAACTTTGCACAACTTCTTCTCAAAGTTCTGGTATGGCAAACAAGGCTACTTATAAATTTTCAACCCTATAAACCGTCGGGAAAACAGGTCTGTAGCATGAAGGTCAAACTAAATCTGAGGTGTAAAGGGGGAAATAAGAATCCCGACCGATGGAGGCGGTGCTCCATCATAAAGAATAGCGTCTCACTCTAACTGGGGTGTCGAATATTACAGTTATAGTAAATTTGGCCTTCGAATCTTTGATCGTCATCAAACGCTATCTGCTTTTACGATTTATTTGTATGTACACAACATTGCCCAGTAATTTTTAAATGGAAGAATTCAACTAATATATGTATGACATTCCAGTTCAATATTTTCTTCATTAGGATGAATATTTCAAATAATGAATTAGTTGAAGATGTAGGTAGGTATGAGCAGACATCAGATATGATATGAAAACCGCGTTTATCGGCATATAGGTAGACATAAATGTTTCAAAACAAAAACCACGGGACCAGCGCTATGACCATCATTTTCTTTTTTGTCATTCTGTAATTAGACCCCGGAAGAACCGCCATACTGGTACAAATGACCCAATATTTTGTGTCACCATCTCCCGGTCTAATAGTCCTCTCCCCTGTTAACTTTTGAACAGTTTGACGTACAAACATAAATAAAACACTATTTGGAGGGTACTACTTTTTGAAATGGAACACACTGTGATTGCTCGATAGATGGCGCGGGGGGCACGTCAACTGAAACATTTTAAATGGCATGGGGGTCATGTGTCACATCGTTGAAAAGATAATTCAATTCAAATTTCTCTTTAATTCACATCCAATTGTTCAAAAGTTATAGTGGTCAGGTAAGAAAAGGGATTCAGACAAATGCATCTTGTGAAAAAACGGAAATCGGGAGGGGCTATTAAAACTCATTCAAGTATCCATAATATCCAGCAAAAGTGCATAGTTATGTGAGGGCGCTCAAATCGACAGAAAAATACTCCAAAATTGAGTCTGCAGGGATTCAGCAAAAAACACTTTGACGGTGTGATTTTTAATGGATCCCTGCAATTTTTTTTGTCAATAAAGGTAAAAGTCAAAGTGATGCATCTCTCGAAGTACTTTTTCTGAAAAAACTATAGCTAGGTAACTAGTGAGATAAAAAATAGGGAATGTGGTCTAATTTCTACCAATCATTTTAAGATGTTTTTTGAAATATTGAAAAAGTACTCCGAGAGATTCCTAGATACAACTTTTTAAAATTTGGTGAAAGAAAATTTTGAGTTCACCCAGTGAGCTCCGAGTATGTTGATTTTTTCCGTTCCTTCTTTTACCATTAGCCACTAATAAGGTTAAACCCCTCTTATCTTAGTGGGTTTGCATAAATACATTTTGCAATAATTGCTTATTATTATAACTGAACAATATATTGTTGCCTTCTCATTGCTAGACTCATAAACGGAGCTGTCAAACTGGCATTATGGCACAATGAGCAAAGCCATCTCGTCAAAAATATCATTTCTTAAAATTGGGGAAACTGTTGTTTGGAGTTCATTTCTCTCTTTAAAATGAACTAGTGCACTTAAAGGCATGAACCAAAAAACATGTTGAAAAGGAAAGGTTCCTGACAAAAATTGGCATTTTGAGAGAATTTGATCACGAAATTATTCCACAGGATGTTTTTAAATTAAGGTTTAACAACAAACTCCTAATTAACCCTGTATAATGACAAATAACCCAGCATATAACGACAGACTGAGTGCGCAAGTTTGAAATAATAATTTTATCTACAGTTTGATGAAAAGAATTTTGAAAATTGAACCAATAATGAAAAACCTACGAGATCTCAAATTTAACCAAATATTAACTTATTGCGTTTTTTGCATGTGAGTGTATTTAGATTATTCGAAAATTCATAAGTATGTCCGAACTTTTCAGAATATTCGAAAAAAATTAAAGGCTTTGGAATGCTTTGAAAATACCAGTAGAAACAGTAAAAGCTCTGAAAAAATTATGTTTACCAAATCAAACAAAACAGAAAAGTGAGGATGTTGTACCTCCTGAGTCGACCATCTGTCAAATGTATACGAAACCAATTATAATCAGTAAGATAGTGTAACGATTTCGAGTCCGGCCCCGAGACCGGCCCTGATCTATTTAATTATGCACCCTCGTTCAACTACAACAGCATATCTGCTGGCGTACGGATCGCCGAGAACAAGCTGGAATAAATCGATAGCTCGATACTATTCGAAGAGCCATCTAGATGAAATGTTCTATACTCCAGAATAATCGAGAGAGGCTTGCGACTATATAACCGCTGGAGGACAGTCAGAATTCAGAGTTAGTTACAGTTCCAGAGTTCGCTGATAGATAGCCACAGTAGAAATAAATTGAAATAGTTATTGAAGTAAATGTTTTAGTGAATAATTGTTGTAAATAGTGTTTTAAATAAATTAGGAAAATTAGTTAGTGCAGTTTTACTACATTTGGTGTCAGAAGTGGGATGTTTGAAATAAATAAGTATTAAAGTGTTCTTCGCGTTGAAAAACTGATAGACATTTATCGCGCCTAATAGACAAGTGACCCGTTGAACATTTGAGTGCAAAGTGGACAGTTTTGCGCGTCGCGGGACAATAAACTGAAAACTTTTTGTGTGAAATAAATAATAGACTGATATTTCGGTTAAAAACAATAAGAGACAAAATGTTTCCGAGAAGAGTTCACCTAGTTGACCTTAATAAAGTTAGTGAATTGAAGCAAGAGTTAGAGGAGCGTGAGTTAGAAACAACTGGAAAGAAGGCCGTACTCCAGAAAAGACTTGCAGATGGACTGATTGAAGAAGGAGAAGACCCCGAAACGTTCTTATTCGAAGTTTCTGGAATTGATTTGAGTTCCATAATGGATAAACTCGACGAGACCACGAAATCCCTGGAAGATAAATTTCTTCAAAATTCAAAGAGTCTGGAGGAAAAGCTTCTAGAAAATTCTGTCAGCCTGAAAGAGGAACTTCTAGAAAATTCGAATTGTCTAAAAGAGGAACTTCAAGAAAATGTGAAGAGCCAGGAAGAAAAGCTTCACGAAAATTCGAAAAATCTAGAAGAAAAGCTTGAAGAAAATTCGAAAAATTTATAAGTGAAGCTTCTAGAAAACTCGGAGAATTTAAGAGAAGAGCTTCTAGAATATTCGAAAAGCTTGAAAGAAGAAGTCTGCGGTGTGGCGAGTCGGTTGGAAGAAAGGATGGGAACTGTCGAGACAGAAATGGAAAAATTGAAAGAGACAGTAAGTGACCAAGTCAAAGAAGGAATTGAGGCAGAAATGTACAAAATAAAGGAAAAATTTTGTGATTTAGAAAAGCGAATGGATTCCGTGCACATCCCAGAAATTTTCAACAGAAATTCAATGCCCGATCTGAGTACTAACGTGGAGGAAGTACAAAAAGACATCAAAGATTTCAAGGTCAGTACGGAACCAGGAAAGCTCTCATTGAAACCGCCTCAGTTCGACGGAAATACTCCATGGTCAAACTACCACCGACAATTCGAAGCTGCTGCCAAAGCAAATGGATGGAATGCTGGGGAAAAAGTTTTAGTATTGACACTGGCATTGCGTGGCGAAGCAACAAATATTTTACAAACGCTCAACGCCCAACAACAGGAAGACTATGAACAGCTGGTAAAACACTTGGAACTTCGCTATGGTCAAGCCCACCTTGAACACGTATATCACTCGCAGCTGAAAAACAGATGCCAAAAATCAAGCGAATCATTACAAGAATTCGAAGCAGACATTGCACGCTTGGTTCGCCTTGCATATCCAGCTACACCGGAAAATGTAATGGAACGACTAGCGGTTTAGGCATTTTTGGATGGGCTTCGTGACCAAAAAACGAGGCAGGCATTGACACTAGCTCGACCCGCACATCTCGTGGATGCATTGGCACGCGCTCTGGAATTCGAAGCAGCAAAGCAATCCTGCAAAAGCCAGAGTAGAGTCCGGATGATCGAGGAAGACCGACAGGAGCCTACTAATATGGAAGCTGTGATGCGAAAAGTGCTGAAGGAAGTTGTGCCTGAGAGAAGACTGATACGATGCCAAAATTGTAGAGAACTTGGGCACGTGCGTAGCAACTGTCCGACATTGAAAAAATCGACATCAACGATGAAGGTCAAGAAGGAGCAATCGTCAGTCCGTACCCAACAAGCCCCAGTTAACAATGCATATGTCGCTGTACTTCAAAGACAAAACAAAGGGGTCTTCGTAGACGGTCGCATTAACAACGAGTCTCGCACCATGCTCCATGATACGGGTGCGACTAGGACAATCCTTGGACCTACATTTGCCAAAACACTGGCAAAAATCGAATCGTCGAATTGGAAGCTACGCACAGCAACAGGAGAGCCGGCAACTGTGTATGATGAACTTCTAATTGAACTGACTTTGGGCAGCACTACAGTGAAACACCGGGCTCTAGTAGCGGATATCGAGGACGAGGTAATAATTGGAATGGACATCATGAATTCTAGAGGATTCGAGCTGAATTTTAAAGACGGCGTCCTTCGTGTGAACGGAGAAGAGCTGGTACTTCATGGGAGAAATGAAGAAATGGTTCGAGTTCTGCTGGCTGAAGATGTGAGCGTACCGGAGAGGGCTGAAACCATTTTGGAGGCTCGCCTGGATGGGGGTGCGAGCAATGGAAACGTGGTGATGTTCGAGCCCAAGCTCCATGATGAGAAAATTGGACGAGGAATCGCACTAGGGAAGACCTTATTGCGAGTTGATAAATTTGTGCCGGTAAGGGTAATGAATGTCAATTATTACCCTGTGACTTTGAAGAAAGGAACAATTTTGGGGCACTGCTCGTCAATTTCCTCTGTGATAAGGAGTGTACGCGGCACTGTTAGTCAAGCCAGTAACATGCCAGCAGAATTGGAGAAGTTGGTTGCTATCTCGTCCAAGGACATGGGGCCAGCTCAGAAGCCTAAATTGAGAGAACTAGTCAGGAAGTATCAGGACATCTTCCATACCGGAGTAGGCAGAGGCGGTAAAACAAAGGTGGTTCAGCACAAGATAGATACTGGAAATGCCCGACCAATCAGGCAATCAGCCAGAAGACTTCCTCTCGCAAAAAAGAAGGAGGCTGACAAAATAGTCTACGACATGGAGAAAGACGGAGTCATCGAGCCATCCGACAGTCCCTGGTCCTCTCCAGTCGTGTTGGTGAAGAAGAAAGATGGATCAACACGGTTTTGCGTAGACTACCGTCAACTAAACAACGTGACGAAAAAGGACAGCTACCCTCTCCCAAGGATAGACGACACGCTAGACACGCTGGCTGGATCTACGATGTTCTCGACCTTAGATTTGAAGAGCGGATACTGGCAGGTAGAACTGGCCCAGGAAGATCGAGAAAAGACAGCTTTTACCATCGGCTCCGGATTATGACAGTTTACAGTAATGCCATTCGGCCTCTGCAATGCTCCAGCCACGTTCGAAAGATTGATGGAGACGGTTTTGAAAAGACTATCATGGAAGACATGTCTGGTGTATCTCGACGACATTATTGTGGTTGGCAGATCGTTCGAGGACCATGTAAAAAACTTGGAAGAGGTATTTCAGCTCCGGACTGAAACTGAGCCCTAAGAAATGTCATCTGTTTCAAAAAGAAGTACGTTATCTCGGCCACGTTGTCTCTGGAAAAGGAGTGGCAGTAGATGAGCAGAAGATCAAAGCTGTTAAGGAATGGCCCGTTCCGAAAGACATTCACCAGCTTCGAAGTTTTCTTGGCTTGTGCACTTACTATCGCCGATACGTGCTGGGATTTGCTAACATCGCAAAACCACTGACCAGGCTCACGGAAGGACAAAGTTCCAGTGGTCAGATGAATGCCAAGATTCATTCAGGAAGTTGAAAGGAGCTTTGATCAACGCACCAATCCTGAGCTACACCCTTCCAGACGGGAAATTCATTTTGGACACGGACGCCAGTAACGTGGGACTTGGAGCTGTCCTGTCTCAGATCCAAGAAGGACAAGAGAAGGTCATCGGTTACTTCAGCAAGACCCTCAGTAAACCGGAGCGGAATTACTGTGTCCCCAGGCGGGAACTGTTGGCTGTTGTCAAGGGAGTTGAGCATTTCTACAAGTACGTGTATGGACGAAGATTTCTACTGAGAACTGACCATGCAGCTCTCAAATGGCTCCTACAGTTTAAGAATCCCGAGGGTCAAGTGGCACGCTGGATTGAGAGGCTCCAGGAATTCGACTTTGAGATCGAACATCGGGCGGGGACCAGCCATAAGAATGCGGATGCCCTATCGCGAAGACCATGTCCAGACGACTGTTCGCGTTGCCGACGAACAGAGGAAAAGGAGTCGACACTCTGCAGAACCACGTCGGTCGATGATAACTGGAATGACCACAAGATCCAGAAAGACCAAGAGAAAGATCCAGATCTTGGTTTAGTCATCGGCTGGAAGAAGAGTGAGCGAAGACCGTCGTGGCAGGAAATAGCCAGTTGTTCCTCAGTCGTTAAAACTTACTGGGCCCAATGGAACTCTTTCACCTTAGACAATGGAGTCTTGAAGCGTGTGTTGGAGTCGGAGGATAGCGGGGAAGAAAGACGTCAGGTAGTAGTTCCCAGGAGCAGAAGACAGGAAGTGCTCCGAGAAATCCATGATGGGGTCACCGGATGACATTTGGGAGTGACGAAGACCCTCCAGAAAGTTAGGCAACGGTTCTACTGGGTCAATTGTCAAGCTGACGTCAAGGACTGGTGCAGAAAATGTGCTGTATGCGCTGCCAGTAATGGGCCTCGAACAAGACCTAAGGCCCCGATGCGCCAGTACAATGTGGGCAGCCCATTCGAAAGGATCGCCATTGACATAGCTGGCCCGTTCCCACAATCTGAACACGGGAACAAGTACATCCTTGTGGCGATGGATTACTTCAGCAAGTGGGCCGAAGCCTATGCCCTGCCATAAGCCAAGAAGCCATCACCGTTGCCGACGTCTTGGTGAAGGAGTGGATTTGTCGATTCGGTGTCCCGTTAGAGCTGCATTCGGATCAAGGCAGGAATTTCGAGTCAAACCTGTTCCAGATGTGTCAGATGCTGAACATCCGGAAAACGAGGACCACAGCTCTACATCCACAGTCCAATGGGTGTCCAAGGTAGTCTCTGATCACCAGAAGGATTGGGACCAGTACCTCCATCTGTTCCTGATGGCGTATCGTTCCGCAGTTCATGAGTCAACCGGCCAAACCCCTGCTAGTGTTATTATGGGCCGAGAGCTGCGACTTCCATGTGACCTGAAGTTTGGGACGCCACCAGGACAAGACACTGCGGGAGATGACTACGTCAGCAAACTGCGACAGAGAATGGACGACATGCATGAACGGGACCGTTTGAACATCCAGAGTGCCAGCGATAGAATGAAGGAGACCTACGACATCAAGGCGGATGCTGGTGGATATCAGACAGGTGACCTTGTCTGGCTATACAACCCTAAACGTCGCCGTGGACTATCACCGAAACTTCGGAACTCGTGGGAAGGTCTATATAAGATCATGAAAAGGATAAACGACCTCGTCTACCGCATATATAAGCCACCACGAGGAAAACCTAGGGTAGTCCACTTCAATAGGTTGTCCCCTTACGCCGGAAACCACGATCAAGTCCGCACAGTCAGATCACCGGAGGACGAAATGACGTTTCAGAGGTTCATGTCCCTGTACTCGAACGGACAGAAAGTTGAATATGGGGTAACCCGAGATGAGTCACGAGATCTTTTCATGGTGCCTGCTGATTACGCGTTAGCTCACTGTGTGGCAGAAGATCTCCAAATGTCCAGAGGCATTGCAGTAGTTTTCTCCAAGAAGTTCGGTCGAATCCAGGAACTGAGAGAACAGAACCCGGAAGTTGGAGGGGTGTTACAGCTGAGGAAATGCCAGAGAAACATCTACTACCTGGTCACCAAGAAGCGTTCTCGAGATAAGCCGTCTGATGAAGATGTTTGGAAGAGTCTTACGAGATTGAGAGACACGATGCTGGACCAGAATATTGTAGACCTGGCAATCCCAAAATTGGCCTGTGGGCTTGATGGGCTGGACTGGAGAGTTATAAGAAGCATGTTGGAGACAATATTCAGATCCAGCGGCATCAACATTCTGGTGTGCTGCAGCCATCTTCCTCGACCCAACTTGAAGACTGTGGAGTGCTACTTCCATCGAACGTCCAGGTGCAGATATGGAGAATCTTGCAGATATCTTCACACTTCAACAATGACGTTTCGGGCCGAAACGGCCCCGAGACCGGCCCTGATCTAATTAATTATGCACCTTCGTTCAACTACAACAGCATATCTGCTGGCGTACGGATCGCCGAGAACAAGCTGGAATAAATCGATAGCTCGATACTATTCGAAGAGCCATCTAGATGAAATGTTCTATACTCCAGAATAATCGAGAGCGGTTTGCGACTATATAACCGCTGGAGGACAGTCAGAATTCAGAGTTAGTTACAGTTCCAGAGTTCGCTGATAGATAGCCACAGTAGAAATAAATTGAAATAGTTATTGAAGTAAATGTTTTAGTGAATAATTGTTGTAAATAGTGTTTTAAATAAATTAGGAAAATTAGTAAGTGCAGTTTTACTACAATAGGATGGATTACAAGGGAAGATCATTTGGCATTACCTATTGATTGTATCTTTTATGATAAATAAATTATTTCGACATTATAATCGTGATACATCAAACAGTTGAATTCTTGATATTGTTCGATCTGAATAAAGTATAAGAACTGGTCAGAACCGTCTTGCATCAAGAAGTACTTCAGAGTGCGATAAACAAAAATAACGTTTTTATTGACCACGTTCGACATTACATAGGTAAATTTGAAGTAAGTTTTTTCAGTCTATGTTACTACACACAACGTGGATAATTAGATTAGAAAATAAGTCTAAGAATTTGAGGACGAGAAGTTATACAAAAATAATAATAAGCAATAAATTGTTCTGGACAAAATGATCACTCAAACAAAAATATAAATATACTTCCTTTTTAAGAACGAGAGAAGAATTTGGCAAAGGAAAGAAATTCCAAAATAGAACAAACATAGAATCGCTTTGTCTAGTCCGAGGCGAACGGAAGGGTGATCACGGCGATTGCGTCGGAAAGCCGGACGGGGAGGGTTTGCCGAAGTTTTATGGGTTTGCAAATTCATAGGTCAACTTGCATGATATTCCAGTATGGGAAAAAATTGCTCAAAGTTTTAAATTTTTTGTCATGCGCGATAATCGACTCAATCGACAATATTCCATTGCACTGCTTTCCCAAAGGTTGATAGGGTTGCAAATTTATAGGTGGACTTGCCATTCCAGAACCATGAGAAAAAATTGCACACATTTTGGAATTTTTTATCACCCGCGACAATAATTTTAATTGATAATATTCTATTGACCTGTTTTCCCGACGGTTTATAGGGTTGCAAATTTATAAGTAGCCTTGTTTGCCATACCAGAACTTTGAGAAAAAATTGCACAAAGTTTGGAATTTTGTGTCACCCGCGAAAATCGACTTAATTGATAATATTCTGTTTCCTGACTTCCCCGACATTTTATAGGGTTGCAAATTTATACATGGACTTGTTTGCCATGGCAGAACTTTAAGGAAAAAATGCACAAAGTTTGTAATTTTGTGGCATTTGCAAAAATTGCTTCTAAAGATACTGTTCCTGCTAACCACCATTTTGACAGAATGGTTTAGATAAAGCCTGCGGAGTTCAAGTTGTAGATCTCGATATTTAGTCCGGTTTTCCTCCTCTTTTCGGACGATGTTCGTTTCGCCAGGAGCTGAAAACTCAATGACGAAAATCGTCCTTCTTTGATGATCGAGGAGGACTACATCAGGCTTATTGGCTTGTATTTGCCTGAGGGTGGGGAATGAGTAGTTCCAATAGATTCGGCACTTCTCATTCTCTACAACGGACTCAATATCCCCCCCATCATAAGGCAACACCGGTGTCTCGTCCACACCGTACGAGTGTAGTAGATAGTAGTACAACACTAGTAGGGCCGCGTTATGCCTGTGAATATAGGCCGAGACCGCATAAGCTGGACAAGCTGACAGCAAATGCATTATGGTCTCAGCTGCCCCAAGACACGCTCTGCATCTAGTGTCAGGGACCTCTATACCCATCACGCAACTACGGTAGACGATCTATCCCTATTATTTTTTTTTCCGTTAGGAATTTCCCAGACAGGCCCTGTCTCCGGAGCCCCGATACTTCCGGAGGACGCGCTGGATCTTTTAACACAATAACCACTCCCCACGCCGTGGGGTAAGTGACTATTGGGTCCGAGAATCATGTGCCCTGAGCAGGAGGAGTGAACCAAGAATTACGGCCTTCTGCATTCGTCCGGCTAAGATTTCTGCCATATCACGGCAAGCCGGTATGACTTTTGAGTTTGAGAGCAGTGTGTCAATCATTCCACCAAGGACCCCTATTATCAGAACCACCATTTTGACAGAATGGTTTGGATAAAACCTGTGGAGTTCAAAGAGTAGATCTCGATATTTAGTCCGTTTTTCCTCCTCTTTTCGGACGATGTTCGTTTCGGCAGGAGGTGAAAACTATGACGAAATTCGTCCTACTTTGATGGTCGAGGAGGACTACATCAGGCTTATTGGCTTGTATTTGCCTGAGGGTGGGGAATGTAGTTCCAATAGATTCGGCACTTCTCATTCTCCACAACGGACTCAATATCCCCCGTAGCATAAGGCAACACCGGTGTCTCGTCTACACCGTACGAGTGTAGTAGATGGTAGTACAACACTCGTAGGGCTGCGTTATGCCTGTGGATATAGGCTGAGACCGCATAAGCTGGACAAGCTGTCAGCAAATGCATTATGGTCTCAGCTGCCCCACGACACGCTCTGAATCTATTCGTATCTATTCCTATAATTATTATTATTTATGCTTCTATTATAATGAACATTATTATTTCTATTGTACCTATTGTATTGTTCTTCCTTATAATTGCCATTATTCTATTTTCATGCCTATCATAGTTATTTTGATTCTGTCTATTATTGTTAGAATACCCTGTATTTTTATTTCTCCTATCCAAGTTTCTGCAAGATAGAGTTTTTTCCAACCTCAACAAATAATCACTCAACCTAGCCATAGTTTTGATTTCGTGCAAGCTAATAATTTCAAAAATTTCCTACTTAAAATGCCTACTAATGTTGCCTACAATTTCCTCTTCATTCATAGTTGGATTTGAGTATTGTACTATAGAATATTACTGAATAGCATAGTTATTGTAATTCGTACTTCTTTGTTCATAAAATTTTCCAAATTGTAATTGATCTTTAACAATTAATTGAGCATTTTCACCCCAGTATTGTTTTAAAAATAGCCTTTCAAATTCATCAAAATTATTTATGTTTTTCTCTTGACTATTAAACCATATACAAGTTTGATTCAATGAAAATTCTCAAATAAAATCTTTCAATTCTTCTGTTCCTTTAATATTTTTCGTTTTATTTTTTATCAATTTTATAAATGATGTGGGATGCAATTTTCTTATGTTTCCTTCAAATTTGTTGTTATTCTGAAAATTTTGGCATGTATTTATTATTCTAGTTTTTATTGTTTCATTTTTCTTACTGTCTTCTAATTGTTTCAATTTGTTTTCCAACTCTTTAATTTTCTCAAAATGTTCACTATTATCCCTGTCTAATGTTATTTTTCTTTTAATATTTATTATTTCATTTTCAATACTGCAAATTTTGTTATTTGAATTTTGTTCTTTGCCATCTGCCTTTTTATTAACTTTTCCTATTTCTAGTATAGTGTTTTGATTTGATATTTTCAAGTCTTTTCTAATATCATTTATTTGTTTGTTATTTATTTCAACTGAATTGCTTATATTACTAATTTCCCCCATTTACTTTTCCATAAAATTCTATATTTTGTTGTTCAACCCTTCTTTCAAATTCGTTGCATTTATTTGTTATTTCCTGCTTATTTTGTTCAAACTTTCTTACCATATATTTTTCCATTTTCTCTTTCTACTTTCCATACTTTCCTTCATAACTTCCATTATATTCGCCTTCGTTCTCTCTTCCATTCTTTCCATGTTTTCCTTTATACCACCTATATCATTTCCTATAAATTCCTAACATCTTAAACTTCTCATCCATTCCACTTTTGTTTGTATATTATATCACACAACAAATGTCGCCCAACGCGGAGCATAGTTTGGACTAATGTGGATAAAAAATTTGATAAAGGTTTTGCAGGAGTGTGAGTAGAGAAAAAGATTGAAAAAGTGTGAAAGAATTTCAATAGTAGAGAGAACATGGATTTGAGAGATGGTAAGAGAGTAGGTATAGAGGGTATGGAGAAGGTGAATATGGAGAGGCAAGTGGAGTAACACAAGAGAGATGAAAGAAAATCAAATGGGAAGTGGAATGGATGAGAAGTTTAAGATGTTAGGAATTTATAGGAAGTGATATAGGTGGTATAAAGGAAAAATATACAAACAATAACGTTTGTTTTTATTTTATTTATCGTACAATGCCCTATCTCAAACCATTATTTTACCCGTTTTACCTTTCCTTATTTATACTTCCTTCCTTTTTCAGCTCAGCCGGTGAAACAAGAAAAACTCCTGGTCTTAGTTGGATTCTGGAACATGGACCACCCTGTATATAATTCGAAAAATGCAATTTAAGAAAAATTCAAAAATAAACAGTTAATTTTTTCTATATAAATTTTAATGCTGAAAACTTTTTCTAGTATTGAACTCTTATTTTTTTATAATTGAAAAATCATGAAAAGCTTCCTAATTAAAAATAAACCCATCATCTGCTATCCAAAGTCAAAGTCAAAGTCAAAATATACTTTATTGTCGGAAGTTATAAAAACTTATAGACAAAGCTTTTTGGTTTTGGATTAATATTAAAATTGAATTCAATTAATTAATGATAAAGTATAATGGTGATACTCCCCACAATCTGCATATCATCCCAGATGAAGGAACACCACCACTATATGCGCCCGGGGCGACTTGAAAATTTGATGGCGCATTTGCTATTTCAACTGCAGGAAAAACCCGGAAAAACCTACAGTACCACCATTTGGTCCTTAGCGAATGAGGGAATGAAACAAAACATAATACATGCTCATCCATCATTACACAAGGACTTCTTCATCTCTGCATCTCTCTGCAACTCCAGCTCGGGATTTCCAGTTTATGAACAAATGGAGAGTATGTACATGAAAGCAGAAAAAAATAATAATCAAATTGTGGATGATATAGAAACAATCAATAGCAAAGGAACAAAAAAATAATAAAAAATTGTACGTTTACTTACTATGCTCGATTCATGATATAAAAATTATGATTTTTAGATATTATCATCATAAAACTCTTGTAGACTATAATAAGCTTTTTCTGATAATAAATTTTTTACATCTTTTCTGAAGCGATAAAGTGATGTGATACTTTTGATATTAATTGGAAGGTGATTAAACATCTTACATCCATTATAAAATATCGAGTTTTTGATGAGTGTACTTTTAGGAAGTGGAAGTTTGAAATCATTACTCTGTCTGGTATTATGATCGGAAGAACTGCCAATAGTGAACTTTGATTTATGTTTTTGTATCAAACAAACAGTTTCAAGTATGAAAATTGCAATAACTGTAAGAATTTTATGTTTAAGAAAGAGAGGTCGACATGAATCCCGATATCTCGCTTTGCATAAATATCGCAGAGCACGTTTTTGTAAACTTAGGACTGTTTGTAAACGATGACTACAGCAAACTCCCCAAAATGCAATACCATATCGTAGATGAGATTCAATAAGACAGTGATATACTGGCTTAGAAACTGAAAATCCTAATTCATTCGAGACAACTCTCAATGCGTAGCAACCCAAAGAGAGTTTTTTACATAATATTTCAACATGCTCTTCAAATTTCAACGAATTATCCAGATAAACTCCAAGATATTTCAAAGTCGTTTTATTTTCAATGATGTTATTGTCTAACGGAATGTCTTCAAGATGACATCTGAAAGATATTATGTTAGTTTTTCTTATATTGAATGATAGTAAATTTGAATCACACCAATCCTTCACTTTTTTAAGATCATAACATATTAATTGCTCAAGATCCTGCTTGTTTTTGTGATGCCAAAGTATAGTACTGTCATCAGCAAAGACAGTGAAAGAACCTGAAATCTGGATATTAAATAGGTCATTTATATATAATAAAAATAGAATTGGTCCAAGTACAGAACCTTGAGGTACTCCACAATTGATATTCTTTGATTTTGAATATCCTGAATATCTTACAATCTGATTTCGTTCGGATAAATAAGATTCAAACCATTTGAGAGTCATATTCCTGAAGCCATAATGATGGAGTTTAAGCAAAAGTATCTCATGATTTACACAATCAAAAGCTTTGGAAAAATCACAAAAAACTGCAGCCGCTACCTCCCCATCATTAATTCGAAAATAAACTTCGTGTAAAAGAGACAATATTGCATCTGCTGTATTTTTGTTT
Source organism: Chrysolina americana (assembly GCA_958502065.1). Lineage (NCBI taxonomy): Eukaryota > Metazoa > Arthropoda > Insecta > Coleoptera > Chrysomelidae > Chrysolina > Chrysolina americana. Next base: position 47,983,901 of record OY293410.1, on the reverse strand, counting down.
TTCTGAAATCCGAATTGAAGATTGTTGATCAAATTATGAGATCTCAAAAATTCCGTAATTCTCAAATAAATCAGTTTTTCTATAATTTTGGCTAGGATAGGTATAAGTGAAATAGGACGAAAGTTAGATGGATCATCAAAATCACCACCTTTATATATTGGAATAACCAGGGAAGTTTTCAGAAAAGATGGAAAACTGCCATGTTGAAATGAATCATTGATTAAAACAGTAAGAACACTAAGAGCTCTATCAGGAAGATTTTGAAAAATTTTGATAGAAATTTCATCTAGACCACTTGTTCTTTTGTTTTTGATACTGTTAATGACATCAATTATCTCATAAATATCCGTATCACCTAGGATTAGATTTTCCTTGATACTAACATCATGTAGACAACTCAAAGGATCATTCATAGAAACAATGGAACTGGTCAACTTCTCAGCAATGGAACAATAAAAATCGTTTAAAGTATTTGGACTCAATGATGACTCTATATGCTTTCTGCTGTTTTTTCCCCTGAAATTATTAACTATATTCCAACTTTCTTTTGATGAATTTCTAGCTTCAGATATCCTTGTCTTATAATAATTATCTTTTGCAGTTTTGATCAATTTTTTATATATTCTGCGATATTTATTAAAGTAATCGTGAAAAAATTCACTATTAGTAAACTTTCTGATATAATGCAAAGAACGTACATTTTTTGAGGAATTCTTTATTCCTTGAGTTACCCATTGTTTTTTATGTTTCATTTTGATCCTCTGAATTGGAAATGCTTTATTAAACTCATCACAAAGACATTTATAAAACATAAAATACGGTCCCAATTTGTTTCAGAACATCTAGAATAAAACTTGTCATAATTCGATTTGGTATACATTCTTCCATAACAATATTTTTTTTCAACTTCTTTTGAGTACATGGTTACTGCACACTTTATAGCTTCATGATCAGATAGACCTGCCGAAATAACTGAACAAGATATATTATTTGAATCCAAGTTACTGCACATATAATCAATAGTAGAACTCGAAAATTGACTAATACGAGTATTTGTCTCAACGTGCATTTTCAAATTGAATGAAATTAAAATATTTGTGAGAAACTGACAGTTATAAGAACTTTCATCAAAATTTATATTTAAATCACCTGTTAGGATGATCGAAGAGTCAAATGGTAATCCAGATAGCAGCAACTCTAAATTTAAAAAAAAATAAATGTACATCAGATAAAGGAGATCGATATAAAGAGATTATATACATGTTGCGAGTTTCACAAAAACATATGGAAAATTCAAAAACTTTTTCTATCAAGAGATCACTGAATTTATCAATATTGAGAAATGATGAATTTTCCATCATCGAATCATTGATAAGAATAATTGTACCACCATGAATCGAGCTCAGCCTACAAAATTTTGAAACCATAGTATATCCTGGAATATATAACGGTTCATCTATTTTCAACCAGTGTTCTGTTAAAGAAACTATATTAGGAAACTCTGACTGAATATTAAGTAACAATAAGGTTATGGATATTTCTTTTTGCTTTTTATTTGATGAAAAAAATTATTTTGATTTCTGTTATTTACGGCTTGATTATATGGAATCTCAAAATTCGAATCATTAATTTCATTTCCAGAACTCTGCAAATTGATCAATTTTTTTGGTTTCATTTGTATATATTTGAGGTTCAATTTTGGGTTAAGGATTTCTGATATGTAATCAGATATTGCATTTATCATGAAAATTTTTGATGTACATCCATGATTATCATTTAAATCCATCCATTTTACATTGTGAGAGGAATATTCATTGAGAAATGCCGAGTATTCTTTCAATCGATAATTGAATTTTTTCATCTGATGTCCATGATTATTGCTATATGTTCCAAAAGTCACTGAAGTTAAGATTATATTTGTATTGCAATATTTAAGAGTGTTATGAATATCTCTAAATTGCGGATATTTATTAGACTTGAAATCATTAGTACCAGCTATTATTACAACAAAATCATCATAATCAAAATGTTTGGTCAAATCAGTCACAATTTCAATAACATTATGATAGGTAGCACCCTGTTTAACAATTGATTCTACTGAAGTATTACACAATCTATCTTTTAATTTTTTTCCAATATTATGTCCATATTCATCACACAGTAATAAAATTTTGAATTTTCTCTTATGAATACTCCCCTCACTCTCACACTTCATCTCATTATTATTGAATGGTACATCATTCAAAACTGTCTTCTTGTCCATAACCTTTGGATCCTTTTTTGTTTTCTTAACTACATTCACTTTTTTCTTTTTCGTGTCTGTTATTTTGATTTTTTCAAATTCATTTTCAATTTTATCTAGTTTTATTCTATACAATTTATTTTCTTCAGATAACGTTTCAATAGACGTCAACATATTCTTCAATTGATTTTTTAAATCACAATTAATCTTTTCAAAACTGGACTGATTTTCAATCAGAATCAAATTTTCTTTCAAAATATTAGAATTAACTTCTTCAACAATTTCTATTTGAGAATTCAGGATGTGATTGTAGTTCCTCAATATCATATTTTCATCTTCAAGAGATTTTAGTTTCTCATTTTTTAACAATAACACATTGGACAAATTGTTGGAAACAAGCTGATTTCTTAATTCTATTTATTTTAAATAAACTACCTGCCCTCTATGATCTAACTCATCTACTACTGAAATTGAGTCCATTTCATAAATTCTAACAATGTCCGATAGATGGCACCTTTATCAAAAATGAGGTTATATTAAATACTAATATCGTCCGCTTTGATTTTGAAACTTAATTAATAAAATTGTTTATGAAAATTGTTGAAATATAGTCAGTGATTAGTTACAAAATGTTTCCCACAGTTTAAAATATTTTCTCAGCTTTACTGCTCTGCTTCAAAACTCGTGCAAACTGGAGCCAAAGTGTTGTGAAATACTATAAATACCTTGATACAAGATTTCCAATTACTTTTAATTCTTTGTGGATTTTATTTTTCTGTCGTCAGGTATTTTTGCTTGTATATTCTGCTTACTTATTGGAACTTTACTTCAGTTGGATTTTCTGCTTCTAAGGTTGGTTTTTACTGGTTGCTCTCTAACATTGTTATTCATGTACTTGTCTTTTACTTAGTGTTATTTTTATCTTCTCAAAATTTTGTAAACCTTTCTCTCTGGAATTTTTTTTTTGCTCTCCCGATTCTTTTTTCTTGACCAATCACAAATTTTTATTTCACATCAATGAAATTTTATTATTTTTAATTTTAATTCCGCACTGTCTTTAAATACGTTTTCGTATGTCTAACTTATTCTACATATTTACAAAGTGCTTCCATTCATTTTTATGTCCATTTAAGTTCTCCTTTCCTTATATTATTCAATTGTTCATTTTTGCTTCAACTGTCATTATTGACATTTCTCACCTTGCTTCCAAAATCATATACAGTATGTTTTTCTAATGATATAGCTAACTTTGAATTTTGTACTGATAAAAAAAATATTTTGACCTAAATGCATATCTTAAATTGAGTTAAAAGTGTTTCTATTCACAGGATACAGGATGAACTATAAGGATTAAAATTCACTATAAACAACAATATAAAACAGGCAAAATATTGGGTATTTTTGAGCTGGTCATTGTCCATAAAATTCACTCTAGCTTTTCCTAACAATATATTTGAACTTTTTCTTCCTTTCTGTAAACCATTTTGATTATTCTGTTAAAGAAATGTCACTAAACAAACATAATATAGTTGTCATTTCCATAGCTACTTGAAAAATATTAACTTTCATAGGATAGGTATTTACAGTAACAACTAATCCAAGTGGGTTTTGGTGAATTCATGCACGACATAACTTAGTCTTAACTTTTGACTGAACTTAAGATTTCCTTAAAAATTCTTGTTGGGTGTTCATGCACAACTTAACATAAAGATAGACACAAGTGCAAAAAGTGTATTTATTTTCTCGGCACTCGTCCTTCGAACATTTAATTCGGTAGTGTATCTTAATTCTGAACTGAACGATGAGTTATTTAAATAATTAGAATCATTTCCAGTTCGCGATATTCACAGCATAATTCGAATAAAATCGACGTTTCCAGTTGGAAATTTATGACGAAGGCGGTTCTTTCTACCATTTTCCTCTATCTAATAATCATTTTATTTTTCGTCTTCGTTAAGATGTCTAATGAACATGCACAGAACCTGAGTTGCACGAAGAATTGAAATTTGGCCAACTTATAACTTTCTTTAATCACTCCTTAAGTCGCGTGCATGAACATTACCATAAAAAAATATAGTTTCATCTTAAGTTTATGATTGAGTTATGTTAAGACTAAGTTACGTTGTTTATGAATTCACCATTAATCGACGTCTAATAACTCGAAAACGGTATAAGCTAGGGGTAACATAAGGTATATTTTTGAAATTAGGAAAAAAAGACCATTCCAAAAATTCAACAATATAGAATATCCCATTTGAAAAAAATATTAAATAATTTGTATTCCGTGAAATCTGCACGCCTCTGTATTTTTGATAGCATTTTATCAAAAGTTAGTCATAAGCACACAACTTTACATTTAACTTGTTTTCTGTAGGCAATAATAACGATGATAAGGGGTGGGTAATTTATAGTGAATAACCCTGTACATCACTCCTTTGATTTCACCACTGTGGTAGGTACCACCAATACGAGTTCAATATGTCAAAATGGAACTTTGGATAAGTAGACTTGTGTCAATAGGTACATAATTATTTGTTATAGGTATACATTCTATTCTGTCTTCTCCTCTTTCCCTTTCTTCTTGTCTCCTTGTTTCCAGATGATATGGGGCTGGTATTCTCTGAGGTCTTGCTTCTTTATTTCTATCTAACAGAACATGTTCACGAGGTTTGACTCCAGACGATTCAATTTTTCAGAATGGCTATGTATTCTTCAATCTATGGAAAAAATTCCTGTTTTCTCAGAATGGAGTTTTGGGTGGACTCTGCAGAGGATTTCTGGAGTTACTATCTTTGTTATAGTTCTCAAGGAAGTGATTTCTGCCGTTTGGAGTAGCTTAATCGAAGTTTTATTCGGTAGACCAGTGGCTAAGGTATATGGCAGTGGAGCTTCTGGCTCGCAGCGGACAGACGTTCGAGGTGGTTTTTTCAAGTACATAGGTCTCTTTAGATGTCCACATGCCTTGTAGAGCAAGTGTGATGTGAGTTGCCAAGATGCTAATCCTGACGTCTGGTGCTAGCTTGAAGTGCGCACATCCGGGGTGGTGCTGATGGTTTTCCGGATTTTTCTAGCTGAAAAGTGAATACACCACCAAAAACATTAATTAGTCGCTCCTGAGCGCCATGGCAAATAATAATAGTAGTCTTCTAGCCGCTACGAGTGTTTATGAGGGAGCATTATTATTATTTGAAGAATGGTTTCCGGGCTTTGATGTCGTGGTCGGTTCACCTCCATGGAGGCGGTTTCCTTGGACGTCTCGATCACAACTGCAGTGATCAGGATCTTGTCTTCTCGAAGGGCAACGCAACACTTATAACACGATTGAAAGAGTTTTGCATTCAATAGGCATAACCTGGCTAATTAATTTGTTCATTTCAATATTACCCCTTTCTCATATATTCTATTCTATTGTATTCCCTAGTAATACCAATTATATACCACTGAAGTTGTTCCTTCAAATAAAGTAAAATGCGAGTAAACATCTTATAAGATCCACAAATAAATTTTGGGATAAGCACGATTCACCCATCAAAAAACCAATTTGGAATATGTTGCTTCATTCCATCTAGCTATGAGTTGGAAATTTTCGCCAGATGGTGGTGGGTGCTTGTAAATATTCTCCACAAATAGTTATCAAACCCATTAGGGCCTGGAGCAGCGAAGTTCTGCGAGCCTTGAAGGTCTGTCCAACCTCTCCTGGTGTTACCGCTTTGCAATGTGCTCAGGCTTCGAACAGTGTTAGAGCTGAAGTATCTGCTTCGAGTGGTTGAGGATACTCATGTTTTCCGCGATGTTTCTCGCCCGCCTCATCTATGATACCACGAAGGAGTTTTCCAGGCCGTCCGATGGGATGCAAATGGGGCGAGTTTTCGAAAAAAAATCATACATGGCCCAAATAGCTTTGTACACCATTCTGATCGGGATATGTTATTTAAAATACTCTTTTCTTCATCTCTGATACCACGAAGGAGTTTCCCAGGCCGTCCGAGGGGATGCAAATGGAGAGAGTTTCCGAAAAAAAATCATAGAAGGCACATAGCCATTTTTTATAACATATGACATATTTTACATAACATATCCCGAGAAGAAACGTGTACAAAGCCATTTGTGCCTTCTATGATTTTTTTTCGAAAACTCACCCCGTTTGCAATCCCCTCGGACGGCCTGGAAAACCCCTTTGTGGTATCAGGAATGAAGAAAGGAGTATTTTACATAACATTTATCGAGTAGAAACGTGTACAAAGTCATTTGTGCGTTCTATACATTATTTTTATTTTTCTCAGTGTACATTTGTGGATGTGGATAACTTCACACCCGTCTATTAAGACAGTGCCGTTTAATGGTGAATAGCATGCCTTAATTTAATGTGTGGTGAGCTCCTCTTGATTTTGCGGAAAATTCCAGCACGTATTTCCACCACATATTGGATACGAGACGAGTTTGTCATGCTGACTTGAATTGAACTTTCATATTTACGAGACATGTATGTATCCTACAATGACAAGCATTTCATTTTCCTTCATGAGAAATGATAAGTTATTTTCATTAAGTGAGCTCGACACAACAGTGGATAAACCAGTTTTATGAAAAGTAACAATATATTTATAACAATATACATTTTACACAGTAAATATGATGTACAATTCAGAATTATTCAAATAAATGCAGATCAGTTCATGGTCAGAAACAATTTCTGAAATGTAATGGCCAAGACAACATAAGAAAATTGAATGATTACAGTGCTGTTGTGCATGAAAAGAAATAATCACTGGATATTTTAAATCAAATTCACTACACACCCAATTCGTGTTCATATAAGAAAATTCTACACGAATCTTCAACAACCAACTTTTTTCTAATCAAGAACAAAAAAAAACGAGTACTTAATGGATGATTTGATATTCTGCCAAATTTGATAACGGAACTTTTTGACAGACATTGTCCAGAAACCACACAAAAAGTTGCACAAAGAATGAGTTAATTTTTATAGGAATGAGAAATTTACATCATTCCACCCATCCCGCCCATTCCTCCCATTCCACCCATACCAGATGGAACTGCAGGTTCTTCTTTGGGAATGTCTGTAATGACTGCTTCTGCTGTGGTCAAAAGGGAAGCTACTCCTGATGCATCAACAATAGCAGTGCGTACAACCTAGAAACGAATTTAATTCTTAGTACAGTTTAAAATGATAGAACGTCAAAAATTAATGTATTAATTCAAAGTTCTAAAATATGTGCTGGAGATTATCACGATAATGTAACGAATAAAATCGACAAAGTCGAATAACCCTTTCTCTACACACGTTTCCACCAAGTGGAAAAATGAGGCAAACATCGGTCAGAAAACAACTACTTCCCTGGCTAATATCACGACGGACATCGAACTACATCTGACAGATATTTGTGCAACGTCCTTCCAAGAAGACCCAATTGCAAGTGCGTATCTTTTAATTAAACAGTAGATTATTTTCATTTGGCTGGGAATGACCATCTGCAGACATGCATATTTCGAGGTTTGGCCCCTCATCAGTGCCAGGGTAGGTCAGACAACATTAAAATAATTGTCCTGTCCCTGCCATATGAATAATAATCAATCGTTCAACTAATATTTCTCCACGGATGAAGCTACGACCCACAACTAAGTTGATCGCAGCGCCATCCGCTTGGAAAAGCAAGAAACACACTCCTCGAAAAGCACACAGACTCCAGAATGGGTCTTAATTCGAACAAAGTTCGAAAACATGTGTTGGAGATTATGAAATTAAGAAAATCGACTAAGTCGAAGTACCATTTCTCTCCAGACGTTTCCACCAAGTGGAAAAATGAGGCAAACATCTGTCAGAAAACAACTACTTCTCTGGCTGATACCACGACGGACATTGAACTACATCTGCCATATATTTGTGTAACGTTCTTCCAAGAAAACTCAATTGCAAGTGCGTATCTTGTAATTAAACAATTTGGTTGGAAATGACCACCTGCAGACATGCATGTTTCGAGGTTTTGCCTCTCATCAGTGCCAGGGTAGGTCGAAAAGCATTATAATTGTCATGTCCCTGCCAAATGAATAACAATCACCTGTTTAACCAATATTTCCAATTGGTGGAAAAGTGTGGAGAGAAAAGGTACTTCAACTTTGTCGATTTCATCCGATTCAATATCGTTATAATCTCCAGCACATATTTTCGAACTCAGTTCGAATTAATACAGTTAACTCTTTCTGGAGTCTGTGTGCATTTCGAGGAGTGTGTTTCTTGTTTTTTTTTTTCATGGCGGATGGCGCTGCGATCAACTCTATGGGTCGTAGCTTAATCCGTGGGGAAATATTAGATAAACGGTTGATTATTATTCATTTGGCAGGGACAGGACAATTATTTTAATGTTGTCCTACCTACCCTGGCACTGATGAGAGGCAAAACCTCGAAACAAGCATGTCTGCAGGTGGTCATTCCCAGCCAAATGACGGATAGTCTACTGTTTAATTACAAGATGCGCACTTGCAATTGGGTCTTCTTGGAAGAACGTGGCATAAATATCTGTCAGATGTAGTTCAATGTCCGTCGTGGTATTAGTCAGGGAAGTAGTTGTTTTCTGAGAGATGTTTGCGTCATTGAAACGTTTCATTATCAAAATTAAAGTCAAAATAGAGTTCATTGTCAGAATAGAATTTTATTGAGTACCAATAATATCAGATTATTAGGCAGTTATAATAATACACTCTATTGAAAGTGAAAAAATACTGTAAAATATTTTTTTTATACGTTTTATAGTTTCCGACATATTTTATTGTTTAGCTAGGCATGTGACGACGCGTACTCATCGGCCGCTGTGACGTTACTTTACAATAGTCGCTCATTGCGTGCTCTGCTCTCGTCCTGTGTGTATGAAGTCTGCGTCAAAAATTGATAAAAAAGTAAATCTAGAAACTAGGAAATCGATTATTATGACAAATCTTGAAGAGGGCTGATTCATCCGGGGCCAAAAGTTATGAGTATTAATTGTTGGGAACATCATTTTGATGTAAGTATACTATTATGTTACTGCAGTACACGTAATAAACGTAGGTCTAACTTATATTTAACAAAGAAAGAATTTTTTGTGTGGGTCAAAGGCTGTTGAAATTTTTTAATTTCAATTGTGTTTGTTTGCTAGAGGGAGTGTTTTAAGAGAGTAGGTAAGATTTCTTTTCAGGTACTTAGGTTTAATAATGGAAGTTTTACCTATTCCTATATATTTTTTATTTGTTTCAGATTGAAAGTGGCATGGAAAACAGCGTGAAGTATGGATTAGTTGGAGGTGAAATTAAACGTAAAAAAAGGTGGTTCCACATAACTTATTGCCAAAAAACAACTAACGTGAAGTCTGAAAGGTCTGCAGTACATAAACGGAACCAAATTACGTTTTTTGGTGAACTATTATACGAAGATAATCTTTCATAATCAGCCATAACTCATGTCAGTGAAAGTATTTGTTATGTTTTCAAGAGGATGATATAATAGAAAATCCAATACATAATAACAATAATCAAAGCATATCAAGTCTATAAATCACAAAGCTGTACCAGTAAAATTGAAAAATGAAGTTGGCTATTAAGTTAATCACCAAAGAAAATTATTTCAAGAAGAACAGGAACAATACAGTCAAAAAGTCAACGATGCAGTACAAACTGATGGATACAGTTTCAATGTCCAGTGTAACCGATTCCTCTTCAATCACAATTACAAACCATATATACGAGAAAGATACATCATCTTCGGAATTAGATAAAACAGAATATGAATAGAACTTCTCGAACAGTACATGGATAGCTTATGTGCATATCTAAAGAACCTCAACTATTACGAGTAATATCTCAACAATGTTATTTTTGCATAAATATCTTGTCTGAAACTGTGCACCAAGAAATATAATGATTGCTTTGAAAAAACATCGCCTTCATCAATATAATGCCATCCTTGCACTGCATTTTGGTTTAGCACCTACAATCATAAGGCGTACTATTCTAGCCATAGTGAGTGAAGTCATTATCCATATCTAATACTATACTTATAATAACCCTATTGTAACACAGATTCACTACTTGAGTTAATAATTATTTCCGGCGAATATAGGAAACATCCGATAGCAAAGCAATGAATGAATGTACGGTGAGAACGCTGTGTTGTAAATTGACGTCACATGAGAATCGCGCGCTCGCCGAAATATTTGAAGAGGACGGAAACTAAAATTGCCATAACTTCAACAATACTCCCTTGATTCGAATGAAACAAAATACGTGTATTTCTAAACATTTAGGCTACACCTTCAAAAAGTTTCAAATCATTCAACAGACACAGTGACATTCTTCATTGTATGTGGTAAAATTCGAATTTACCAAGAACACTATTCATTGAGGAAGTCACTGATTATAGATGATACCACAACAAAATCAAATAGTTTTGCATTTGCTATGCATTCTGAAACATTTTAAAAACAAAAAAATAAATAGAGTTTACGAATAAGACACCTACATCATCTAAGTAAAAGTCATCTAATTTATATCTTCCAATCCATAGGACTTGCCGTGTCTAACATTTTCTCAACTACTTTCTTAAAGAATGTTCTGTGTTTACACGTGTTTCAGTAAAAATAGCAGTTTGGTGTCAGGATACTACACCAAAGGTTCCAAACAGTACAGTGCAAGTAACACTTCTTAAAACTAAAAAAGTTTATGTTGAAATGTTCTCTAAGGGAGAGTTGTACAAGACACGTTCACCAACAGTTCAAATGAACCAAGTTCAGTTGCTAAGGAAATAGAAATTTCATTGGCTAATCCCAAGCAACTGAAATTGGTTCACATGAACTGTTGGTGGATTAGCCAAGGAAATTTTTAGTTCTTTAGCAACTGAACTTGGTTCATTTGAACTGTTGGTGCACATGTCTTGTACAAATCGCCCTAAGTTTCTGAAATGAACTCTATAGGAGTCGAACCACATAATTTTCTTATTGTCCTCTTTCTCTTATGTATAATTGAGACCTCTTGATAAAGTGAACCCCCCCAGAACAATATTTCATAGCTCAATGAAGAATAGAAAGTATGCTGTTAGTAGATTGGTGCTATCAAAAACTTTTCTTAGTTCTCTGAGAGAAGTAACATGACCTACTCATTTTGACACAATACCATTTATGAGGATCTTTGATGGAAAATCAATGGTATTTCAACTAAACAAAACAGCACTGGTATTTTTGTGTCCAATAAAGGAGCATTGAGCATGTTATTAGTAACACCAATATACATAAATCTTTGTAATCTTTCTCCTGTTAGTATATTTGTATCGTCGACATAATTTGTTGATAAAATTTGAGGACCTTTTACCAGGTTTGGACCGAGTACACTGCCTAGATTTAAAAAATAATTCACAATGAGGAGGAGTTATTTCAGGAAAGTTGTACATGTATTGTATATACCGGGTGTCCGCGGAAAGAGGCTCGCCTCTAGAACTTTTTTTGTTTTCGGGGATAATTGAATGAAATTTGGCATAAAACAGCATTTTTTGACACTCAACTTTGTGCAAATTCCGGATTCACCGAAAGTGTCATAAACTTTCGATTTTCAAGTTTTTTGTCTCCATATAACATTTAGAATATTGTTACTTTTTGTAACCAGTTTGTAATTATTTTTTTTTATTCATTTTTTGTTCTAGAGGGTTACGGATACGTTCAAATAAATAATTACAGTCCTAAAATGTTTGGAAAAATGCAACTTTACTGTTTTCGGTCAAAATGGTTCAGCAATGTGAAGTTGAATTTTGAAAGTTTTATTGCCATTTTTTTCAAATGACAACATGGTGGCTTGTCAGGTTAGATAAAAAGAGCATTTTATTACAATTAATTTGATACCGCACTAGATTGGGTTTATAGAAAACTTTTGATAAAAAACTGAAAATATAACGTTACAACTTTTGTTATATAAAGAATCTGACTGAGACTGAAATAAGTTTAAAAATCAACGAGTAGTCTGTGACCAACACAAATGAAACAAAACCAATTAAAATGTATAGATAAAAATTGACGTGTCGACATATTATTTGACATCTCTTCTACAAAGTCAATTAGGTAGTTATTGTGTACCTCATTGTTTGAAAAACATGGAAAATAACAATCAAGAAAAATGGTGGATTACGTAATCCGAATCTTCCGCTAAAGATCCTATGCAATAGACATTGTCGTCGGCAAGTATTCAACAGAAAACAACTACTGCCCCCTACGACCGTTGAATTATATCTGTTTAATACTTGGCAGTTTTCTACACAAACAAACTTTGCTATGCATTTAAATATCAAAGCTGAAATTATTTTTCGATTCAATTAGGGGAACACCTCCGTGCCGGTATCATGGTCCTTGCCAATCACCAGCGAAGGCTAGTTCGACCCAAAACGTACCAGAAAACACTCATATCGAATACAGGAATACAGGAAGTTGGTAGAAATCGGAAAAATATACATAATGAAACATAAATGAACTGAATTTTTTTTCCAAAAGGGTCACAAGGTATCAAACAAATAATGTGCAATTGAAAAATCGAAATATAAATATTGATCAATCGATTTCATCCTACAATAAGCATGTCAGGAACTGTTGAGTTGGCCAGAGAAATACTGAAAAAATCACAGCAGGTGAATATAGTTCAAACCCTTGTTGAAGTTGAAAATTTTCATTTGATTCTTGGTCGGTGGTTTCTTCTGAATCATCTGCATGTCCCTGAATTTCCTCACTTGAGTTTACAACAATTGAAAGACCTGACAGGAATTTAACATGTTCTTTCATCAGCGCCATATATTCAAGATGAGGTACAGAGGAAAGAATTGATTATATTGGAATTTTATGAATTGAGTGAATAACCCAATTTTTTACGATTCAGAATAAATTCAAGATTCAGGAATAAAACTAAATATTTATCGTGGGTAGTGTTTAACGATGAAGGAGATATCGAAGAACCTCCAGTAAGTGGGTATCACTGTACTTGTAAGTCCGGATCAAGAACTTTTGGCACTTGCGCCCATGTAGCAAGTGGTTTGTGGTTTCTTGGATATGCAAGGCATGAACGAAATATTCGATATCCATCAACGACATTGTTAGATTGTCTTGTTGATGCTGATAATCGGTTTTCGTCAGAAAATTTTGTCCATGTTCCTGAAATAGTCGGCCACTGATTAGTGAAGAAAGAAGATATATTTGGGTCCCTTTGAAGAAGATAGAACTTTGCCCTGCTGCTTACAATCAATATCAATACCACCTCAATACATTTCAAATTGTGAAACATGTACACATTGAACATTTTCCTCGATATTTTAATTGTTTTGCTGGATTTGTTACAATCATTTTGTTTGGTCGAGTTTCTCCTGGAATGTTTTCTTGTCACAATCCGTGTACGTGGTAACTTTGGCGACTTATGATTCGAAAAGTAGCCACAGAAGGTGAATAAAATGGAAGATGTCGAATTAAATATCATCACTCGATAAATTGATGAAGAATCATACAATTTTGAAATGTAGGATGATTTCATTAAAAACCCATATTTTGGAATTTTATTTTGCTTATTTCTTTCAAATTACTTGGTGGATTTCTCCAAATTGATATAAATTCAGAATTGCTCCTCCATAGAAATGATACTAATTTCAAAATATACAGTATGTCTCAAAAATACTGAGCCATTCATGGTCACAATTTTTTAATCGACCAGTATGAGATTACAAGTCGTGAATTATTTTCGATGAAGGCCAGTCCTTCATATTCTGTCACATGTTTCACTGAATAATATATCGATAGCCTAAAAAATATTGGTAATCGATTAGCCTTATTTTACTTTGAAGATTACCCTGTAGATAATAGAAAAATAGATATCATTCAAGTTTCAGAATATTGTTTGGGATTGAATGAATGGAGACTAATTAAAAAAAGTTTGAATTTTCTAATGGGGTAAAAAATAATGAAATAAAAATGGCCAGTTTAAACTTCAACACCCCATACATCGAAAACTAGTAATAGAATCGTGTTGAGTCAATGGACACTTTTGAGAAGGTGATCGATTACTACAACATACTAAAATTTCAAAGAAATTAACCGAAGGCAATTTTCCATAAGAGAAGTGCTTTGTTGAACTTTGCTCCACTGTAACTCATGAACTATTCATCTGATTGAAAAACATTTCCTACAAAAGTTGCAGAGAATTCTATGTATAATGTTCATGATTGCTATTTCTGACTATTTCACTGGTGAGAAGATATTGTCGAAAAACTGGTTTTTAGTAGGATTTTTCCAATATGGCGGCGCGAGCGGCGGTAACAAACTCAGAATATTAATAAAGACACCAAACTGTACGAATTCACCAAATTAAAAGTTTCCCTGACCTTTTGTAGTGAAAGTCCCCTTTTGTGTCTCCATTGCCTGGATTATAACTCAAGAGTAAGAATGTGTATGTTCTATTATTGAAAATGATATCGGAATTTTACATAAATAGTTGTAGAGAAATAGATGTTTTGGCATACGTTCAAGTACTTAAATATTATTAAATCACTCAGGGAGATCGCAAAGTAATATGACATTTCTGCAGCTAATATTTTGAAGAAACATAAATATCATTCATTCAAGTATCAACTTCACCAGCACCTGTACCAAAATGATAATGCAAGGAGACTTTGTATTACAATGGATTCTTTGGAAAATATTTGGAGAATATCACATTTCCATACAAAATTCTCTATACTGACGAAGCAGTTTCACTAATTTGGGACATTTCTACAGAAATAATAAGCGATACTGGTCCGATGCAAATTTAAACTTGATGGAGGGAGGAAATTTTCAAGAACGGTTTGATTTCATTTTTGGGTTTGGGATTTCAGGGGTCAGAATTTTAGGCCCTATGTTTGAAGGTCAGCATTTCTCTGACGAAGTTCCATTAATAAACCCATAAAGGAGGTGCTCCACCACACAACATCAGGGCAGTTACGGAATATCTGCATGAAACATACAACGAAAACTGAATTGGAAATATGGGTCCAGTTAAGTGGCCGGCGAGGTATAATGATAATATAGTGATAATAAAAGTTCGCCTTTGTCAGCAACAAAATGGAAGTCACTTCAAACATCTGGAACCATAAATATATATAAATAGGTAGTTTCAATATAGGTAATTATTTAATTTTCAACAGGTGCTTCATTTACGAAAAGTTATAGTGTCCAAAGATTGTAACGGAAATTTGTCAAAACCTTATGATGTGCGGAATGAATGCTTTTTCTTGTAACCCGACGAGCCATCATGTTGCTATTTGAAAAAAAAACTAATCAAAATTTTACAATAAAACTTCACATAGCTGAAACATTTTGACCGAAAACAGTAAAGTTGTATTTTTACACACATTTCAGGACTAAAATGAAGAAATTAATAAAAAATAAAATAAAAAATGGTTACAAAAAGTAACAAATGATACATACCTAGTTGTAATCTAAATGTCATATGAGGACAAAAAACTGAAAATATACCAGGTGTCCCTTTTGAAAATCGAAAGTTTACGTTACTTCTGTAGTGAATCCGGAATTTGCATGAAGTTGAGTTACTTGTCAAAAAATGCAGTTTTTGCCTCAACCCGATCTTCCAAATTTCATTACATTATATCCGAAAAAACAAAGTTCTAGGGGCGAGCTACCTTCTGTGAACACCCGATATATGAATGTATCAAATTCTTATATAAAAACATACATTATTTTGAGCCCTTTGTATTTCCTCACTCATATGGTCCTATGAACATATCAAACTTAAATTTTCCACATCATCACCTATCGTGATGGTAATTATTCATTTGATGAATTCAACAAATACTGTAGCGACAATGATCTTATCTGCCATATAAAGAAAACCAATTTCACCAATTTTTTACCCAATAGCAGTACGTCAAACCCAGGTTAATGATCATCAACATGTGTGGAGAAACTCTAGAATACGGTCAGATAGCTATATTTTCAGGAATAACTCTTGATCAAAAGCAAACATGGGAGGAGTAGGAGTATTGTCTCTGTAGAAATTGTAAAACTCATGTATTATTTTCTGGGGTAAATCTGCATATACTGACCGCATTTTCAAGGTTCAGAAAATAATCAATCGCTGAATGCACAAGGCTTGTTCACGGGACTCGTGCAAAACTCATTTTTATTAGGCTCTGACCCCCTGTATCGAAGTTATGTTGGTATTATGCAATCACGTTGTCTGATTCTTGTTTCTTCATATATGTAATGTCAATAGAAAAACCTTGAATGAAAACGAAAACGAATTCAATCGTTTAAATTAAATCAAACAATATATTTCAATAATTTGGACAATGATACTGTCGTGTCTGTATTTGTGATCTGCAAAATCCATAAAAATTTAAATAAAAACAAAAATTACTCATTTTAGTTTTTTTTTCAATAATTCAAAAACTAAAAATGACAGATAATTTTCTTTCAGATAATTGTTCAGCGTTAAAACGCGCAACTTTGCCTTAATTTAACCGACCTCGTATCTCCTATAATAACTGATATCCCAATGTCGATTATCAATTACAAGTTATACATTTTACTTTAAACTGTGGGGGAGTTAGTAATGGATGAAAGATAAAAGCAATGCCAAAATTTTTGACTGTATAGAACATTTCGCAATATGTGCTTTGGCTCAGAATTTTGAACATTCACTAAAAATTATCATTAATTGTTATCATTCTCCTTCAGATGTTGATACATTTTTTAGCAAACTTGCAAAAGTTGCAGTTATTTTGTACAAACCTAATGTTAAATTTATTTTTCCATTGGTCTCGAATTAACATATGTCTGTTTAATGTTCTCCAATGTAAACGAAATCAACCATTAATGATCCCAATTAATGGCCGATTTGTTAATGCATGATTTTTCGAAATCGACAAGTAATGATATTTATTAATGTTTGATTTCGTAGCACAGCCGTAAAATGGATGTACGGACTTTTTCTGTCATCTTTGAATTTCTTCAATTCTACCCTTTCAAATGTTAATATAAATGTATTCAAATTATTAAAATATCATTAATGTTCAAAGGAGTTTGTATCTACTGTTCATTTCGTTGATTTAATATCGTATTTCTAGTGACTACTACTTCAAAAAAAAAATTAAATTCTATTCTATTGCTATCACTTCTATAGATATGCCACAATCAGCTTTATGCTCATTTTCAATATAATTCGCCCTTTCCAAAGACTCGTAGTTTTTCTTGTTCTGCTCGCGAGGTGGAGCGGCCTAGACCCATCGCGTGAAATCAGATTGACTAAATAGCCAGAGTAATGTGATGATTCCGACATCATAGATGATTCGGACAGGGAATATATGGCTTCAAAGTTGTCTGTATTGACCTACCCTTGCACTGATGAGAGGCAAAACCACGAAACTAGTCTGCAGGTGGTCCCCCTGTTCAAAATTCTGCTAGTTAGTTACAACGAGCAATTGTAATTGATTCCTCTACTCTGCAATGAGGAACATCACAAGAGTATCTTTTGGATATAATTCAATACCCGTCGTGGCATCAGCCACAATTAGCCTACGATTCAGGCATATATGGAAGAGAAAAAGGTTTCGAGAATTTTCATTACAAACGACCTCCCAAGAGAGCTCTGATTTAATTTCTATAGAATCTGAATTTTTAAAACAGCTGGATATATATTGTACAAGAAAAGTACAATTACTTTAAGACGTTTCCGTTATCATCCGTACATATATCAACGAGTGTTAATTTTTTTTTTTTGTAACGAATCTTCCAGGTTTCCAGAGAGAGAAACCCCTCAGACGCTTCTAGGAGCTTGTGCGAGCAAGGAAAAGATCCGGGACCGATGGCCGTGCTGGGCTTTGAATCCACGACCTTATGCTTATAATATAAGGCGAGCGCTCTACCACATGACCATCACGGCCGATGATGCAACTTGCTTACATTCATTTCGTACTCCATAAGCAACCTAAGAAAGATAATTTGGCATTTTCGAGTATTTAATTACACTAGCAATCAAAATTACCAATGAGTTTTTATTTTTTAATAATTTTTATTCATTTTCCATTATTATATCTATTTAAAAACACGACAAATCTAAATATATTTTGTCTGACTGAGACTGACCGACTTTTTATGAATTTGTTGTTTCATCGTGAAATAAAAATTTAAATACTACATTTTTGTGTGTGCTTATTGTTTGCCTTAAATAAAAAATATATATTACAGAGTTGTCATAATTTTTTAAGGTGAACATTGACATGTGGGGGATTGGGTGGTATTTTGGCTTGATAAGTATTGGGTAAAGGCGCCAATGATAATTTTGCATGACGGCGCTCAAGGCACATGGCGCATCCCTGGCTCTACATAATTGTTTTATTCCACTACCCAGACAGCACACAATATCCTATGGATATCCGTTTCGAGTCCATTTCCGGTCGGGATATCCCCGGACATAGAATGGATATCCATAGGATATCCATCAAGAAATAGTAAATGGATATTCAATACTGGATATTCTATGGAAGTCCATAGAAAATATATTAGCGACAGAGGATATACATTCGTCTAACACAATAACGGATCTCCTATGGACATCCACAAGACGTCCATATGATAATTGGTTAAAGTAGATGAGGTTGAAATTCAACAAAAAGTAACGAATGTGTGCACAACTACATTTTCTTACTACAATAAATTTTGATATTAGGTTTCTTTCCATATTTAATTATTTGGAAAAATTCGGATATACCTATGTCGATGACACAGGCCAAACTGAGTCAGGACACCGCCTCTAGATTTCATTTCAAGTTCCACTTTCAGATCATGATCATTTGATTCGATCCACTCTGGTGCGATATTATGAAGTTGAATATTATATTTAATTCATCACTTCTCTCAGAAGAACAAATACGGAAATCATTCGGATGTTTTCGTGACAATGATTCGAATTCGGAATCATACCGTAGTCAGCCGACAGTTCGAAGTCGCTGTTTCTTTAACACTCTATTCTCTCTTTCTCTCCAGTTGAAGGCGCGCTTGGCATGAAGAATGAGACAGAGAGAGAACACATTTATGACTAGATATAGCCGATTGCTCAAGCCGACCAGAACCAGTTACCAGAATTAAAAAGAACGCAATAGAACTGTTTTGTGTGCGGCCACTCTTCGTTCTTGTCTATGTTTGCAACTTCTGAGTCTGAACTGCGTAGTTTGATTTATTATCAGTTTTCAAGATTGATACTGTTGTCTAGTGTCCGTTTATTGTTTTCCTTATTGGTGAGTATTAAAAAGTAAAGATTATTTTCGTAAATATCAACCATACTATTGTAACGATTTCGAGACCGGCCCCGAGACCGGCCCTGATCTAATTAATTATGCACCCTCGTTCAACTACAACAGCATATCTGGTGGCCTACGGATTGCCGAGAACAAGCTGGAATAAAATCGATCGCTTCGATACTGTTCGAAGAGCCATCTAGATGAAATGTTCTATACTCCCGAATAATCGAGAGTCGTGGATGGAATCTGCTTGGGAGTATATAAGCTGGATAATCAGAGATAGCCGGGGAGAGTTACGAATATAAAAGTTCCAGAGTTCACAGATAGAGACTGACACAGTAATAAATAAATTAGTGAAGTAAATGTTTTAGTTGAATAATTGTTTTAAGTAGTGTTTTAAATAAATTAGAAAAATTAGTTAGTACAGCTTTACTACACTATTATAGGTTAGAAAAATGAAGTGGTGTTATACACAATGTATACCGGTACATTAAACAAAAGAATACAATAAGCTCCATTCTTCTGACAATTCTTGTAATAGAACTTAAAAGTTTCCTGATTTTTTGTAATTTTTAGTGGCCGCAGTTAGGAAGGCAACTGAAATTGCAATCAAAAATAGGCTCAGAACTATTTGAACTCTGAAGAAGTTTTCTTACATTTTCAAGTATTATTTTTTATGTGGTGTGTTTTTTGATTGAGTTTTATTTATTTTTAGTTATAAATTATGTTCAAAGTACCCTTTAAATTACCATTTTTGTACTGAGATTCTAGTAATCATCCTGTATTTGCTAATCAGGCTATAAAGGTGCATTATTCAGTATTGAGATTGATGTATGCGAGCGTATTTCTATAAATATCTTGTATGGATATCCCTGTATAATAAATATCTTATGAATATTCCTCAATGCTATCTTATGGATATCCTTGAAAGATATCTTTTGGATATCTGAGAACAATATCTTATGGACATCCGTGAACAATATCTTATGGATATTCCTGAAGAATATCTTATGGATATCCCTAAACGATATCTTATGGATATCCCAGAAGGATATTTTATAGAAGTCCAGCTTATTCCACTTGGCACATCCATCGGACGTCCATGAAATATCCAGCTGATATTACTATTACAGGATATCCCTAATATCCATCGAATGTCCGTGTGTTGACTGGGTAGGTTCACAGTAATTCATTCACTATTATAAAGTTAACTCTCATTTTCTTTTTGTAACTGATTATTATTTTTTTGTTTTCTGTTTCTATTTCGTCATGTTTAAATAGAGTTAGTTTCATAATCAATTTTTTTAATTGACAGAGAGCTGGCTACGGAGAGGTAAAGGTGACTCAGTACAGTCAAAATTATAGCCATTACAAGTTCGGTTGTTACCGACACAGTGAGAGCCGGGTCGCCAGACGCCACCCTGGAAGAATAATGCGAGGATTATAATGTATTTTTTGTATGTAATCAAATTGATAAGGTACAGAAATGAAAATGTATAGACTGATCGAAGTAAGTAGGGATACGCCAGGTGAGCAGGCGGATCGTAAAGGGTCACCAAACGGCGCCAATGTAGCAAAACAATTTGCAATATTTTCGAAGAGCGGGACAGGATTATTTTGATTATTTCATTTCCACGGTAGTTCTGCTCTATCGGATATTTTCAGCATTACGGTGATGACGTTTATTAGCAACAACTTTGATATTTTGAATAAAACACCATGTATTTTGCAGTGTTTGAGAAATTAATTGATTCTCTTATTTTTAGATATCTTCACCTTCCTACTTACTTATACTGTTTTCGATTATTCCGTACACTTTCAATACTGTACCTCATCAATTTGTTTACATGAAACAATTACGTGTTTCATCCCCAACTCTCGCCTTATTTATCAACCGAACCTGTAATCGTTATAATTTCGAATGTCCGTGTTACCCGTACCCCTCCGTAGCCAGCTCTCGGACCCATCTTCACGACTTTCAGAAGAGCTATTTCCTTTCTTTCTCCTAGGCATTTTTCCTCTGAAAACTGTTTTCACTTCTACTGGACTATGACAATTCGTTTTTACATTTTTATGAAATGTCAATACAATAATGCACTTTGGCTTTTCACCAGATGCACTCAATAATTTGCTTCAATCTTCTGAAAATTCCTTTCTCTGAATATTGAACTTCAAATAGGTTATTCGAAGTTTTTGACAATCTGAGTTTTACATAAAAATCATTATCATTATTACATATTAAATCATTTAACAGTTCAGTGACATACATGTCAGTATCAACCCTTTTTTTTTTTCTCAAATATAATACAATAATGCTATGAGGGGCAGAATATGACAATGACAAAAAATGGAGAGAAAGGTATGAGGAAATTCGC
The DNA here is from genome assembly GCA_958502065.1 of Chrysolina americana. Taxonomy (NCBI): domain Eukaryota; kingdom Metazoa; phylum Arthropoda; class Insecta; order Coleoptera; family Chrysomelidae; genus Chrysolina; species Chrysolina americana. The sequence goes on along the minus strand of OY293410.1, from coordinate 47,961,979 downwards.
AAGAAAAATAATTATGAGAGCGACACTGAGACCAATTAAGATTTCAGAGGAAGATTACAGAATAAGAACTAACCAAAAAATTTGCCAGGATATAGTCAGCAAAATAGAATAACACAGAATTAGATGGTTGGGACACGTATGGAAGGAAAGATAAAATACAGTTACTTATTCAATGTAACTCCGGAATACTCGCGAAGGCAGGAGAAGAGGAAGACTGATATCAAAATGGATTCAGGAAGTTAAAGAGGACCTACAGAGCAGGAGAAAATCAAAGACAGAGTTAGATAGAGAAACAGCCAAAAAAAATTAATGGGAGTGATCCACCCAAAAAACAGGATCCAGATAGTTTTTTCAACTCGACCCCATAAGGGGTCTAGAGCCATTTTATATATGTAGATAGTTATATTTGAATTCTTTAATTTTTATACATATTTTCAATAGTTGCATTATTTGAGTTTTTCTTATCAAAATATATTTAACGTTCAGAGAGAATCACCTGGTATTTGATTGAGGTTTCCGGGGATTCGAGCAATTATTCATTAGAAAGAAAATTTTTGACGTTGACCGAATAATTAGAGGAAATAAGAAGAATTCCTTCATTATTCCTTTCTCTAGGACGAAAAGACATAGTAGAGCCGCGACTGATATAAACCAAAGATTCTCGAGACACCAATAGAGCGAAATTCTGAAATACGCAAAATACTGTGACGTACAATTTTGAGTAAGCTGTCACTGTAAATTCACTTTATCCTCATTAAACTTGTTCATCTACCCCTTGGAGCATCATTCACCTAGACAAACGAACAAAAACCTAAATTTTTGGGGGCTCGTCCGGGATATTGAGAGGAAAATTGAAGTTGGAGCTACAAACGAATTAACATTTTTCCTGATGTTTGTCAAACCAAAATTCCAAGAAGTTTTTCGACGAAAGATATTCAAAGACGTAGATATTGATTGAGGAAGACGAAAGCAAGAAGACTTCAAGGGAAATTAGACGATAGAAGATCCAAGAAGAAGTATAGACGTATTGACTCCAATCGAAGACGACGGGAGCAAGAGGATAGAGACTTCAAGAAGAATCATACGAAGGAGATCACTGAAGAAAAACGTGATTCATTAGCGAGGAAAGGACTTCCAGGCAAACAAAGACGTAAAAAAAAATAAAAAGTATAGACGTATCCGCTTCTGTAACCCACTGTTTGGTAATTAAATGAGTCATTAAGAGGGATCCATACCCACTTGAAACGACTTTCGTTCTAGTATCCACATTAGTTAACCAATTTAGTTGCAATTTTCACTGACCGTTTCAGAAAAGAATGTTTCCTAATCGTGCTCTACCCCGATCCTACAAATGCGTATATGACTCAGCCGGGGGGCTGGTAATCACTTGTGCGGGTGAGTACACTGTCACCTGGCTTAAAGAAGTCACTAATACCCTCAACCAAGGGGAGCTATCCCTCAGAATAGGACCAGCAAGGGAACTACTGAGGGTTAGCAAAGTTCTGATGTGGGTCCCTAAGACCGCTGGAGGAGAAGGAGGTGGAAACCATTGTTAGCTCCATCTATCTCCCCTATGAAAGCGCACCCATCCCCCAAGAGCTGGAAGAGATTACGGTCTACTGCAGGGAATCAAGATCCCCTCTGAAAGTGGGAAGTGATGCCAACGCCCACAACACAGCATGGGGCAGTAGCGACACGAACAGACGGGGTGAGTACATCTTATAATTTCTAATGAGAGAAAACCTCGTCGTTATGAACACGGGGAATGAGGCAACTTTTGCCAACCGCGTTAGATCCGAGGTCATCCCCATGGGTCAGCCCATTCATCAAAGGCTGGCACGTCTCTGACGAGCCATCCTTATCAGATCATCGGCATATAAGCTTCCGTACCTCCGGAAGCAGTGAAGGTTTAACCTTCTTCAGAAACCCGAGGAACACCAACTGGGAAACATACAGAAGTTCCCTAACGGCAAACCTCGAGCGGGTGAAACTCTCCAATGGAGGGGCTGAGGGAATTGAGGAGGCAGCAATCTGTCTCCAGGATGCTATAGTTTCCTCATTCCAAAGAAGCTGCCCTCTAACCAAAAGGAGACAGAACAGCGCGGTCCAACTCTGGACCAAAGAGCTGGAAATACTAAGAAAAAGGACCAGATCTCTCTTTAACATGGCCTTTAGAACAAAGCAGTGGAGCGATACAATGAAGCCCTCTCTCTGTACAAAAGAGCCATTCAAAGAGAGAAGAGGAAGGCGTGGAAGAATTTCTGCAAAGAAGTCGAGAGCACGGCTGAATGCTCACGACTGAATAAGATCTTGTCAAAAGATCCGGTGAATCCTGTCGGCACGCTAATGCGAGCCGACGGATCGTTCACCAAATCAGGGAAAGAATCTCTAATGAACCTCCTTGATACCCACTTTCCTGACTCTAGGAGAATCAATGACCCAGTCGCACCAGAGAGTACAGATTGAGGCCAGGCCCTCAAAGGAAACCTGGGACATAGCGAGAGAAGTCATCACCCACAGGAAGGTAGAATGGGCCATAGCGATTTAGTCCATTCAAATCAGCAGGGCCAGACGAAATCCAACCTGTATTGTTACAGCAAGGAGCAGACCTACTGATTCCACACCTAATCAGGTTGTTTAGGGCGCGCCTGGCTTACAGGTATGTACCCAGCACCTGGCCAAGGTCCAAGGTGGTCTTCATACCTAAGCCGGGGAAACCATCATATGCCCAGGCTAAGGCATTCAAACCAATTTGTCTCTCATCGTTTATGCTCGAAACGATGGAAAAACTAGTTGATAGGAATATCCGAGAAAACGGTACAGAGTATCCAATTTTCTCGGAGCACCAACATTCCTCTCAACCTGGAAAATCCTGCCAAACGGCACTGCACAGCCTAATAAGCAGGATTGAGAATTCTCTCATGAATAAAGAGATTGCACTCACAGCGTTTCTTGACGTAGAAGGGGCGTTTGATAACACATCATATGCGTCCATCACATCAGCCCTCACGAAAAGAAACGTTGCTCCAGCCCTGAACCAGTGGATATCTGCCATGCTTGGCTCTAGGGTAGTACAAGCCTCCCTGTTCGGGAACACAATGGAGGTAAGGGCTACGAGGGGCTGCCCTCAGGAGGGAGTACTATCCCCTCCACTGTGGAATCTCGTGGAGGACGGCCTCCTTGTAGATCTGAATCGGAGGGCTATGCGGACGATGTCATCATAATGGTCAACGGAAAGTACATGGGGGTCTATGTGGAGTTGATGCAATCAGCCCTTACAGACCTACAGAGGTACGCGAGGGAAAACCTTAGGGTCAACCCTCAAAAACCACAATAGTTCCTTTCACAACCTGGAGACCAACAGAGCTCTTCGAATATTTGGTGAAAGTGTAAAGATGTCAGGAGAGACGAAATACTTGGGGCTAAACCTGGATTCAAAATTCACCTGGAACAAACATCTGGAAAAAGTGCTGAAAATAGCAAGGACATCATTAATGATGGCCAGACGCTCCTTTGGCAAAACATGGGGACTTGGACCCAAACAGTCCCTCTGGCTATACACAGCAATTGTTAGGCCCTTGATATCGTACGGAGCCCTGCTGTGGTGGCAAAGGTAGAACAAGTGACAACCAGAGGGAAGCTAATGTTCGGAGTCACTGGTGCTATGTCCAGTACATCGACAAATAGCTTGGAGGTAACCCTGAACCTCCCTCCCCTGCATCTGCACATTGCAGCGGAGGCGAGGATAGAAGCATCCAGGCTAAAATGTCTGGGCCAATTGAGGGGCAATAACCAAGGCCACTCCACCATACTGGAGGTCATAAGAATCGACACGTCTGAGATGCCGTCGGACAAAATGACTCCAACATACTCCTTTGATGGAACATACACCACCATCATGGATGGGGAAGCAACATCAAGGGCCATACCAATGCTGTCAAGAGGGCAAATCTGGCACACGGATGGCTCAAAGACTAGCAAAGGAGTTGGGGCTGGAATATACGGGGAGAGACCGAGGAAAGACATCAGCCTAAGCCTCGGTACTCAAGCCTCTATATTCCAAGCCGAGGTAACGGCAATCTCCGTCTGCACGAGAGAGATTCTAAGGAGGGGTCCTAGAAACCAACCCATAACGATTCTCTCCGACAGTCAGGCTGCGTTCATGCAGGTTCACTTCCAAACTGGGAGCACAGAACAGGATAAAACTTGTCTGGATACCAGGTCATAAGGGGATCCAGGGAAATGAGAGCGCAGAGTCCCTGGCGTGAGCGGGAGCAGCAACAACTCTCATTGGACCAGAACCAGCTTGCGGAATCCCGTTTGGGGATATTAAGTAGGACACAAAGAAATAGGTTAAAAACCGTCATCATGACCGCAGTGGTCATGATGGTAGAGCGCTAGTCTATCAATCAGAGGGACGTGGGTTCGATTCCCCGCATGGTCACTGGTCTCGTGCTAGGAATCGCACGTTAAGGTAAGACCTCGTTAATCCTTAGCTCGCACAAGTTTCGACTTCTGAGGACTGTCGTTCGTAGGGGGATGACAGCTGGTTAACGAAAAAAACAAACAAACAACAACAACAATCTATCTGGGTGAGTGCCACGGGAAATACGGAAAAATGATGATGATGGGGCCAACCGACCGGCTATCAAGACACCTTCTTGAACTAAGCCGAGACTCCCTCAGGAAGGTGGTAAAAATGATGACATACCACTGCCATCTGAAAAAACACCTGCAACTATTGGGGATACATCAAGAGTCCACACAATGCAGATTCTGTGAAGAGGAGGACGAAACAGCCTCCCACATAATGTTTGAATGCGAAGCTCTGGCTCGAATGAGGATGGACATCTTCGGACACCACGGTGCAGAAGATATCCCGCAGAAAAACCGTGTGAGGAATCTCACGAGATAGACCTGATAGCGGGGTGCAGAAAGGTTCTATAAAGAACTACCTGCATTTCAGCCACTGGCCAGCCCCGCCATCTAATAATAATAAAAAAAGAATATTCATATGTTCCAGTATAATGATCATTGATTTTCCCGTAACTGTACATTTGAATAAAGGACACTGATATCGTTTTAATTTCGAAATATTGAAAACTGAACCAAGGAAAGCGAAAGTTAAAAATGCATTCTAAGGCACTCGATTAGTATCGGCCTCTAACAGACCCTTTCCCCTAGAGATGGATGCATTGCGGTTTGCAATCGCCACAGCAAATAATCCAAGGGCGTGCGGCTTATTATTAGGAAATATTTTATTCTAATGCGTTGTCAGGTATTTGAAGTAATAGCTCATTATGTGAAGTAAGTGATTATGGTTCGGTTCTACCTACTGGTGTATATTTAGGTATTTGATGATATTGAGGAACTTCTTATGACTTGAAATAGTTACCTGTTCTCATATAAATTCACTTTCGGTATGGATGTTTGTTCGGTCTAGTTCGAAAGGGGAATGCCACCACATTTCGATTTCGTCATGAATGTATAGCTTTTCCAAAAATAAGGGATGCGTATTTTGTATTTTATCATTTTTTTCATATTTGTTAAAAAAAGCGAAAAATCAAATTGTGACGTCGTATGTAGTAAAACCAAATTTGGCCGTGGTCGCTCACGAGTGACACTAACACACATGTCTGTGTTACTTCACTCTGACAGCTGTCCAAATCAAAAGATTTATTAGGTTATGTGCGTGCGCGAACGAACCCGAACCGCAAATTCAGTAGGCACCGTTGCCATATTGACTTTGTGATCAAATGACGTCACATGCAGTGACAATTGTTTATTGTATATAATGAAGCATCGCCTGAAGAAAATAATTCAGTGGTGTCAGTATTTTAATGTCTTCTTCCAATATATTCAATTTCCAAAAAACTTTTATCAAACGTGGCATTCCCCACTGAGTGCTATTGTGTGATTTTAAACTATGGGAAATTAAAACAAATGAAGGGTGCTGAGGGAGAAAATATTTGTATCCAAGTGAAAGAAGACGTAGCCGTAGTAAAGCTCTGAAGGAGGCATTACTGAAAAGGTGGGTTGTGTATGAATTATATTTTAAGAGAATTCCATGCCCGCCTGGAACTATTCCGTTTCTAGTTTCTAAATCAGTTATCTAATCTTCATGCAAAATACTCTTCGGAGGGGTAATTTTTTATTTCTCGAATTTTCCAATAAAAAAAAATATTTACATTAAATTGTATTGAAATCACGGAAAATGGGAGTTGCTCCTCAGTGAATACAAGTTTTTGAACGACATCATTATGATTTAATGTTCTCTGTGGTTACATAGTGAACAACTATGGTTAGGGCAAATTCATTGGAATTCAATTTCGCATGCAATTTTTCTTTTGCATGACAAAACTAGTAATGATGTCCGGTTCTATATTCGTAGAAGAAAAAATCGCGTCATTCTGTCTTTTATATATACAGCGAATTATTATGAAATTATCGAATATTAATAATGATGTTTCTTCAATGATACATGTATAAAAGCATAAAATATATACCCATTTCTTAATATCTGTATCAAATGTATGTCACTAGATCGTTGGTATTGGAATACAGGTTGTCACAAGTTTCATTCATTTATGATTTACGTGATATTTTGGATATCCCCATTTTTAGATTGCAATAGTACTACAAATAAGCATTCAAAAGTTCACTATTAATTTCTTCGTCGACCAAACAATCCTTTAAATTTGTAATCATTAATAAGAGAATCTACACATGCAGCTGAAATGAAATTATAATTATTACTATCAAGTACAAGGCCAGCTACACATAACTAAGCGTTCTTTGTGTTATTTTGTATTTTGGACTCCTTTGGGACATCTCACAATCTGTGATACCTAAATGAAAAAATTGGTTGTGAAAGGCTTTCACGGCAATTGTTGAACGAATGATGGTTTTCCGGTTTTTACACCGACGTTTATTTTGAGATATTCTCACTGATCAGTGATCGGAGCTGTAAACATATCTCTTGAAAATGCCAAACACTCGTGTTGGCGAAACGTCGAGAATATCTCAAAATAAACGTCGGCCTAAAAACCCGAAAAACCATCATTCATGCGAAAAAATTGGTATTCATTCATATTTTTTCTGCCTTCAATTCAACAAGAATCAATTCGTCCCCATTCAAGTAATTTTGTTCTGATTTTAAACAATTATAAATATTGGAATTTTAGGCTGGACATGTGAATGAATTCGGTTTTATATCCCATAATATAACAAAATTGAAAGGCATTTTTTTTAGATTATTCAAGACCATTTATTTTGGGCGGCTGATATGAAACCGAAATTAGAGATTTTTAACAAGAATTGCCTATTGCCCGAAATGATAGATCCTAGATCCCCGAGGAAATTGGAAATCCGCAATCCACTACGACAGTGAACATACAGCTCATGTTACATTCGAAGTGTTTTTTTTTTTATAGTTATGACATTTTTTCTAAACTCAGAAGAATTTAGTAGCTTTTGGTAATGAAGGGGAAAGTAGAAAAGCACGAAAATCGTTACATAATTTTTCCGGTTTCCATTTAGACAAAAAGTCTTCGGAATATGCACAAAAAGTGAGTGAAGTGAAACAAAAAGTGCAGTTACCTGATCTCATTACTGTGTGTAATATACTTGATATTGATTAATCGGGTAATGATGATGAAGTGGTTGTGCACATTTGTTCTTTTATGAATGATCTACAGTCACACGATGAAAATGAATTGGATGACGATGAAGTATCGGAAGAAGAAGGGTCTGATGAAGACTAGAATGAAAATGATGGAAGAACTACGAGGGCTAGATCCATTCAAGAGACGAAAATGAAGGGTTCGTTTTCATTGACATTTAGAGATGTGGAGGATAGTATCAGACCATTTGATAGAAAAGACGATCATCTAGTTAGGAAATGGATTGAAGCCAGTATGATTTTTGAGTTTGAGAGCAGTGTGTCCATCATTCCACTAAGGACCCCTATTATCAGAACCACCATTTTGACAGAATGGTTTGGATAAAGCCTGCGGAGTTCAAAGAGTAGATCTCGATATTTAGTCCGTTTTACCTCCTCTTTTCGGACGATGTTCGTTTCGCCAGGAGCTGAAAACTCTATTACGAAAATCGTCCTACTTTGATGGTAGAGGAGGACTACATCAGGCTTATTGGCTTGTATTTGCCTGAGGGTGAGGAATGAGTAGTTCCAATAGATTCGGCACTTCTCATTCTCCACGACGGACTCAATATCCCCCGGAGCATAAGGCAACTCGTCTACATCGTACAAGTGTCGTAGATGGTAGTACAACACTCTTAGGGCCGCCTTATGCCTATGGATATAGGCTGAGACCGCATAAGCTGGACAAGCTGACAGCGAATGCATTATGGTCTCAGCTGCCCCACGACACGCTCTGCATCTAGTGTCAGGGACCTCTATACCCATCACGCGACTACGGTAGACAAGGGTGTTGAAGACACCATCCTGGCAGGCCATTATGAATCCCTCGGTTTCCGACTTCAGCCCACTTGACCTGAGAAAAGCGAAGGTCAGGTTTCTGGATAAGCCAATGTTCTTGAAGAAGACCCCATGCATTATTGGCTTATCCTTATGTAGCTGTAGGAGCCTGTCACACTCCGCAGCTTTCACGTGTGCTTTTTGCTGAACGGGTTCGTCCGTTCAGTGTCGAATACGAGACCGAGTTCATCGGCTGCACGGGTTGCTGCCTTGAAAAGAAATGCTCCAATCCCTGCTTTTTCGTGATCGCATACTAAGCAGAGAAGGGGATCTGAACTCCTGATGACTTTACAGGCTCAGGAGAAGTATAATCGTGGAACGGACGATTTGGGATGCAAGCTCCTATGGAGATGCATCATTTTGCGAGTTTTTCGTCGAGTTGTCGCAGCTCTTTATGAGTCCATTTCATTACTCCAAAGGAGTAAAGTAGAATCGGAACGCCAAGCATATTAGTTGCAGAAACGTTGTTCTTCCCCGACAGTTCTGATGACCAGATCTGTCGGAGTTTGTGCTGATTCTTCCACGGAGAGAGTTTTTAACAGTAGCTACCTCTTGGGTGTGGCGTTGTTCCACTTCTAGGTAGGTATACGTCTCTCCGGCATCCATATGATGTAGGATGCTTCCGTCTACGAGCTGAACGTCCTCTCCGTATTCCTCGCATCGTCCTCTTTTGAGATGAACCGTGGCACATTTGTCGATCCCAAATTCCATTCCGATAGCATGCGTATACTCTTGCACCAACCTTGAGGACTGATAAAGATCCTTTTCTCCGGAGGCATAAAGTTTAAGGTCATCCATGTAAAACAGATGGGTGACCTTATGCCTCCGGTTGCTGGGGATGCCGCAGTTGTATCCGCGGGTTTTCCGTAGTACAACGGACAATGGCAGTAGTGAGATGCAGAAGAGAAGAGGGCTGAGGGAGTCTCCATGAAACGACTCTGACTTGACCAGATGATATGGTATTATGGTATTATTATCATTATTATTATTATAAATGGTCAGATTAATCGCACAATTATTCCAGTTCTCGCTGAACTAAGTTTAGAATATCCTGGAAAATGGTTTAAAAACATTGAACGAGTGCAAAGGACATTGAATTCCACTATTTAAAGAAGCATTGGAACTACACCTTTTGAAGTTCTGAGAGGTGTCAAGATAAGAAATAATGAAGACATACATATCAAGGAATTATTAGAACAGGCTATGATAGAGCGACACAATGAATCAAGAGAATATCTGAGATCAGAAAGTAAGAAACAGATTTTAAAAGTACAAGAGGAAAACAGAAAATCTTACAATCTGAGAAGGAAACCAAAACTATATAAAATAGGAGACTTGGTTGCTATTAAGAGGACATAATTTGGAGTAGGAATCAAAATTCATAGAAAATACCTAGGACCTTATGAAATCTCAAAGATGAAATCCAATGACGTTGTGAAAGTAGGTCATCACGAGAGACCCTTGCGTACTTCCACATGTGCAGAATTCATCAAACCATGGGTTGATAATCAGAGTGAATCCGAGTCGGATTCAGACTAGGATGGTCGAGTGTAGACAGTTATATTTTAATTCTTTAATTTTTATACATATTTTCAATAGTTGCATTAATTGAGTTTTTCTTATCAAAATATATTAAACGTTCAGAGAGAATCACCTGGTATTTGACTGAGGTTTCCGGGGACTCGAGCAATAATTTATTAGAAAGAAAATTTTTGACGTTGACCAAATAATTCGAGGAAATAAGAAGTATTCCTTCATTATTCTTTTCTCTAAGACATAGTCGAGCCGCGACTGATATAAACCAAAGATTCTCGAGACACCAATATAGCGAAATTCTGAAATACGCAGAATATTGTGACATACAATTTTGAGTAAGCTGTCACTGTTCCTGGAAATTCACTTCATCTTCATTCAACTCGTTCATCTACACCTTGGAGTATCATTCACATAGACAAACGAACAAAAACCTACACACTGTGTCACCGTTAAAGTCCGCATCATATGGGATTTTTTTTTATTATTCACTTATTGCAAATTTAGAGTTCGTGAACAGTTTGTGCTTTGAAAATAATGCAAAATGACGTTTACGATTGTTTTCTATCTATTGGGTACACCTGACAAATTTGACATTTTTTCAAAAAAATTCCACAATGTTAGGTTATTTCTCAATAATTCGAAAAATATTATATATAAAAGTTGTTTATTTTTCGGTTTCCTACCCACCTACCAAATTTGAACCAGTTTGAACAACTTTTATTTTTTTCGCGTTTTCTTAACCTTACACTTTTTCGGACAATTTAAATTTGATGAAATCTGGAAAAAAAGAGTTGAGATGTAATACACCCATCTGCTTATAAATATTTCTGACTGGATATTTTAAAAAAAAATACAAATATGCTAAGAAAATAACATCATATTTGATGAAGAGTGGCTCTAGTTTCAATATTCCATAGCAAAATTTGCTTCAATTATTTTTATCACAATACATCAGTGAAGTAGAAAATACTTTAGGTCTGTTGCTTTAGAAAAATATTCGATAATTCGAAACTAGAGCCACTTTGCATCAACTATAACATAATTTTTTTAGCATATTTGTATTTTTTGGAAAATATCCAAGTAGAAACATTTTTAAACAGAAAAAATCCTTCCAGCAGATGGGATTATTACATGTCAACTGGTTATTTCAGATTTTACCAAATTTAAATTATTAAATTAAATTAAATATGTATAAAAATTAAAGAATTAAAATATAACTGTCTACACTAGACCATCCTAGTCTGAATCCGACTCGGATTCACTCTGATTATCAACCCAAAAAACAAAAACAAATTTCGCGAATACTTTAGGGAGCTGCTTCAGTAACTGAGCATACAAATACTTTTCTTTTACATGATCAAATTGTTTTGATCTATTTGATACTTTGTTTCAATATTTTTCTGAAAAATGTTATCAATGGTCTTATAAATGATCTTGATCGATTGAGCTTTTTATTTGAAGATTATCCTGAAGATAATTGAAAAATTGGTATCATTCAAGAATCAGGAATGTTGTTTGGGATAATATGAATATTGAGCATGTAACGAAAATATTGTTACATCTAGCGACATCTAATAACGAACATGTAAACTTGTCTAAAAAGTAGACAACATAATTCTCTCATTGGCTGGGACGTCCAGTGACGGCTGATGGCAAATAGCTGAACTTGTCTAAGGGTGGATTTCGTTTGTTGACGGACCCGTCTGGGTTGATGGCGTTGGGTTCGTATAGATGTCACTGACATTATGTCAGAAATCCAGTTCGAGAATTGGAGAAGTGGGATGAGCTCCCTTCTTAGTTTGGCGGTGAAGGTGTTAACAAGTATCTTGAAGGTGTGAATGAGAAAATGAAAATATTGAAACTTCTAATTGCGAATAATAAAGAAATAAAAATTTACACTCAATCCCCATATCTCGATTCATTGATATAGAATCGTGTTGGGCCAATTTACACTTTTTAAAATGTAATTGAATATTACAGATTCCTAGTTATTGTTAAAACTGTATGGCGAAGTTGGAGAGAATTTTGAAAAATGTTGATCAATTGATGGTTTTTGATTCCTCTACTGCAATTTTCATAAATGTTACTTCGATATTAACCAGTTCTGAAAAGTCATATTTGAAAAAATATTCATTTTTGATACATAGTGCGCTGGAATAAGTGTTATCTCCCCTATTATCTTTTTAATTTTATATCAGAATCAAAACGCTCGGACACGTCGATTTTTATAATAATCATTTCATGCTATGACATACAAGTGTCAATTCTTACATGATCCTTCTTCATGGGGCAGTCAGTCATGCCTTCGATTTTTCAAGCGATACCTCATTTGAAAGATCTTGAAAGATCTGTTTATAAAAAAAACTGTATCAGGTACCAATTCAAACTCTTGACTTAGAATCCAAAAATTTTGGGACCAAAGTGTAATACATTTTAGTGTTTCAGATCTTTCAAACGAGGTGTCGCATGATGTACTTTCTCACTCAAAAAAGTCAAAGGGGTGACTGCCCCATGACAAGGGATCATGTACGGTTCGAAACTCATATGTCATATTATAAAAATTGAACTGCCCGAGCGTTTTGCTGATGGAAAAGTTAATAGGGGAGAGAGTTACAATCAGTCCAGCGCACTGTATAATATCATAGCGTCATGATTAATTTTTCCATAATTATAATTTTGGGTGTATTCATGAATTTCGAACAATGTTGGATTAGACAATTGCCAAGTCTTAAAAAATATTTTCATGTCAATACGAGGATGATCCCAGAAGTACCTAGCTTGACCTAGAGATGGCGGTAGTTGCTTGAATAATAATAATACTCCCTCATAAACACTCGTTGAGTGTACCCAAAGGCATAGCCTGTGCGGGTAGAAGACGGCTATTATTATTTGCCGTGGCGCTCCGGGGCGACTTACTGATGTTTTAGATGATGTGTATTCACTTTTCAGCTGTGTGAAAACCCGGAAAACCTACAGCACCACCTCGGGTGGTCGGTGTGCACTCCAAGCTAGCACTAGACGAGATTGGCATCTAGACAACTCACAATACACTTGCTTTTCAACAAGGCATACGGCCGCCTATCGAATCCGATATAAAGTAGTTGAGGAAAATTCTCGTACCTACATCGGATTCGAACCGACTACCGCTATGCTGGAGTTTCGAACGGCCTGTTCATTAGACCGCTGATCCACCGACCACCATAAATAATAATAATAATATCATTGTAGTAGAAAGTACACAATCTAGACAGCCATCAACAGTAAACGTTTCAAGTGAATTTGTAAACATGGAAAAATTTGTCACCGTTATGTGATACAGTACTAATATTTGAAATGCCTTAGCCCAACCCATATAAAAGCTGAACTAGATTCTAATCTGGGTGAAACTGCTCCTTCGTTATCAACAGTGAATTATTGGGTAGCAGAGTTTAAACGAGGCCGTACGACCTGCGAAGACGAGCATCGCAGTGGTCGACCAAATGAGGTGACGACTCCAGAAATGTTGAAGAAAATCCACAAAGCGATACTGGATGATCGTCGACTGAAAGTGCGCGAGCTAGCAGACGTAGTAGGCATTTCAGAAAGTGCGGTATATCGCATATTAACTGAAAATTTGGACATGAGGAAGCTGTGCGCAAGATGGGTGCCGCGTTTGCTAACAATGGAACAAAAACAGCGTCGTGAAGATGTTTCTATCGAGTGTTTGGCAAGGTTTCACAGAAATAAAGCCGAATTTTTGCGCCGTTTTATAACCATGGATGAAACATGGGTCCATCACTACACACCCGAAACAAAAGAACAATCAAAACAATGGACTGAAAAGGGAGAACCGGCTCCAAAAAGGCAAAGACCGTTCCATCTGCAGGCAAGGTCATGGCGTCGGTTCTTTGGGATGCACGTGGGATAATTTTCATTGACTATCTTGCAAAAGGAAAAACTATCAACGGCGAGTATTATGCGAACTTATTGCAACGTTTGAGTGAGGAAATCAAGCAAAAACAGCAGCATTTCGCTAAGAATAAAGTGTTTTTTCATCAAGACAATGCACCAGCTCACACATCCGTTATTGCAATAGCCCAAATTAATGAATTAAAGTTTGAATTGCTACCTCATGCACCATTATTCGCCAGATTTAACCCCTCGGATTATTTTCTGTTCCCAGACTTGAAAAAATGGCTCCGTGGTCACAGATTTTCCAACAATGAAGAGGTTACGTCGGCAGTTAATGGCTATTTTGAGGACTTTGACGATTCTTATTATTAAAAGGGTATGAAACTTATTGAACATCGCTGGGAAAAGTGTGTAGAGCTAAAAGGAGATTACGTTGAAAAATGAATATATTTATTCCAAAAGTTTTGTGTTTTCTTTGTTGGGACAGGTACTGTTAAGTAGTGATAAGGACAACAGCGCGGCCGTAACCAAGGAAATATAATAATGACGGGCGAAGAGAATGAACTGTCCATAACTATATAATTTTTTGCTGTAAAAATTGCATTGAAATAGTACAATTTCATAAAATTAGAATTTGTATTTATGCACAACCGCACATTTCATGGTACTTCGTAGTTGAATATTGTTGAATTTGAACCCGACATTCTAAACAACAATCATCGAGCCGTTGCAGCGCCAACAGTTTGAATATCTCTCGAACCCGCCGTCGCCATTTGCAGTTCAGAGGCATCAAGTTCAGTCCTTTCCTTATTTACCTGCTTCCAAAATACCTAATTCACAATTCCTAACCTTCCTTTTCGTGAGTTTGGAGTTGTTTGGACTTCTGTCGCTATTATTTAATTTCCTTATTGAAAAAAACTCATTTTATAGGTATTCTTAACAAATACCTAGGTATTTTGTTATTATCCAAACCTCTGCATTTGCTATTGATTGTTACTTGAAATATTACATTTTTATAAACCAAATAAACTTAAAACACCCTCATTACATGTTTCTTAGTTTCTTTACATTTTAATAATTATTGCTCATTATATTATTAAGATGCAACAGAACGAAAAGAAAGAGATACTTGTAGCTGGCAAAGCTAGCATAAAAGCTTCAGTAACGAAATTCAAAATATATTTGAAGAAAATCTCCAATTCTACATTAACTGAAGAAATTACCATCGAATTGGACACCCGCTTGAATGCAATTACATCACTTATGCCAGAATATAATTTAGTACAAACAGAAATTGAAAGTCTAGAACCCGACGATGTAGATAGACATGATTCTGAATGGGTTGATTCTGAAAATAAATATTTCTCTGTCATAGCACTCGCAAAAAAGAAACTAGCTGAATCGGTTGCGCAGGCGCAGAAGCAAGCTGCCGCGATAAATTCCCAACCGCCAACCAGTGGCGTATCAAATTCTATTCTGCTAATGAATGTAAAGTTACCAGACATTAAATTACCCGAATTTAATGGCAACTATAACAAATGGACGCAATTTCATGAAACTTTTGATTCTCTTATCATAAAAATCCAATGCTTACCAATGTACAAAGGTTTTTTACTTACAGGGGGCTCTTAAAGGCGAAGCATCTCAAATAATTTTCTCATTAAATGCTACTGATGAAAATTATAAGATTGCTTGGGACCTACTTATGGAACGTTATCACTCCTATTTGACAGCCATTTTTGATTTATCAAATATTGTTAAAGAATCGCATATATTTCTTAGAAGATTTCTAGATGATTTTCAGAAAAATTTTAGATCTTTAAAAATCCTAGGTGAGAATGTTAATGAATGGAATACTATTCTGATTTTCCTTCTCAACTCAAAATTAGATTGCTCAACCCGAAAAGAATGGGAAATTTTCACTAAATTTAAGGACACTCCAACAATCGATGAATACATAAAATTTTTAACCCAACGTTGCCAACTGTTGGAATCACTAGACACTGAAACTAGTTCTTCAAACCAAAATGTTCAATCCAATAAAAAATGTAATGTTAGTGGTTCTTATTCTCACTTATCAACTAGCAACCCTCCATGTCCATTATGTGACCAAACCCATTTTATCTACTCATGCAAGGCATTCCTGGACATTTCCATAGAAAGGAGATTTTTAGAAATCAAGCGGTTGAAGCTATGCTCTAACTGTTTAAGACCTAATTATTCAAATCATGACTGTAGATCTGCGTATTCATGTCGTTCTTGCCAAAAGAGGCATCATAGTTTGCTGCATTTGAATCCAAATATAAGCAATACAAATAAAAACCAAAACCACATCCAAGGTACCTGTAAAAATTCACAAAATCTTTCTTCTCATCACGAATCAAAACCTGATACGTCTGACTCGCACTCATCCAACACTTCTGATAATGTGTGTGTTCATTCTATGGCATCACAAATCAGTTTCCATTACAATACAATCCTCTCCACTGCAATAATTGATGATTTTGACAGAAACGATAAACCAATAAGATGCAGAGCATTGCTGGACAGTGGTTCGCAGTCCAACTTTATTACTAAAAATCTATTCGATAAGTTGAGATTGAATTTTACCTCTATCAATTCGCCTATTATCGGAATAAGTCAAAATCTCATCAACATTTCAAAACGCACGTCAATCAAGGCCCAGTCTTTATGTACTAATTACAAGTTTGAATTGCCATTTCTAATAATTGACAAAATTACTGGCTTAACGCCACAACAAAAAATATCCCTAACTAATCTCAAAATTACGGACAATATCTTGCTTGCCGACCCAAACTTTTATATCCCCTCTAATATTGACATGCTCCTAGGAGCGGATATATTCCTTGAACTTTTGTCTAATGACCAAATCAAATTGGGCAAGAACCTAGCAATACTACATAACTAGGTTGAATAATATCCGGACCATTACCCATCTTTCCTTCTTCATCAATAAATTCCTGCTTTCTATCCACGAATGATTCAATACAAAACCAGTTGCAAAATTTTTGGCAAATTGAGGAAAGCTTTGCAAGTCAAAAAATTTCCACTAAGGAAGAAGCTGAGTGTGAATCTCACTTCTCCGAAACTCCGGTAGATTTACGGTGAGTTTACCTTTAAAGGAAAATTACTATAAGTTAGGTGATTCCTTAGAAACAGCCATTAGCCGATTTCACGCAATTGAAAAAAGGCTGAATAAAAATTATCAGCTCAAAACACAATATTCTGATTTTTTGTCACAATATCAGAGCCTCGGTCACATGACTAAAATAAATCCTAACCAACAAAACGAGTAACCCATATATTATTTGCCTCATCACTGCGTAGAAAAATCTGATAACTACGAGTAGTGTTTGATGGTTCCGCCAAGACCACTTCGGGTCTCTCATTGAATGAAGTCCTTAAGGTTGGACCAGCAATTCAAAATGATCTTTTCACAATTATACTACGTTTCAGACAACATAATGTTGTTTTAACTGGTGACATTTTTATGATGTACCGTCAGATTAATATTCAGCCCATGCAACGTAGTCTTCAACGTATCGTATGGCGAGACCAGCCCAGTCAAGAACTTTCGCATTTTGAATTGAACACAGTCACTTATTGAACTGTTTCTGCAAGCTTTCTTTCTACCCGTTGTCTAAAACAGGTTGCCTTAGAAAATCGATTCACTTTTCCTGTCGAATCCAACATTATCTCTAATGATTTCTACGTCGATGATGTCCTAACAGGCACAGACACTGTAGACAACTTAATTTCTATAAGGAAAAACCTAGTCAATTTACTGAAAAGCGCAGGCTTTCAATTGCGAAAATTCAGTTCCAATGAACCCACAGTCTTGGCTGATCTTCAAAATAATCATTCTATCAAACATCTTGTGAATGATTCCCAAAGTACAAAGACTTTAGGAATTTCTTGGGACTCCGTATCAGACTGTTTCATTTATAATTCACAAATGTCCTTCAATATCTCCAATCCTGTTACTAAAAGAACCATTCTTTCAATGTTTTCTCAAATATTCGATCCTCTAGGCCTTCTTGGTCCAATAATCATTCAGGACAAAATTCTCCTACAGCAGTTGTGGATAGCTAATCTGAATTGGGATGACCCCATTCCCACGAATCTATAAATGATGGATTCATTTTTGCAATCAACTTTTAAGTTCCAAGGTTATGAAAATCCCTCGACATGTCACACTCAAAAATCCTGTAAGTTTACAAATATACGGATTTTGCGACAGTTCTACTCAGGCGTATGGAGCATGCATTTACCTGAGGTCTAAAAATAGTGATGAAAATATTCAAACAAAACTATTGTGCGCAAAATCTCGCGTTGCTCCTCTTAAGGCCATATCTCTTCCCAGACTGGACTTGTCAGGTGCCCTTCTGCTATCAAAATTCGTAAAAAGGGTTACTGAGTCCTTAAAT
Organism: Chrysolina americana; assembly: GCA_958502065.1. NCBI lineage: Eukaryota > Metazoa > Arthropoda > Insecta > Coleoptera > Chrysomelidae > Chrysolina > Chrysolina americana. The sequence goes on along the minus strand of OY293410.1, from coordinate 47,943,607 downwards.
CTAAACTTCGAATCAATTTATTACTGGACTGACTCAACCATCGTCCTAGCATGGCTAATTGCCGAACCACGGACGTGGACAACTTTCGTTTGTAATAGAATTTCAGAAATTCAATCTATTTCTGACACAAATAACTGGAATCATATATCCTCAAAATTTAACCCTGCTGATATAATATCCAGAGTAATTAACCCCACTGATCTTGAGAATGCTTGCTTGTGGTGGCATGTGCCATATTTTCTCTCTAAGCCTGAAGACAACTGGCCTCAAAATTGTCACATTTCGAATTACTCACGATCGCCCTCGGATCTTGAGGAATTCAATAAAAAAAGATCTTGTTTGATAACGTCAGATAAAGATAATATCCTTCAGAGATTTTCCAGTTATTCCAAGCTAATTCGCGTTGTGGCTTACTGTCAAAGGTTTGCTAAAGGATCCAAATTCAGAAAAAGGTTCAAGATAACCTCTCTGAATATAACACCTCTGGAATGGAATCACACCGAAACATGTCTCGTCAAATCAATTCAAGCTCAATGCTTTACTGATGATTTAAAGAGTTTGATATCCAATAAGTCAGTTAAAATCAATAGTTGTCTCAAATCCTTGAACCCCTATCTTGATACCGATGGTGTAATTCGAGTAGGAGGTAGGTTAGAACATGCAAATATTAGCCCAGAAGCTAAACATCCTCTTCTGATTCCTAGAAAACATCCTTTCATGGTTTTATTGATACGATATATTCATGAGCACAATTTTCATTCTGGCTGCCAAGCAACTCTTTCTTTTATTCGAAGAGAGGTCTGGCCATTGAACGGTCTAGGCCAAGCAATAGAGCTATTGTCCTTGACAAAAATACTACCTGGAAGCCGCCTGCGCCATCCCGTGCAGGACAGTCCTTAGTTTATGCCCACTATGTCCTCAACTCGAAAATGTCATTTTTTAATTTGTTATAAACCATAAACTTAAAAAAATCGCGTTTTTTTTAGTTGTTTTATTGTAAAATGAAAACTATTGAAGCATTGTTAACGGTGCGAAAGGATGAACTGTACAGAATTGAATTCCGAAGAGAATGACGGATCAAGCAATCCGATCGGATAATTAGAACCGGAGAAAAGCGGGAAAAACCGGAAAATTGTGTTTTTTTTGTTAAATTTATAACTCTGCCATTTCTTAATATTAAGAGTTGAAACTTTGCACGATAGTAGCTATTGACGTGCACTTTATGTGTGCCGAACCTCGATTCAATCGGAATAATAGTTTTCGCACAATCCTCATTTGAATTTTTTTTGGAAATATTTTCTCGGAGAGCTGGATGCGTTTGAGGTCGTCAGATTGAAATTTAAAAAACAGATTTGGAAAGTAAACGTGAGCAGTAACAAAACGTCTATTCTGATTTTTCGATAAAACGCTTAAGTGTCTTAAAAACTAGTGAGAACATGAGGGAAAACGGCCGACCGCGCGTGAGCGATCGAATGGTGGGGACTGTGCGAATCGAGGAGAAACGGAGAAACCTTTATAGTCCGGTGGGAACAGCGCCAAAATCGCCTGTTTTAAAGTCTGACCCATTCTGCAGTACATACCGAGATAAACAAATGCAAAGAATTATAAGTTTCGCGCAGCGTGCGCCTATTAATATATTATATACGTTTCTCCTCGATTCGCACAGTCCCCCACCACAAGATCGCTCACGCGCCGCCGGCCGTTTTCCCTCATGTTCTCACTAGTTTTTAACACACTTAAACGCGTTTTATCGAAAAATCAGAATAGACGTTTTGTTACTGCTCACGTCTACTTTCCAAATCTGTTTTTCAAATTTCAATCGGAAGACCTCACACGCATCCAGCTCTCCGCGAAAATATTTCTAAAAAAAATTCAAATGAGGATTGTGCGAAGACTATTAATCCGACTGAATCCAGGTTTTGCACATATAAAGTGCACGTCAATAGCTACTATCGTGCAAAGTTTCAGCTTTTAATATCAAAAAATGACAGTTATGAATTAAAGAAAAAAAACACAATTTTCAGGTTTTTACCGCTTTTCTCCGGTTCCAATTATCTGATCGGATTGCTTGATCCGTCTTTCTCTTCGGAATTCAATTCTCTACAGTTCACCCTTTTGCACCGTTAACACTGCTTCAATAGTTTCCATTTTACAATAAAAAAACTAAAAAAAAACGCTATTTTTTGTTGTTTATTGTTTATAACAAATTAAAAAATGGCATTTTCGAGTTGAGGACATGGTGGGAATAAACTACGGACTGTCCTGCATGGGATGGCACAGGTGGCTTCCAGGTAGTATTTTTGTCCAAAAAGCAATCAATCGTGGCTCTATTGCTTGGCCTAGTCGCGAAGCAGTACGAAATGTACTCCGACAGTGTATTCAGTGTTTCAGAGCCAATCCACCAATACTGTCTAACCAAATGGGTAATCTTCCTGCTCCGCGAGTAACCCCTTCTCGTGTTTTACCAATAGCGGCCTCGACTACGCTGGTCCCTTGCTACTAAAAGACGGGAAGTATAGAAATCGAAAAATTTTAAAATGTTATGTATGCGTATTTGTGTGCCTATCTACAAAAGCGGTTCACATAGAACTTGTGTACTAATCTCTATTCAGATAATGGGTCCAATTTCATTGGAGCCCACAATCAATTCAAGGAAATTTATAGCGTTCTTTCCAGTAAACCAATGCAAAATTATTTCAACCATAGCCAAATGCAGTGGAATTTTATACCAGCTCGTTCTGCCCATTTCGGTGGACTATGGGAAGCTGCTGTAAAATCCCTAAAATATCACCTTAAACGCGTTTTGTCTACCGATCCTTACACTTTCGAGGAATTCATCACGATACTGACTCAGGTTGAGGCTTCTCTGAACTCACGTCCTCTCGTTCCTCTATCCTCTGACCCCAATGACCTTGAGGCCATCACTCCAGGTCACTTTATCATCGGACAGCCACTGAACGCCACTCCTCAACTCCACTTCGAAGATACGCCTGTAAACCACCTTACCAGGTTTCAATATTTGCAAAGGGTAATACAAAACTTCTGGACCCGATGGCAAAATGATTACCTCCACAATCTCCACCAAAGAAATAAATGGCGATTCAAGAAAGAGACTCAGGAGCTGAATAGAAGTCTAGTTCTCCTTCGGGATGAAAAATCTTTACCCCAGCAATGGATTATGGGAAGAATTACTTCAGTGCATCCTGGATCAGACAATATCGTACGCGTAGTGAGCGTACGCACCAGAAGCGGAATCATGAAGCGATCCATTACCAAAATCAGTATTTTGCCAGTGAATTGACTGATTTCCTGAACAGTTTTCGTTTATTTTTTCTATTCACCTTTTTCATTGTTCTGTCATTTGATCCAGTGTTATTCATTTAATTTCTTTTTGAAACTGGATACTTTCAAGACCGCCGGTATGTTAAGTAGTGATAAGGACAACGGCGCGGCCGTAACCAAGGAAATATAATAATGACGGGCGAAGAGAATGAACTGTCCTTATCTATATAATTTTTTGCTACATTAAAATAATACAATTTCATAAAATTAGAATTTGTATTTATGCACAACCGCACATTTCAGGTACTTACTTATGGGACCACCCTTATATTCCCTTGAATGATGTATAATTCAGCCTCATAAACATTTTTTGCCTCACCAATTAGCACTAAATTGAAAAAATTGGTTGTTTCATTGGTTGGTGTCTAACAATTGAAGGGGCAAGTGGAAGGTGATATGTGCATATGTAACTTGCCCCGTCAGGATTTGCTTCTATTCTTCATATCTAAGCAGATACACAGTGGTAATTAGTTGTTATGTTACATTAAACATCATGGACGCTAATTTTACTAAAACCTGTTTTTCTCACAAACACATATTTGTAACATAACTCCTTCTTCCACTTGCCCCTTCAATTATATCAGAAAAACACGAGTAATGTGATGACACGGCAATTCAAAAACATAGTATGTTCGTGATTATATCCAGTTTCATTTATAATTGTGCATAAGCTAACTCAGAAACCTAAAAATAGTGCGTCAAATCAAAGAAACAAAAGTTTATGTGTGAAGTCAAACATTCCTTCAAAAAATCATCGAAACTTATTTTTTATATTACAGTAAATTAAACAAGATTTGGAAAAGTTTTTTCTGGACTTACTTTGGTTGGGTCGATTATACCCCTTTCAAACATATGGACATATTCATTGTTAAGGGCATCATAACCATAGTCTCCTTCTTGTTGTTCAACTTTTGCTACGACAGCAGCACCATCAACACCAGCATTTTTTGCAATAGTCATGCATGGCACTTTCAAAGATTTCTTCACAATTTCGATACCTGGAATAAATCATGAACAAATAAATCCAATCAAAGTTTCCCAATTTCATCTCCCATGATCGAGTACAAAAATAAAAAATGATTGAGTAATGAAAATGTTATCAAAGATTATACAGAGTGTTTCCGAAATTGGAGCAATAAGTGGAGAGTAGAATATGACAAAACAAAACAAAGAATACATTTTTGTTGAAACAAAAAATGGTTTTCAAGACACTTTTGTTGATCACTGATCAGAGGAACAACATAACGTTGTCGGCCTAATAGTAAAACCACGTAAAACCACGTAACTCCACAAATATCTTTAAAAAAGATGATAATCGAAGAGCTTTGATTGAAAAGACTCATATTGTATCACAAAGAGCATATTTTTTACGTAAATACTAAGAAAAATAAAAAAGATTATATCCACGAGAAGTGTTTTTTTTTAGATGAAACATGGATTTATTCTAGAGGAAATAAAACCAAGTCTTGGCAGGATGACAATGTCAAAAGTGTACGATTTATTGTTGTGCATGCTGGTTCTGCGAAAGCCAGTTTATTGTTCTGTTCGAAATCTTTGATTCTAGATTATCATGGAGAAATGAATAGTACAATGTCATAGTCATAGTACAAACATAGTTAGTTAATTCCCAGTTTGAAAGAGCCATCTTTGATAATAATGGACAATGCACCATACCACAGTAAAATTTTGAATAAACAGACTATCACTTCTTCAAGAAAATCGGAAATTGTTTGTTGGCTACAGGAAAATAATATTGATTTTGATGAGAAATTAACAAAACCAGAGTTATTGCAATTGGCTAAGATGAACCGAAAGGAAAACATATATATTATAGATGAACTGGTACGAGAACATTGGTATGAAGTATTAAGATTACCACCTTATCACCCAGACTTTAATGCTATTGAATTAATTTGGGCTAATTGTAAGACATACTACAACAATCATATTGGCAGAGATGGATACAGTGATGAAAAAGTATTGGTTATGTGGAATGAAGCATTAGAGAAGTGCAACACTGAATCCTGGGCAAAATGTGTAGAACACACCGAATCGCTCATTGAAAAATGATATGAACGAGAAAAGCTCCTTTGTGATATGGTTATTGAACCCATTATTATAAACATTGGTTACAGTTCTGAATCAGAAAGTGGTTAAAAATATTAATTTTGTTTTTACTTTCATAAATGGTACATAGTTCTACAGGCTCGCATTACATAAATAAATGTATGAATAAATTTTTTGTTAATCATGTGTTGAGTATTTCATTACCAAATATATTTCAACTGGTTTTTTCTTAGATATTCATTTATTTATCATACAGTGGGTCCTTGCATCCATGCACGAATAGGTGAATAGTTTGAATACTTAAGTCTAGAAGATTCCTTTTCTTGAGTTTTAGTCATGAAGTATATGTTTATTGTACATAAGAACAATTTCTTGTTGACAAACACAGTTGAATTATGAAATATAATAATAAATTAATAACATATAATATCACAGCTACAAAATATTTAATAATAATAATAATAAACTTTATTCATCTTTATGATCATATAGAAATGATATAAGACAAGTCAATAAATAATAAAAAGATAAAATTACATTAGAAAAATAGAATACTTTAGGACATAACACATTTTAACACATAAACTCAGTAGAAATGTTATACCCACACTTCTCCACTAAAAAATTCTTTAGATTTCTCCTAAATAATTTGAAATCTTTCATGTTTTTTTTTATTGTGGAAGATGATTGAAGAATCTCATTCCATTGTACATTGGGCATTGTTCATAGAGTGCTGTTGAGTGTTTAGGAATACTAAATTGAATTAAAATTCTAAAGTACTAAAATACGAAAATATAGCCGACTAAAATTAGTGCAGGCGTGTAGGTGTATACATAATGAATAATCATGGCTAAAAAAAGACATATGTTATGAAATATTTAATGAAACATTAGAATGTGTCGTCATAAAACTCTGCCATGTTTGAACGGGCTCATTTTTTGATATCCCCGTATGCAAAGGTTTTAAAAAATTGCACTCCAACCTAGTTTTTTGAACAACTTTTTTCGTTAACTATTACCTAGAGAACTTGCATTAATGTGGATGAAAATAGGATGTGATGGATTTTTGTCAAACGGCTGCAGAGGTATGGATAAAACAACTTCCTTATATGAGTGTGACTGAAATTAGAATACAGTAAGGAGATCTAAAGTTTCTAGTAAACTCACTGCCTCCATGTTTTATTATCGTATCAAACCTGGTGTCACTGGATTCGTAGTAATTGGAAAACACCGTGTGCTAGGAATCGCACGTTAAAAGGTAAGACCTTGTTAATCCCTGGCTCGCACAAGTATCGACTACTGAGGGCTGCCGTTCGTAAGGGGACGATAGCTGGTTAATGGAAAAAACAATTTTAAAGATTCATTCCTTTTCGCCTTTGTATTTCCAGCAATATTTTTTAAAATTGGAACATTGAATATGCTCACTGGTCGGCACTTTTTGACATATTTGGAAAATAGAGGAAAAAAGGAAAGAAGAAAAGGGGGGTGTACCCATGAGTGTGTCACACGGTATTCTGTTGGAACTAAAAAAACACTCTTATTGTCGGTGGTTCGCCATTTCCATGAATTTGAAATGTTCTCATCCTATCTTATTACCTACACGTTATAATTCTATCGGGATATTAGCCACGACGGCATTCTACATTTAGACGTCATTTGGCTTAAACGTCTCGACTTATTTCATACGCATAACATTGATGGGTAAAGATAAAATGGACCCCGTTATGCAAAAAGGAACCAACTACTTTCAGGCAAAATGAGGTATGCCGTATTTTAGAACTCAAATATCGTTCTTAAGGTCGCCGTTTGATACGGCTTGACAAACTAATCCGTCAGAGGAGCCACCATGCCTTCTGTTAAATATTTATCCAAGTCTCCCTCCGCGTAAATGAGAAATGATAGTCAATACTAATGTCTGTTCCTACCACCGTAGATAATTATCTAGGGTGGTACTACTCTTTACAAACGCTAGTAAGAAGCCGATGAGCCTTGTTGCCAATAATATCACATATTCCGTATACCTAATACATCTCTTGGAATAATAATTACCATTTGGTTTGGAAATTATTCAAGAAGAAATGATTCGTTATATTCTTATTCCAAATCAACTTTTTTTGAAAATAGAAATCGACGTTGTTATATTCATTACTATCAGGTCAAATAGCGGCAAAAAATTAAAATGAGCCTAGAGATTAGTGTATTGGGGCACTTGGCAACATGACAGCAGGTGTCCTATTCTCGAGTTCGTACGTATGCGATTTCGATTTTCTGTTTCACATCAATACATATGAAATATATTTCTCTCTCCTATTTTTAGGCAGATAATTAAAATCGAACTATTCGAGAATAGCCCACCTATTTATTGCGTTGTCGTGAGAAGTATAAGGAAAACATACTTTATCAAGGAATAAATTCCTTGAGCGCCAGTGGCAGCGGCACGTTATTGGATTTTGTTTTTGATATTTGTTTCATAGTGAATGTTTTGAAAATCTCCCATTGTCAACCAAGTTTTCATATATAGGTATTTTGATTGCGTAAGTTTGTTTGAATAATTTGTTGGAACTGAACTGATTTTTATGAAATTAATTGATTTTCAACGACTTGAATATTTTTTATCTTCCTACCTTGCATAAAAGTGATTTAGTGTTTTATTAATTTTTGGACATTTTTATGAAAGGACATTTTTATATCGAACATTTCAAAGGTGCGTAGTGTTTTGGAAAAAACATGTTGAAGTCAGGTAAGTAAGTGAAATATTCAATAATGAGGTGCTTAATTCAATTTTCATGAAAATAGAATAATATTCTGCAACTAGTGCGGAAAATAACATATTTTACACTAACCACTCGCCTACGGCTCGTAACACTAGTATGAAATATCCAGTTTCCGACGAATTGTAAATTGTTGTTGTTGTTGTTTTTTTTCGTTAACCAGCTGTCATCTCCCTACGAACGACAGCCCTCAGAAGTCAAAACTTGTGCGAGCTAAGGATTAACGAGGTCTTACCTTTTAACGTGCGATTTCTAGCCTATACCTTTCCTACAACCAACCTGAAAAACAAGATATGTCAAATATAAAAAATACTTTTGAACGGTAACAAGTAAATTTAATTTTGCGTTACCCCTTTATACCTACCTATATAATCTAAGAGGTTGACCATCACTGGGATATCGGAAACGGTTATACAGTTTCAATTCAATGAGAGAAAACTGCATAAAAGAAGTAAAATTTATTTATTTATTTATTTATTTATTTATTTATTTATTTATTTATTTATTTATTTATTTATTTATTTATTTATTTATTTATTTATTTATTTATTTCTTCATTCATTCATTCATTCATTCATTCATTCATTCATTCATTCATTCATTCATTCATTCATTCATTCATTCATTCATTCATTCATTCATTCATTCATTCATTCATTCATTGATTCATTGATTCATTGATTGATTGATTGATTGATTGATTGATTGATTGATTGATTGATTGATTGATTGATTGATTGATTGATTGATTGATTGATTGATTGATTGATTTATTTATTTATTTATTTATTTATTTATTTATTTATTTATTTATTTATTTATTTATTTATTTATTTATTTATTTATTTATTTATTTATTTATTTATTTATTTATTCATTTATTCATTCATTCATTCATTCATTCATTCATTCATTCATTTATTTATTTATTTATTTATTTATTTATTTATTTATTTATTTATTTATTTATTTATTTATTTATTTATACGGGCAAGCCCAATTAAATATATTACAAGATATACATTATGTGAGTAATACAGCAACAGTCACAACATATATGATATTGATAATAATGAAGACATTAAAAAGATCAATGAAAAGTTAAAGTACAAGTACAGTCAGTGTAAAAGTGGGAAAAAAATGACAAGATGGTCACTGACACAGTTGATTTTTAAACTTAGGAAGAGGTGTTGAGAAGATGTCAATATCGAGGCAATAAGCCGCTCTAAGGGATCTTGGGATATAGCTGAAATAAGCAATGTTGGTACGATGGTAGGGAGTATGAAAAGTAGCTATTTGTCTAGTAAGGCGAATGGGGACTACTAAACTGATTTGAGATAGAAGATCTGGACAGTCATATTCACCATTTAATATCTTGTAGAGAGTCATTAGATCTCGCTGACTACGTCTATTCTCCAAAGTTGGAATATTGAGATAACTCTCAATTGAGGCGTAATCACTAAAGATATTAGATTTGAAAGAAACATATCTAAGAAAACTTTTTTGAACACGATCAATCTTGGATATATGGGTTACATAATGTCGTGACCAGACAGAGGAACAATAATCGAGGTGAGTTCTAACAAGTGTGCAGTATAGGATTTTAATGGCACCCAGACTAGTGAAGTCACGAGTTGTCCTCTTTATAAAGCCCAACATTTTGGTAGACCTGTTGACAATGGAGGTTATGTGGTAAGTGAAGGTTAGGGAGTCATCAAGAATTACTCCAAGGTCCTTGACACGGTCGACAGCATCCAGGGGTTGTCCATTGATGGTATAGTCGAAAATGACAGGTTGATGGGAGCGAGTAAAACGTATGATATGACATTTGTTTATGTTTAAGTCCATACCGTTTGACAAGCACCAAGTAGCAAGTCTGCAGATATCGCTCTGCAACTCATCGGCGTCATCTACACAATTCACAATACGATAGAGTTTTAGGTCGTCAGCCAATAGTAGGGCATTACTGTTGTGAAAGCATGAAGTGATGTCATTAATGAACATGTTGAAAAGTAAGGGGCCCAAATGTGAACCTTGGGGAACGCCCGAGGTTGCAGGAAAGTCAAAAGAGTAGTGGTGCTTGAATCTCACTATTTGGTACCTGCCTGTCAGATAATCCACAATCCACTTCAGAATCGCTCCTCCGAAGCCATACCTACTGAGTTTGTGGGTAAGAAGCTCATGATTAACCCTGTCAAAGGCCTTGGAGAAATCGGTATAGATGGAGTCGACCTGACTACCCCTATCAAGAGCTTTAGATAGAAAATTGGTATAGGTGATTAAGTTGAGTTCAGACGACCTTCCGGATGAAAAGCCAAACTGATTTGAGATCAGTAGCCCTGAGCAGTCATAAGTCATATAATCTGTAACGATGCTCTCGAATAATTTAGGGATGGTACTAAGAATTGAGATCAGACGATGGTTACTAATGTCAGATTTATTACCTGATTTATAAATGGGTGTTATGTAGGAAAGCTTCCAGTAGTCTGGAAAGATTCCAGTATCCAAGGATTTGTTGAAGATGTGAAATAGTGGTCTAGACAATATATAATTAAAATTTTTAAGAAGAATGGGGGGAATAGCGTCAGGCCCCGGACCCTTTCTAACATCGAGGTTGCTTAGCTTCTCAAATATGGTGGAGATAGGAATATGGTAAGAGCAAATGTTAAGTTGAGTGTCGATATCACAATCATTGTGGTTAAGGATATGATCGGTGACTTCAGTGCCGGAGGAGGCAACAGAATCGCCAAGAAACATTTTATCAGGTATTAAAGAGCCTGACCTAGAGCCATTAACAAAATCCCAGAAGGCCTTGATGTTATCGCCGATATTGACCTCAACACCTCTGATGTAATTCGAATAACACTCTCTAGACAAAGTCTTACAACGAGCTCTAAGCTCGCTAAAAACTGCGTAACTTTCATGAGTTCTGGTAGTTTTATAAATTTGATGTGCAATTCTCTTCTCTTGTGTCAGATGCCTAAGCTGTGGGCTGAACCAAAAGGGAAACGAACGATTGGTGATCCTCTTGAGTGGAATGAACACCTCAATAAATGAGTACAGGGTATCGTAGAAACTATGCAGCATTCCGAATAGGTCCTTATCCAGGAGAAGGGCGTCCCAGTCGACAGCACCGAGATATTGGCATAATAGTTCGTAATCAACGTTACGGAAGTCATTGAGTGTTCTGCGGCCTGAGACTCATGAAATTCAGTTCCCACTTGCACTATTGTTTCAATGGCTGGATGGTAAGCATCAGGTGGCAACAACACATCTGCAGATTCATTAACAGTGAGTTCGGTAGGGGTTAATACGAGATCCAGAATAATCCCTCGGTTATTTCGTATATTGTTTGACTGGAATAAATTGTGGAGTGCACATAGATTGGAAACAACTTCGATGGCCTCAGCTTCAGCTGGTGATGAGCCAATAGATGGAGAACCGAGAGAGCAGTAATCTTCAACTTGCCAAGTGATGTTAGGAAGATTGTAATCGCCAAAGATGTAAACTATAGTATTCGGATTCTGTTCATTAAGGGATTCCACCAGGTCATAATGTGTGCGGTACATGTTAACATTTGACTTCGGTGGGAAGTAGACGGAACTAAGTATGAATTTGTAACTACCTCCACCAACGAGTACAAATATTTGCTCAACTGAGGGATCGGTGGGCAATGGGCTAACGGGGATTTCTTTCTTGGTGGCAATCAAAACCCCTCCGCCCCTGTGGAAAGGACTGGAGGCTGGTGACCGGTCCTGTCTAAAAATATTATAGTTTGTAAATCCTAATTCTTCATCATTGATTTCATCTAATAACCATGTTTCAGTGAAGATGATAATGTCATACGCACATGTGATGTTCGTATGAAGTTGGGAGAGTTTGGTACGTAGACCTCTGACATTCTGGTAGTATACTGTAAGATTGCCCAAGTCAAAATTTAAAAAAAATCACAAAATTTTCTGGACACACTGAATTTTTTGCTCATTTATTTTATTTTTTTCTGGTGTTATCGTCAAGCTGATGTGATGATGTCAGTTTTACTGTCCGACGTTTCGTTATCTAACAACCATCACCAGCTCAATTTTGATACTGCCCTATTTACAAAAAATGCAGATTTTGATATTTTTTTTACAAAATTCAAATTATAGAACTAGGTTTTCTTGTAAAATGATTTGTAGGTAGATGAACGTTCTTTTTCAATTTTTTTTAAATCCTTTATATTTTGTTTTTCAAGTAGGTCGTCGGAAAAGTATAATGGTGCAACACGTGCGAAAGTGGATATTTTCTGCACGAATTGCACAATATAGGTACTCCTTTATTCCTCATAAAATTATCGACTTTTGTCTTTTTACTAATAACTTCGAATTGAACACTGGGAAACAATACCTAGATTCAACCAGAAAATGAATTGAATACACAACGAACTAAACATTTTTGTTTTTCTTTAATGTAATTTCTCTGCGTATTTATAACACCTATTTCCTGCGACACAAAAGATAATAACTAGTATAGCATCTTTTCACCTCTGGATAGGATTGTTCAGTGAAGGCCAGTATATTTTTACAGTGTACGGATATTCATACAATTCCATAGAATGCACATCTTTTGGACTTATTTTTTTTTTTTAACAAAATGCTAGGATTTGTATTCTGATTATCATCGATACCGTCTTCGACTATTTCACTCATCTCAAAATTATCACGTCATCTGACCAATCACAAGTCATGGTATTATCGCGAAAATACCCCGCTGTCTTTCAATTCTGATTGGTTTATAAGCGTTGGTGTTTCTATTGACCTAACTGATGGATACCATGAAAGCAAAGTTTGAATTGTTAAAGGTTATAATAATATCTGGATCCGTGATGTAGTCTAGCCGAATACCACTCGACCAAATGAAAATAATCTAATACCTACTTACATCCTTATTCGATATATATCCGTAAAACACCACTCAATCTAACGCTCTAGAGGTGTTTTGAGGAGTACATCTCGTGACCTGTAACTATTATCATATCTCAGCATGAGTGGAATATTCGTCAATATACTACAATAACATACGTCACAAAGTTTTTTTTTAAATAATTTTCGAAGGCTAATGTCATAGTTCCGAACAAAAAGGATATGGCACTGGTCCGGAGTTTCAATCTATATGACATGCAGGAAATTCTCCAAATTTCTTCCTGAGGATAGTGCACATCTGGCAGTAAATTCAATATTTTAAAAAATTGCGTTTTTTCGAAAAACTCAAAAAAATTGTATTTTCCTCTGTTTATTATTGGAATAATAGTGCGTTCTGTGTAGATTTACCATCGCAGAAACCGAACTATTTTTCAGAAAGTACTACATATTTTTCTAGATACTTTCCCATTCTGATTTTTTGAGTATATCCTCCGGAACTTTTGCCAAATGATTCACCAGCGATATTTGTCGGTAATTAGTGATTTGCATTTTATCAGCTGCTTTATAGGTTTGTAGACATCGGTTTCATTATAAAAATATCTTCACATTTTTTTGTTTCGACTTTTTTAGTACTTTTTGTCAAATTCATATAATTAAATGTAGTATTTTTTCTTTGTTTCGTTATTGACAGAATTTTCCTTTTTAAACTCAGTAAAATTAATTTGTGAAATCATTGGTAAGGGGTCTGGGTGACGGGTGAGCCCAAAAGGACGAATCCTTAGATTCGGAATTGGTGCCTGTAGTTGTTCGGAGTTTGCTCGAATTCCGACAATTTTGTTATTTGGCTCTGCTGTACTGACGCATGCGCTTGCAGCTGCTTTCACTCTTTGAAGGTTAAATGAAAAACTAAGCGTTTTAGATAAAGTGTCAAGAATGTATTTATTGTACGATTGGATTCACTCTAGAAGGTTTTGAAAATAACTCTTTACTACGATAACTCCGGCACCCACTAAGAAAGTGAGCAGCAGAGCCATCTATAGAAACCACAGAATGATTCCGACCAGTAACACGACTTCGTTTGAGTAGAAGATCTAAGTTTCATCATGAAAAATATATAAATCTTCTCTGAGAGAACTTGACGAGAGACAATTATTTCACAATAAATGAAATTTGATTATATAATAATCCAGCCTTTCGCATATTTTCCTATACTATAGGATTGTCGGCAAACGTCGAACAGAAATAATTCAACAGCCCCATACGACTACCGAATCACGTCCATCCAACGCCTGGCAAAGTTTTTCGACAAGAATATACTTTGCAATACTTCCTGTAACAACCACCAACTGGTGGCCGAGTCTGTACTGATGAGCGAGTTGAATCGCGAAACCATTTATTTTGAAATAATTGCCTTTCGTCAAGTACTCTCAGTTTCAAATGAGAAATATTTAAATATTTTTCATGATGAAATTTAGATCTTCGACTCAAACGAAGTCGTGTTACTAGTCGGAATCTTTCTGTGGTTTTTTAGAATCACCCAGTTTCTCTACAGTTACACAAAAATTGATCATCATCATCTATAGAATGTCATATCCAAAAATCAGCACAAAATCCACCAATAATAGTCTCCAATGAGTCAGTGTTATTTTGTCCAACCATATGTAGACACTTTGGGAAACTGCTTTCGTTTCAACAGAAATTAAATGAATATTCTCCCATGATTCCGTTCAAATATAGGTTTTCGAAAATCTGTCTTCTTGGGCTCACTCTGTATCGTGACACGTAAGAGTAGACAAAAGTTTACCTTTATTCCCTGTGAATTATCAAACAATCCACTCATATGATGTCCCATAAGTAACAAATTTTTTTTTGCTCACTGTGTGAAATGTATTCAGAACAGTTTGTTAGCTTCAACTATAGAATATGCTTCGAGAAGGTCAACGGAAATACCCCATTTTGGCGAGAAGTCAATAAACGAGTTTTCTGCCTCACTCTGTAAGTAGGTACACCATAACTGATATATCCGAAGCCAATCAATAATTTTCAAAGCATTATAAATGAAGAAAAATCCATTAGCAAATACTATTTTCCATATTTGGCGTTAGACATTCAAACATTTCTGTAGCTCACCCTGTAGAGCCAGGAACAATTTTAATGAAGAAAGTTATTTCTTTCCACCTCTAGAATAATAAATCCATAACTCAAAAAATCTGATGAGCTCCAGGAATATATGTTTCTGGTGGCATTACCCTTCAAAATACATTGTCTTCGGAATCATAAACATCTACCCAATTTCATGATGATCGGGCAACTATAGGTGGGTTAAAACTCACTGAAAGATTTCACCTGAACTTACAATAAATAAGTGAACAGAGAAACAAACAAGGCAAGTTTAATAAAATCTTGAAAAAATGTGAGCGTTTTCAGAAATATTGAATAAATTAACTGCGAAATATACTTACAGCATCCTGAGCAAGAAGTTCAGAAAAATTACTTCGCATGTGCCAGGAGAAGTTTCTTTGTATTATATATTGAAACTCTAAACCCCGTCATTGATTGTTGATTTTTATTTATGCATCCTCAAATTGCACTCCATGATACGCTTATGATTGATTTGGGGATCCCAAACAACACAACGTCTTTCTTTATTTCATTTACTTGACCTGGCTCCTCCTACCGATGTTATCAAAATCACATTCCGTCTCATTGAGGAAACTGAATGAATGAAATATACAATGGCGCTTTCTATCCGAAAACTGCCGAACTAGGAAATGAGTAAGAATGTTGGTAAAGTAGGAACTGTTTCGCGCCATATGTTCGAATTTGGCTATTCCTAGCCCATTTCTAACTTTGAATTAATCTCCCAAACGATATTGTCTGGAGATTCGTTTTCAATCGAAAATAGCACTATTTTTATCAATATTTAGATTGACATAAAACAGAAGCCAGTATTGGCTTATTTTCCTCAAATGCTGACCAAAATAATCTTAAAATTCAAAATAAAAAAAATCTCAATATTATCACTCTGTACTCCAATCTTTTTTGAGTTCATCTTCCAAATTTCAACTCTCTATGTGTTACCGTTTCTCAATACAATTAAATGTCGCAATACTCGACATCAGACGCCCACCTTAAGGTTCTGCAGTTTGTTTCTTTAGGTTATAATTCGATAGAAAAAACATTAAACAATTAAGAATGTCCTTCTTTAAATACAATATCATTTTCAATAATCAGTAGACTATTTTTTTCTAATTTTATTCTGAATTATGTTTCTGTCGGTTGGTTCTTTATTGCATAATGGGGTCCAAATAATCGAACTGTACTCCAGTATCAGGTATCGGCACCTGGTACTGGCCAAGTTTGCCGATTGGGGAAGTATCTTGGCAAGCCGAAACAGCAACCGGAAGAGGGAAAACCCCACTTCGAAGCTGCTGGAGTAAGCAAACGCCTTAGATCCGACTACAGTACGCCGAAACACACGGCAAAAGTCTGTTCGGGGGTACCCAAACCCTCGTACGGGGCATTGGCTGGGGGCAACAGGGTGGGCCTAATCCATCCTGAATATCCTACCACAGCTCTAACAAGTGAACAATTAAGGGCTCTCCAGCGATCCATTATGGAAGCTGTGAAACTAATACCCGATGAGGGTCCGCAGGTGAGGTTCTAGAGCTGTACCCTTCGGCCTGGATGGTTACAAATCACCTGCGCGGACAGCATCGGTGCCAGCTGGATGGAGGAGGCATCAAAGCAACTTCAACCATGGGAAGGGGCGAAAATCAAATTCGTCCAAGGGCAGGACCTTCCAAAGTCATTCATCTGTGTGGCATACATCCCGGACGATGAAGCCAGCGAACGACTCACGGCCGAGATGGTGCTCACAAGATTGAAAAAAATTAACCACGGTCTGACCAGCCAGGAGTGGGTAATACTACACCGGGAGGATTCGAGCCGTAGCCAGACATGGACATTCGCCATAGATGAAATGTCCAAGTCATCCCTGGAGGAGCTAGGCTTCAAGCCCTACTTCGGGTTCGGTCGGATTCAGTTCCGTCTGAAAGGCGGCCGAGGAGGGAAAGAACCTTCCTGGACGCAGCCATAGGAGGGGAAGGAAAGCGTTCCTCCACGAATGGTCGCAAGGGAAGCACACAGCTGTTGTGAAGCAGATATTTTTCTCAGATAAAATAGTATTTTTTTCCCGAATACTGACTATTTTGGAACTATTTCAAAGTAACTGTAATATTGTTTTTAATTTCATATGTAGGCGTATATTTAGCATTAGTTGCATTAATTACTTGACAAACATGCTCTTGTTGGCGATATTCGTTGCCCTGAAAGTAATCGCATTTTTTTGCAATTAATCGATTCCCTGTTGGATGGGGAATGTCAACAAAGTTCGCAATGAGGACAGTTTTATTTTGTGCTTGAGAATTGATTTTTGTATGGAGAGTACGTTTTAAAACTTATTAGGTGACGGTTGAAAGTCGGAGGTGATTTCCAGAATAAAGTACTCTATGCAACTCATTGTTTCAAATCCAAACATCCCAACACAGCCCATAAGGGGGGTCTAGGGAAAGGATAAATCCATCCCGAACAGACAACCACTCGTAAAGGGTGCCGGCACCTCCAGAGGGAAGAACAAACTACCCTCTGAGAAAAATGGCGGGGAAGCACCGCCTGAAGACGGCAAACAAGGGAATGGCTGATACAACAGTAAGACTCTTGCAGGTAAACCTGCAACTTGCCAAGGCTGGCACCTACGTCCTTGGAAAAAAATTCGTAGAGGAGCGGATAGATCTGGCCCTCATCCAGGAACCCTGGACCTCCAACACAGGCCGAGTTACCGGCCTGAGCAACACATCTGGTAAGGTAATTGCAGTCTGCTCCGAGGTAAAACCCAGGGCATGCATTCTAGCCAGAAACAACATTAATTATTTCATTCTTTCAGATTTCTGTACCCAGGACATGGCAACAATCCATGTGAAGTATCCAGAGAAGGGGAGTATGAAGGAAATTATCGTCTGCTCAGCATACTCTCCTGGAGATGTAGGGGCAGCTCAGCCTCCTGCAGCAGCCATGCAAGAACTAATTGCCTTCTGCAGGAGGAACAACACCGACCTAGTGATAGGATGTGACGCCAATGCGCACCATGCATGGAGCGTTGGGCAGCACAAACATGAACATGAGGGGTGAGTCAATCCGTTAGGAATTACCCAGACACTTCCGGAGGGCGCGCTGGTGTATCATTAACCCCAGTGAACACTCCCCACGTCCGTGGGGTAAGTGATTACCGAGTCCGAGAGTCATGATATCTTTAAAATTTGATCTGATTCTGGAAGAACAGAAATCATCTCTTAAAAAACTTCATGAGGAAGTGGTCCAGCTGAAAACCATGACTCATAATCTTAGAGATGAAGTAGACTTCATCGAACAGTATTATCGTAACAAAAATCTTCGAATTTTTGGCATTCAAGAAAATCCCCAGGAGAATATTAGTGATATTATTATAAATCTGCTAAGAGATAACATGCAATTGAAAAACATATCTAGTCGTAGCATAAAAAGATGCCACCGAATCCCGCAAAAAAACAAAAATACCGAGAATCCCAAGCCACCAGCTGTTTTGGTTCGTTTTGTTGACAACTCTGTGAGTGACAGTGTTTTGAAAAATAGAAAATGTTTCAAATCTACTGGAATTTCGGTCCATGAAGATCTTACTAAGTTGCGACTGAATCTCATGAGCAGTGCAACAAGTGTCTTCGATAAAAAAGATGTCTGGTGTCGCAAAGGAAACATTTATGCGAAGCACAATGGCAAAATACAACGAATTAGGTGCGTAACAGATATTCAGAAAATCTTAGATGGAAATCACAGCGAAAAATAAACTTTATTTATATTTCTCTAACTGATATACAGGGTTTACAAGTTCCGGTGACTCCAATCTTATCAATAATTTTTTACTGTTCTGAAATATTGAAGGACGCATATAGCTGGAATTTCATTTGAATGTAGAATTCATTTCATATAAGCATTTTTTAGTGATTATTTTCTTCTTCTTCTTGCCGTTTCGATTACTGTATCAAAATTATTCATATTGTACCACTACCATATATAATTTTTTTTGTTCACATTCACACTTAGATTTCTGTAGATTATAATTTTCATTGTTCAATAGTGTACCTACTTGGCCACCCTCTTAGATAGAAAATAGCATAATTATATTCTTAGGTTTATTCTTCAAATATATCTATAATAATATGCATGTGTTTATACATATGGGTCATTCTCTTGATATTTTTGTTTTCTCATTGAGAATACATTTCTTTTGTGAAATTGGTATTATAACAATATTTAATTTTCACTAAATAAATTTTTGTGTGAGTATAGGTACCTATACCATTACAACATGTTACTATTCATATTTTGCGTAACTGACAAAAAGAAAAAATAGCGTTTTTTTCTGTAGTTTGGCTCAACAACATTGTTCTAAAAGCATTTTTTTTTTTCGATTATCATTAACTTTGTATCCAACAATTTAAATAGAAGATAGTAGCGCTTTGTCACTAGCCATTTCAACTTAGAGATTGATTTTCTTCTTTTCCTCTTCTTTCTATTTTTCTTATTCTCCACCTACTTTTTCATCTTTCTAATATACCTCACATATTCTTTTTTCCATTACAAGGAGAATTTTTAACCAATCCCAGCAAAACCTGCCTATAATCATTGTAATTATTCTATTTCAATATTCTTTCTTTTCTAGATGGCTTTTACTGTATCTCATATAAATGTGAGATCTTTGATATCAAATTTCGAGTCATTTTCGGATTACAGCAACTCGGAAAAATACGATATTATTGGTGTTACTGAAACTTGGCTTCATGGTGGCATAACCAGTGATCGTGTAAGTCTGCAAGAATATAATTTCATCCGACAAGACCGTCCTTCCCGTGGTGGGGGGGTTGGTATGTATTTTAGGCATCACTTGAATTATAAAATTTTGATTAGCGAGTGTTCTGAGTATATTGAATACATATGGATAGAAGTAACATTCCAAAAATATAAAATCGCAATTGGTAACGTATATCGACCTCCAAATTCTAATCATCAGTCTTTTTTTAGTACCTTTGAGGACACTCTAACTGAAATTTTTCCTAACTATGAATTTATCATATGTTTCGGTGACTTCAATATTAATATGTTGAACATAAACTTGAATCCCTGCATACAGTTAACTGGTATACTTGAGGTGTTCAATTTCAATCAACTAATCATGGAACCCACTCGCGTTACTGATACTAGTGCCTCACTTCTTGATTTATTATTTACTAACATATCTTCAGATGATTGTCTAACCCAGGTGATTGAAAATGATATTTCTGATCATTTTCTCATTAAATGTACTTTTGATTTTCTTCCTCAATCAAATGTACCTAAAAAAAATATCGTATCGACCTTTTAATCGTATTAACTTAGAGGCTTTCCAAAACGATCTTGTTTCTATGGTTTAGAATTCAATTTATGAAACTATAAATATTGATGAAAAAATCGCTATCTTGAACCACAATATCAATTTCCTAATCGATATTCATGCACCAATTCTCACTTTTTATCCGAAAAAAAGGCCATATGCACCTTGGATTACCGATAATATCAAGCTTCTTCAAAACCTACGCGACAAAGCACTCAAAAAATACAAAAATTCCCGTACTCTCGAACATTGGTCATACTATAAACAAATTCGGAACTTCACTACTTCTGCTATAAAAACCGAAAAAAAGGTTTACCTACGACATAAATTCAAGAACTCTAATTCCAAAGAATCATGGAAAGAATTAAAGAAACTCAATGTTACTAAAAATAAAAAGAAAGCCATTCCTGCTCACTTGAGTGATGTTGAAGCTGCCAATAAGTTTTTTGCCAGTCTCCCTATTCGACATCCGATAGTTAATGATGCTGCTTATAAATATTATTCTTCAAATGTAAAAGGAAATATTGATGAGTTTTTTTCATTCAAACCTGTCAATGAGGAAATTGTATCTCAGATTATTTTGGGAATAAAATCTAAAGCAACCGGAACAGATAATATCAATATAACTATCATCCATTTGTGTTGCCCCTTTATTATACCTTTAGTAACACATATAATCAATCAGTGCATTATTCAATGCTACTTTCCTAAAGTATGGAAGAACGCCAATGTCATTCCTTTACGCAAAAAACAATAAACCCCTGGAATTTAATCATCTTCGATCCATAAGCGTACTACCCACATTCTCCAAAATATTAGAAAAAATAATGGAAATTCAAATCAGAACGCATCTGAGTACATACGATATTTTACCTATAAAGCAGTCAGGGTTTAGACAAGGCCACAGTTGTGATATTGTAGATGATTTAATGAGAGCTACGGATCGAAATCAAACGAGTGTACTGATTCTACTTGATTATACAAAAGCTTTCGATATGATAAACCATAAAACCCTTATTTCAATATCTCATTTTCTTGGTTTCACGAATAGTGCTGAAATCTTTTTGAATTCTTTCTTAACAGATAGATTTCAACAAGTTAAGATTGACGAGAAAATTTCTTCTCCAATTGAAGTGACATCGGGTGTTCCTCAAGGGAGTATCCTGGGGCCTTTATTGTGCAGCATGTACACTTCCAATTTCCATAAGTCGATGCATTATTGTAATTCTCATTTTTATGCTGATGACACTCAGATATATTATTCATTTAGAGCTGATAATTTAATTGAGTCCGTCCAAAAAATTAATAATGATCTGAATTCTCTGTACAACACTTCTAATGACCATTCACTAAAAATAAATCCAAGTAAGTCGTATGCATTACTTTTCAGCAAAGATATCACTCGCGAATTTTTACTGGATGCTTTACAATTGCAGATTGGAAATGAAAAAATTCCATTACTTGAATCTGGAAAAAGTCTGGGTCTTATTATCGATAGTAAACTTAAATTCAAGCAGCACATCTCAAAAAAATTGCAATTACCCTACTGTACTTTGAAAATGATTTATAGTCACAGATTTTCACTGGATCGAGATTTGAAAAAAATGCTTTGTGAATCTCTGGTATTATCTCATCTGGATCATTGTGACGTTGTCTATGGATCCTGTCTTGATAGTGTGGATATAAAACGTATACAAAAATTACAAAACTCGTGTCTCCGACTTATATATGGCATAAAGCGCAGTCACCGGATTTCTCACAAATTAACTGAATGTCAATGGCTTGATATGTTTAACCGCCGTAAATTAAATTTTGCGTGCTTCTGCTTCAAATTACTAAAGTTCAAGTGTACCCCTTACTTACACGAAAAATTAAGTTATCGTATCGATGTTCATAATTTAAATATCAGACGCCAAAATATTCTCACCATACCCTCTCACCATAAAGAAGTATTCAAGAATTCTTTTTCCTACCAAAAGTGCTAAAATCGTAAATGATCTGACTAAGCTTCACTTTTTTAATTTTAAATTGACTCCAAATGCTTTCAAATACAAATTTAAGCAGTATCTATTTGGTATGCAGAGTAATTAGATAGGTCACGTGAGTAAAAATATTCTCTCTCTCTCTCTCTCATCATCAAATTTTTGTTATTAAAATTGTTGGCTTTGGTGGAAGAACAGACTCAGAGGTTTATCCCCTGACTTCTGAACCATAGTGCCATTTATATGCCTACCTTTTCAATTGTTATTGCCAAATTATGTACTTTTTTTTGTTGTTGTATTCATGTGTGGGTATATGATAAACGTATTTATTATTATTATTATTATTATTATATGTGCCCTGAGAAGACGGAGTGAACCAAGAATTACGGCCTTCTGCATTGTGTCCATCATTCCACCAAGGACCCCTATTATCAGAACCATCATCTTGACAGAATGGTTTGGATAAAGCCTGCGGAGTTCAAAGAAATGATCTCGATATTTAGTCCGTTTTACCTCCTCTTTTCGGACAATGTTCGTTTCGCCAGGAGCTGAAAACTCAATGACGAAAATCGTCCTAGTTTGAAAACTCTTGCTAGATGGTGGTGGGTACTTGGAAAATTTTTCCACCAATAGTTATTCAGGCCATCAGGACCTGGAGCAGCAAAATTCTTCGAGCCTTTGAGGGCCCGTCGAACTTCTTCCGGGGTTATCGGATTGCGCAGTTCATTGAGCTCAGGCTGACGAAGCCTCCTGCAGAAAGCTTCGAACTGCGCTAGGGCTGGAGTATCTACGTTGAGTGGTTGCGGAAATTCGTAAATACCCTTCCAGAAGGTTTCTACCCGATCAGCCGCCGGCGGGTTTTCCACAACACGTGGAGGCTCTTGGAATAGGCGAGAAGGTTTATCGCGGAACTTCATGTTTTCCGCGATGCTTCTCGCCCGCCTCACTAGTGACTTTTTTGCAGCCACCAGCATTCGTATCCTATCAAGACAGTGCTGTTTGATGGTTAACAGCACGCCTTGATTTAGTGTGTGGTGAGCTCGTCTTAAATTTGCGGCAATTCGCCGCACTGCGGGCGTGAAGGGCCTATTGGCCGCCATGTAATCCGCCACACACTGGATACGAGACGCGTGTTGTCTCGCTGACCTGATCTTAGCTTCCATCTTGTGAATGCGTCGCTCATGCCTCCCAATCAGAGGGTTGGTATCCCTCCTCTCCGTTTGGGACAGGGCCTGAGCGGCGTCATACACGGCAGAGTTGATCTGCCAGATGTCAGCCTCTTCTGAAAGGACATCGTGAATCTCCGCATCCACCCGAGCCAGTTGTTGTGGCTTCAGGGGCTTGGTGTTATGCAGCGCCCTGCGGGCTCTGATGCCTTCCGTTGGTGGTATGATGCGGGCCTCCTCTACAGCCAGATCGACGCGTGGCATATCTGCCACTTCTGCCACTGCGTTAACCAGCTGATTATTATTATTATTATTATTATTATTATAAATCAGAACCAGGTTGCCTGTAAACATTTTTTCACATATTCTGATACTTTTCAGTACTATTGGACCATTTTTGTGAATGAATATTGAGTGTCTTATATAAAATACACATTTTACTATTTTTTGTCTTGGGATCAAATAAGAGCTTGACGTAGATATTCCTTGCCACTTTGGAGTAAAATTTGGTTTTGTAATACGATTATATAAATATCATATTTCTATCAATCGATTGATTGAACATTACCAAAACATAATCATTCAGCCCTATGCTGTATCACTTCCGTTAAAAATAACGTCAACGTTATTCGCCATTTCCGCTATTTTGCTATTATTGGTAATAGCAAAATAACGGAAATGGCGAACAACGGTGGGTGACGTTATTTTCAACGGAAGTGATACAGCATAGGGCTGATTATGTCCACATTGAGTAACATGCGAAAACAAGTTTCTAGTTATTGCTGAAATTTCCTTACTTGGATATGTTCTTCAATAATATATTTTCTAGCACTATTGCGCATATTTTCTATTTCTTTGAAAAAATTTCTTGCATATTCATCACCTACAATTAATATTTTGCTTGTGAAAAGTATTCCTATAGCTTCACAGCTGTGTTCACTTACACTTGCATCAATTATTGAAATATTTTCCAGATCATCAGCTATCCTCTTGGTCCCCTTTTCCTCAAAATTTTTCTCAGAATTTTCCTTGCCTCCTATGTTCGTTGCAACATGTGTAGTAGCTAGTAGAGTTATGTCCTTTTCAATTTGTATATTCATTTTCGCACGGTTGGGGAGACGAACAGCAAACATTTCCTTTTTTCTGTGCGGCAATTCCTATTGTTTTTTGTTCTATCCACTTTGTCTAGAGTTCCAATACAGCATTTATTATCTGAGCCATCAGCTACTTTTTTTTCTCGTCACTCAGCTTTTTTCGTCGATACTATTTTTGTGTTCGTTTAGTGATTCGTTGAGTTCCATTTCTGACTGTAAGGCCTCATGCATCAGAACTTCTTTCTATTTATTTAATTGTTCTATATGTTTGTCCTTCAAGATATTGTCGGTTGATAGTTCACGGATAGTTTTTTCATTCAGCTCACTGAATTCGACATTTTCCTCGCAACATATTATTTTTTTGTCTTGGAAAAATTTAACTTTATTTTCAAAGTTTTTTTTTTTGATTCAGCTCCGGTGATAAACACGAGCACATTTGCTACACACATAATGAATAAGAGTTTTTGATTTGCAGCACATAAAATACATTTTGCCGAGCTAAACGATACACGAAACGAACAAACGAAAGAAGTTGGCAGTAAATACAAATAAAACACAAACACTTCCAAAACCTATAAAGATATGTATGTAAATACAAATTACCAGCATCGGAATCTAAAATCCAAACATAAATACGCCACCGTGACGTTTGACAGTTGAATCACCTTGTTTTCGTCTCGTTTGGAACTTAATAAACACTAAAAAATTCTAGACAATTATTTGTGAACATGAAACAATGAATGTTTGTTGAAGTATTTTCCGCTCTTCACAGCAGGTTCTATGGAAATCGGCGGCTTCTCAAAACAATACAGAACGTTTATCAACACCCGAATGCTTGTGTGTACACCAGCTACCGCTGGAAAACTTCAATTTTTTTCCTGTTTTTTTTTTAATGAAACTTCCTTGGTATACCATTTGGGATTCTATGGCAATTCTGTAATGTTCTTGACTTTTTTTATTATTAGGTTAATATCTTAACTTTTGCTTGAATGTTCCTTAATGTACCATTTGTGACTTCATTACAATTCTGTAGTGTACTTGACGTATATTTATGTTTTGGTTTATGACTTAACTATGGTTTTTGAATGTTGCATGTTTGAATTTAATTGAAATTTCCTTGATGTACTATTTGGGATTTTATTACAATTCTTTAGTGTACTTGGCTAATAAAAATAAATAGAATTTCAATTTTTTTCAGAGTCACAACTGTAGTAGAAAAATATAAGAATAAGAAAGAAATTAATCAACAAGTTGACAGTTTTCAATTAAATGAACATAAAATGTTCACTGGTATTAGTTCAATATTTCGAAAACACTTTGTATTTCAGATGCGAATACGACGCAAATCGGAAACATAATTTTTGGCAATTGAAAAATGCAATAAAAATACAGGTTGAGGATAGCCCAATTTGTATGATACTTTGTATATCTATTCACAGCCTCAGAAAATATGAACTTACCAATGGCTTGGTCATTGTTGGCAGGTTTAATGGAATCCAAGCTACCTGTGCACCTCAAAAGTGCTGTACCGCCACCAGGAACGATTCCCTCTTCAACAGCAGCTCGGGTAGCATTCAACGCATCATTTACTCTATCCTTCTTTTCATTCACCTCAACTTCACTACTGCCACCAACTTTCAAAACTGCAACCCCAGAGGCCAGTCTTGCTAATCTCTCTTGAAGTTTTTCTTTCTCATATTCTGATGTTGTCATTTCAATCTGATCCCTTATTTGTTCTGTCCTTCTATCAATATCTTCTTTTTTACCTTTTCCTTTGAGTAATAAAGTATCATCTTTGGTAATGGCAATTTCACCTATTTGTCCCAAATCAGACAGCTTGATATCTTCCAGTTTAACAATGTTGGCATCATCTCCAAACACAATACCGCCTGTTGCAATAGCCATATCAGTCAAAGTCGCTTTTCTATTGTCACCAAAACCAGGAGCTTTAACTGCAGCTACTTGAAGACCAATTCGAAGCCTTCAATAAAAATTTAATACTTGGAAAATAGAACTTTAGCTATCCCTTCTATACTAACCTGTTAACCACAAGTGTTGTTAAAGCTTCTCCATCTACATCCTCAGCAATGATAATCAGAGGTTTTCTTTGAGCATTTGCAAGTTCCAAAGCTGGTACAATACTTTGAACAGATGAAATTTTTTTTTCGCTAAGTAGTACCAAGGCATCCTGGTATTCTACTTTTGCACCTAAATAATTTATTATGTAGGTTTCTCCAAAAAATTAAACTTATCAACTTACCCTTTGTAGTATTAACGAAATATGGTGAAATATAACCACGATCAAATTTCATTCCCTCAATTACTTCCAGCTCATCTACCAAAGTTTTTCCATCCTTAACAGTTATAACTCCTTCTCTACCTACACGTTTCATTGCATCAGCTATAAGGTTACCAACAGAACTGTCTCCATTAGCTGAAATTGTGGCTACTTGACAGATTTCTTCTGGTGTAGTTACCGGTTTGGATAACGACTTTAACGTTTCTGTTATTTTTTCGACAGCCAGCATTATTCCTTAAAATTCAAAAGTATAAATGTAAGGAAAAAAACAACTGAACTGAAAATAAATGCCCCACAGAAAGTTGTAATCACATTCATCTCAGTAATTGGATCCATTTTATAGTCACTGTGCATGTTACCGATGAAGGATGAGTATAATCAAGTTGATGTTCGTGGCGAGTGAGATAGGCGTCCAATCTTGCGACCCCGGAGACACTGCAGCCTACGAGGACTTCGTGCTCCCCCTGATAATGATTTCATATCCACCTATACCTAATCCCTATCTGTTACTTTAAAACGGTCCTATTTTACACAGGTGTATCTTAAGAATAGCATGCGTGCCCAGTGAGAAATCCAGCCTTCAGCTAGTTTCTACTCAAAGCTAGGAGCTGTAGAGTTCTATTTTCGCACGGTTCAACAATAGGTAGTTTAATGTGACTTTAACCTGCACCTTCACAGCAGGTTCTGAGTCCATTTGTTAAGTTACCTCCTCAATATACTTTTCAGTATAGTGTGTGGCTGATCCCTGTCTGGCAAGTTTGATAGCTTTTTCCTGATTTATTATTGCTGATTACTGCTATTGGAAAACATATGAATTGAAATAATAAGTTCTCATTATTCAAAAAATACTTTACTGTATTGCGTGCATTTCGGTCAGCAATACGTACTGTTCAGTCCAAGAAGGTAATTTGAGCTCAGAGACTTTCACGTATTTCAGAACCTGCTTCATTGTAATATAATCACCTCGTATCGCTGTTGCTTTCTTTTCACATCAATAGGCTTCCCAATAACGAAAAAAAATAATTCCAGATATGAAGTGTTCAAATGTAGGCACTTGATAATGTTGAAGATATGGCAATACTACTTTCAGATCATTATGAAATCGGGCCTTAATAACAGGTTTATAGGTATTTGAATAAACGTACTAAGATAAATAAGTATGTCAAATTCATTCAAGTTACAACCACAGGGAAGCTGGCTAGTTTGCAAAGACCGGCTCTGCTCGGATTCACTGGTGCAATGTCCAGCACACCAATGAATAGCCTGGAGATGAACCTGAACCTCCCTCCTCTGCATCTGCACATTATAGCAGAGGCGATGATAGAAGCTTCCAGACTAAAGTGCATGGCCCAATGAAGGGGCAACAACTTCATCGGACAAAATGGTCCGACATTCACCAACATCATTCAAGATGGGGAAGTCACATCAAGGGCCCTACCAATGCTGTCAAGGGGGTAAATCTTGTACATAGATGGCTCTGAGACAAGCAATGGGGTAGGGGCTGGCATATATGGACAAGCCTCCGTGTTCCAAGCAGAGGCACCAGCGCTATGTCCATCTACACAAGAGAGATTCTAAGGGGGGTCCTAGACACCAATCCATAATCATTCTCTCCGACGGCAAGGCGGCCATAAAGGCTTTGCAATCATGCAGATTTACTTCCAAATTAGTTTGGTAGACTCACAAAAGCCTCAACGACCTATCGTCGGCGTTCTGGCAAACAGTTATTTTGTTGCCAGGCAGAAATCACCTTTTTTCTCAAAACTTCAAATTTGGACTTAACGACTTTTGCCAGAACGCCGACGCTATAGTCAGTAATGCAAGATAGGATAACACTATTGCCGGAATTCAAACATCAGAAAGAGGTATTAACGACATATAAATAGCAGGGCCGTACGCAGGTACGCTAGACGGTAGTAGTGTTACTGATTGTGAACATAATTTGAACTAACAGTAGCGTTTACATTGAACAATTTGAGGAAGTTATATGCACGTAAATCATGCAGTGTAAATTAAACAGGGTATTCTTAAATTTACGCCACAACGAGAAGATGCATTATTTTTTGGAAGGATAAATACTAATATGTTATTGTGCCTTGAGGCACATCTGCTACATTATCTAAAGATTCTCATTACCTATATGAGATAAGTGAATAGAAAAAAACGCTCATATGAAAGTATATTCAACAAAAGTCAAATCGTTGATTTTGTTTTTGAAAATGTAATATTCGATAGTCACGGAAGAAAGTTGCAATTGATTGTTCCAAATGTGTATTTACGTTTCGAAAAAAAAAATACGCACTCGTATGATCAGAGATAATGTTACATATAGCTGCTCCGAAAAGATGCATTCGAAAATCATGAAAAAAAGGTTCGTTTCATTCCCTTATATTTAAGTGATAACGTGCCTTTAATTCATGCATCAATAACAATCAAAAATCTTATGAAGCCATAGTAAGTAAGAGCTTGAATGGGTTTCTCATGTCAGCTCTAAACTTCCTGTAGCTTTATATTGGACTGTCGGTATAACAAATATTTGGACGTCCGATTGGTCTAAAGGAACTATATGCCTCTCGCTATTTTGTTTGCTCCAAAATTTTTAGTAAATATTCCCTACAAATGAAAACTTGCAGATTCGAAATAAGCTATTTATTATAAATTTTGTACAACCAAAATGGTAAAATCAAATTATTGGAAACTTTTAAAATCTAAATAGAAAATTTTTGTCATGCTTTGAATTTGTCTTCAACCGTGCTCTAAAATTTACATAAATTGTAGGTTTATTTCAACGTAGAATGCACCATATTTATAGGATAATTTTTTTTATAATAGGATTACCAAAATATAACCAAAAAATTAAGTAGAAATGGTACGTCGAAGTTTGGTTTGGTTTGACAAACACTTCAGCAATACTGCATAAGATGAGTGAAATATTTATTTGTTTCACTGTTAAAAAAATTACTGTTTTTAAAACTCTGTGCCATCAGGCAATCTTAAGTATTCCAGAATTATTCTTTTTCTACGAATGAATTTTTTTTTCAATCACACAAGAGAAAAAAAATATTTCATTGAATGAGAATAAACAAACTAGCAGAAAGGGTTCAAAAACAAATTCCTTGTGTTCGTGATATTCAGATAACATATATTACACAACACAAAATATATACAATATGTACCTACAATACTCCCTTTTAAATAGAAAGATATTAGATCAATACTTAGTGGATCAGGTGGGTCCTGTATCTCCGAAGAATTGATTCTAAATTCAACTTTCAGAATTATCTTGCCTCCTGCAAAGCTTATGTAAGGCTAATGAATAGCAGAGTAATGTGATCGTTCAAAATACAGACCCGTAAGAAATGAGGCAAAAATAACCGGCTTCAAACTATAAATAATAAGATGTAACATCCCTAACCTCTTAGATCTCTCTCTCTCTCTCTCACACATTTAATGGTCATTGCTTCCTGCTCAGGCGCATTCGACCAGTCTCCCCATATGTGTTATGCAAGAATCCGTCCTGCCCCGGCCTCTAACCGTCGTAAATAACACGGGCTTCGTCGGGTGGATGAGGATTGTCTTGCTCGAAGCAATATCCTCACCCGTAATTCAATATTGGACATTCACAAAATATAATCTCATTCACACACGTGTTCTGGTTAGGCTTTGTTACTAACTCCATACGCCACTTTAGGAGCAGCATGTTTATTTCTAGTCCCGTCAAACATGAAACGTGGGAGAGTCATTCTTCAATGAACCAGATATAGTTTCTAAAGAAAAAAGATCTGCCTTATTGGAGAATCAAACCCACGACCCACAGGTCGTGAATCGAGCGCTTGGCCACTGCGCTAACTCGGTCGCCAAACCTCTTAGATATTTAGGTGGATGATGATAGTAATCACACACACAACTACCCAAATAACTCAAGTTCGTTACGAAACACAATGATATATTACGAATTTTGATTTATTCATTTATCAATTCAATCCCAAGAAACATACAATATTTATACAGGGACAACCAATATGAATAAACATAA
The DNA here is from genome assembly GCA_958502065.1 of Chrysolina americana. Taxonomy (NCBI): domain Eukaryota; kingdom Metazoa; phylum Arthropoda; class Insecta; order Coleoptera; family Chrysomelidae; genus Chrysolina; species Chrysolina americana. Next base: position 47,912,485 of record OY293410.1, on the reverse strand, counting down.
AAAAAATAACAACAATATAAAATATAATTGATAGGCAACAATTAAATACAATAGTTATATCAGTATTGTCAAGTGATATTGGTCGAAGAAGTTATGCTACTTCATCCTCAGTAGAAATGAGAACATTTTTGAATTTGGTGAGGAAATTAATAGACCTTATTCATATCGGTATACTATTATAGGCCATAATACCGCGATAATGAAATGAATTTTTTCCAAATTGGGTTTTAATTTGTACAGTTTGTAAGTTATCAGATTGTCTGGTTAGATGACTATAAATATCAGAAGTAATAGAACAAGAGTCACTATTTTTGGTAGTGATAAGTTTACGCCCATCGACTTCTGAAACTTGTATTGTCGATATCGACGATGCTACAGAGATTCTCACCATACATGATTTCCGGGGCGAAGTTGGGGTAGGGAGCTTACTGATCTGTTTCAAAAACGTGAGCAAAATTTTTCGTAAGTATACGACTGAGATTATTGAGAAAGCAAAGATTTCAGGAAAATAATTCGACGCTCGCTGATTGTCAGTCGCCTACATCGTGGCGTTTATCCGCTGTATCCCTCGAAATATGTAATAAAAAAAAACAAAAAAAATACAGATTACTACTGTCAATGGGGGGGGGGGAACTTACCATTAGCATTTTAATAACACAAATGTCGTAGGCCAGCCTTTTTCATAGAGAGTAAGGGCGCTGGACCCACCTGTTTCGGAAAAAGTATTTTTTTATGATAAGCTTACGACTGATTCCTGCACAATTATGTTCAATTCTAATTGTCCAATTGAAAAATTCAATAAACAGTCATCAAACATTTGTTGCAAATATTGCCATTCTCAAAAACAAGTTCGTGGAATGGGGCCCTAAAAGGAAGGATATATATTTATAATAAAGATCATGTGTTCATGACTGACAATCAAACATTTAAGTACAAGGTAAGCACGTGAAGATGAACACTCCTTTCTTCTTCATAGTATGGATAATGCTCGGTTGGTAGCTTAACTAACAAGTTCCCTGCATTTGCTAGGTGCAAGTATAATATAACTATTATTGAAACATCGCCCCTTAATTTTTCAATACTGTAATTTGACGTCTGACACTTCAAAACATAACTGAAGTGGACTTGCTGGATCGATTAATTTGTGTCAGTCATCTCATGTATCGGTGGAATGTTGTCAGTCAACAAATGCAGCGTCGCGCGAAGCGCCCAGATCTGAATATTCAGAGATTACTTGCAATTTCCGTATGTCCGTGCCCTCTATGAAATGTTCAAGACTGACAATCATAAATGTAGTTACAACTCAAGCATGTGGATGTGATAATACATCTCTCATTTGTTTTTAGTATATGAATAAAATGAAATAGGACGCATGCCACATCATATAGTATATTATTCAAAGAACACAATTATAATCATTTCATATTGTCGCAAATCATACAAGTGAGAAATGAGAATTCCGGGTGAGTTATACACTATGCTTTTTCTACGAATATCACAAAAAGTGGCGAAATCATTCTACAACCGAAACTTGACTTTCAATGATCTTCCAGTTTGACATCAAATCATAATGAATCAGTATGAATTAAAAAAAGTGTATATTTCAAAAATAAGAACATCTTATATCGTTTCATATTTCATCGTCCTCCGAATCTGCCAATGAAATGTCTATCAGAATCGTCATCGGCGACGTCTTCCAACGGCTCCTCTACGGATTATTCTGTCTGTAAAACTCCGAGCAGGGAAGCAGGATAAGAAACGCTTGAATTCGTATAGTCAAAATCGGTCTTAACGTGCGGGTGAGTGAGACTTTATTAGACTGTTTATTCCAATAACATTGAACGAACTATTTCCGTCTTACACACACATGATACCTACCGTGAAAATATACCTTAATAAATACAAAAAATTTTGGTAACCACTAGGTTTTTCGATTTTTCATATACTTGCTGACATTTGAACCCGCACGATAAGACCGATGTTGACTATAAACACGGTGGTCCTTAAGTAATTGTACATACAAAAATGGTAGATTCCTCACTTCAAAACATTACGATTTGACCCAACTTGCTCATATATGTTGCTAACGAGATAGATAAAGGCTGAATTTTGAGATTTCATAATCTGGGACCTACTTCAATGCGATTAGTAGAGAGCACCACATATGACCACATTTGTGGCATAAATGTACGCTTAAGTTTTTTGCTGTTCAAGTTAGCGTTATTTTGTAGCGCATTCCCACTAAAATGTTTTCAATTTTTAGCGGGCCTTTGCCACACCTTACATGATTATATGCGACAAATACTCGATTAAGGTGGTACAACTAACATTGTGTGAATTAATTGAGCATAAACTTATAATATTGAAGTATACCTGAATATTTGTGTACCTTTCCAAGGGCCCAGTACTTTTTTGCCACGTAGTACGTGACTGACGGTAATAGATTCTCAATTTCTGCATTATAGATAACTTGTACCTAAATTTTTAAATAAGTCTCATAAAAAAATACTTGCATATTTTTCCGAAACATGCAGGTGGGCCCAGAGCCCTTCCGCCCCATTGAAAAAGGCTGTCCTGCGTAATTTGTGTTAATGAAATGCTAATGGTAAGATTCCCCCCCCCCATTGACAGTTGTAAACTGGATTTCTTTTGTTTTTTTTTTCTTACATATTTCGAGGGTTGCAACGGGTAAACGCCACGATGTAGGGGACTAACAATCAGCGAGCGCCGAATTATTTTCCTGAAATCTTTGCTTTCCCAATACTCTTAGTCGTATACTTACGAGAAATTTTGCTCACTTTTTTTAAACAGATCGGTAAGACCCCCACCATGACTTTGCCCCGGAAATCATGTATGGAGCTAATCTCTGTAGCATCGTCGACATCGATAAAACAAGTTTCAGTGGTCGATGGGCATAAACTTATCACTACCAAAAATAGTGACACGGGCTCTTGGTCTATAACAATATAGGAGAAATTTTAATGTTTTTTTGTTAGGTGAATAAACGTGCAAATTTTCATTCTAAACAATGAATCAATATCTAGAAGATTTCTTAGTCTGTATAATTCGGTTGATTCCAAGAAGGGTAATTTGAAAATGCATTTCATAATCTTATTTTGAAAGGTTTTCAATGGTTTCAAAATTGATTTTGTTACAGTGCCCCAAATTGAAATCAAACTGAAGTAAATATTTTTAAGGTGTTTTAATGGAATATGAGATCTTAGTCTGTATAAAATGCTAATAATAGGGGATATTTTCTTCTCAGATTAAGAATATGCGTAGATCAAGAGAGAGTTTGATCGATGGTTCAACCTAGAAACTTCAATTTTTTTTGTATTGTATGCAAGAATTATCGACATTGAGGGGCTCAATCTGATTTTCTGGTAAAGATCTTTTGGAAATGTACGTGAAACTAGATTTTTTTAAATTCAAAGTCAACTTATTTTCCATTTATCTTTATTTCCTGAACACTCTTGCCATTATAAAGGGTAGTATCATCCGCAAATAATTTCAAACTACCTTTCAAATTCAGGTAAAATATCGAATGTATATAAATGAGTAACAAAATATGTCCAAGGATAGACCCTTGGGGTACCCCAGAAAGAAATTTCTCGAAGATATTGAGCTCCCCATATCAATAAATTATTGTTTTGCCACTGAGGTAATTTTCAAATAAAGCATAAACATTGCCTCTGATACCAATTCGTCTTAGTTTAACTAATAAAATATCATGATTTACGGTGTCGAATGCTTTACGTAAATACAATGATAAGATACCGCAGAAAAATCCCGAATCAAATTTCATCTTAATTATTTTAAGTAACCTTGTATGTTTTATATATTCTTTGATGAAATGGGAAGAAGAGAAATAGGTCGGTAATTATTCACAAAGCATTTCTCGTCACTTTTAATAATTGGTAGAACTTTTGCAGTTTTGCAAATTTTTGGAAATATTCCAGATTCAAAACATAAGTTGATTAATTTACTTAAAGGAGCCAATTCTGATTTAACTAATTTTACAAAATTTACGTTAATGTTATCAAAGCCTGGTGCTTTTTTAACATCCAATTCATCGATAAGTTCTTCAATCTCAGGATAATTTGATGGTTCCAGAAACATTGAATCAATGGGAGCATCTTCAGGAACATCAGGATACTGCATATTGCTGTCAGGGATGATATTTGATAGGCATAATCCAATATTGATAAAATATTCATTAAAGACTTCACAATCCTTTGGGTTCGAAATCGAAGTATCATCAACACTAATGTAATTTATTTTGTTCACAACTTTGATTGTAAAGGAGTTTATTGTTTTCCGCATGGATCTAGGGGTCGTATCTGAAAACTGGATTTTATAAAATTCTTCTTTGGCCTTTCTTATGGAATGCAAATTGTTAGGACGGACCTGTAAGTGACGTAGGCAACATTGGCTTGAAATGTCCCATTTGAAATTGACGTACCTCACGTTAACTGACTTCTCAATGTGGTATAGGAGCACAGAACACGGTAAACCTTATATGGATATCAGAGGAATGAGAACGCAGATGCCCTAGCAAGAGCGGGGGCAGCAAGAATTCTCATTGGACCAAAACTAGCCTGTGGAATCCCATTTGAGAACATTAAGCAGAACATGAAGAAATGGGTCAAGACCATCATCAATCTTCCTGAGAAGACGCCTCAGAGGGGGCAAGATTTTGTCTTGTCAGGGCGGGAATCTGGTCCGGGACATACAGAGCGGGTCTCTGATCCGGAACACACAGAGCGGGACTCTGAAATACCCTTTAAATTTGTGGCGCTTGACAGTGAGTCATTTCAAGTCAAGGGATGACTTGACCATAATATAGAATATTTTTTGGGGACATTTTTGGCGCTTATTCTTAACAACAATATTTATACTTCCAGGCAATAATGGTTTTCAAGATCAGGAGTGCCAAGATCCTTTGAATAAGGAGGAATCCCTAGATCCTCAGATATTGGAAGTACTAAGTGATGAAGGCACTTCCAACTCCACAGTAGGAGAAGTATTTCATAGCAGTGTTGCTACCCAACGGCAGTCAATATTAACAAAAGGAGTTGATTCAGAAGTTCGCTCTAAATTAATAAAAAGTGCCCACCAATAAAAAAACTGCTTGCTTACTGCAGCTCCCAAGATTAAAGCTGAGATCAAGGCTTCTGTTAATGAAGCTGCTATCAGAAGAGACGCTCGTCTTGCTGACCTCCAAAACCAAATTGGGGCTAGTTTGTCTGCCTTGGGAAAATGTCCAATATTTTTGTTTTCAATAAATCACAGGAAAACTTGCAAATGATTGAATAATTAAGTGATGCAGGTAGGATGCTCTCTGATATTCACCATTCTGAGACTGTGTCTCGCAGGGTCATTTTGGGTATGCTCCTCAACAAGTCCTACACTGAAGCTTTATCCAATGCTCCTATAGACAATTGGCAATTTGGAGCAGACCTTGCTGAAGAAGTGAAAACTGCAAAGGCTTTGGAAAGATCAAATATGGATCTAAAGACTCCATCCAAAGCAAAACAGTTTAAAAATAAAAGAAACAATTTAAGCTGGAAAGGTCCGTCTCGAAAACCATTCAGAAAGCAACGTCAAGACGGACCGAAACCTGTGCATGCCAGCAGACAGAAGAACCGAGAGAACCAACCACCCAGAACGTTTCACAGAAAAGAGACAAGGAAGTATTAAACAATGTTGTGCAGGCAGGTTGTCTACGTTCAAAGAATCTGGAGGGAGGTCATAGCTGACTCAATGATTGTCGGCTATATCATACCATTTTCTAAGAAAATTTAAAGTAAAGATTGTTTCATGGCTACAGTTGATTTTCTGGTCTCCATAAGTGAAAATCATCAAAAATATTTGAAAATTGTTTTTGATGAAAAATTGTTTCTATTTACATGTTTCCCATCTACGTTCTAGAGGATTTTTATCTGATGTTTATCTAGATGACTTTCTTTTGTTGGGAGATGGGAATGTTTATCCAATATTGAGAGTACCACTTATTATTTGAAATATTACATAGTCAGTTTTGTCCTAGTTTTTAGTTAGAATAGATCACGATAACGAACTTGAAACTTGTGTTGTACAGAAGTCAATTTGTTACAATAAACGTAGAAATAAATAATGACCTGCGTATTATTAGAATTTAAATAGGATACCAAAGGACCATCCTATTACAGAACCATGAAAAAAGTAATTCAATTCCTAGTAAGAAATGTAAATTTTTAGGTTTCATCTATAATTCTGTAGATCTAACCATAACAGACCCGATAAATGTGAAAAAATCAAAAAACAGCTTCAAGCATTTCTTTGATTAGAATATTGCATAATCAGAGATTTTGCTCGATTTGTAGGCAAGCTAGTATCAATATGTCCTGGTATTGCGTACTGTTGGGTGTATTCAAAAAAATTTGAAAGGATCAAATATTTGGATTAAAAAAAGAAAAATTAAAATCCCAACTGAACTAGTCTACTGGGCGATTTGTCTTGGTGGATTAATAGTTTAACATTCACCCTGTTTGTCCAACTAGGCAAAATTCTTTTATATTAGTGATATTCTCTGATGCTTCGCTAACCGGGTGGGGTGCTGTACCCAAAGAACACACGGTTTTTGGAGTGAAGAAGAAAAATCTCATCACATAAATCGTTTGGAACTTTTAGCTGCATTCTTCGGATTAAAGTGTTTTGCAAACGGTTATTCCAATTGTGAGATTCTTATACGAATAGACAACACCACCGCTATAACATATGTGAACCGAATGGGGGGGGGGGGGTGCAATTTCCTATACCGAATGATTTGGCTAGACAGATCGGACGAGGCGCTTCATATAATTAAGATCGAACTTCGCTTAGGTAAGTTCGTTTGATCTTATAATCAATAATTACCAGTCCGCCATTGTCGGTGAACTATCGGTTAACCAACTTTGGAAACAGAACATAGCCATTGTTTGAAGGCGAAGCCCTGGCTCGCATAAGGATGAGTATGTTCGGACACTGTAGTGCAGAAAATATCATTCCACAGGAAAATCTCCAGTAGTTCATCAGAAGATCCGGAGTACTCACGAGATAAACCTGACAGCTGGGAGCAAAAAGGTTCTATGCAGAACTACCTGCATTTCGGCCAATGGCCAGCCCCACCGCATGATGATGATAATAATAATGATTCTAGTCAATAAGTGAGAATAAAGGTATAAATACATAAACAACAAATAATACAAACCAGCATAAAATTCCTGTAAATTTTAGTATGTCTTACAAACCAGCATATTTTTTAAGGATTTTTTAAATTATTGAAATTCATAGTATTTTTAATGTAACCTGGGAGATGATTGAGCATCTTACAGCAGTTGTAAATAACAGAATCTTTTATAAGACATGACTTAGAAAGTGGCAGACGTATGTTTATGACTTGTCAAGTGACATATTGTGAAGGAAGTTTATTAAACGAGTTCGAATGTTTCCTAATCAAACAGTTTACAATATAAATATTGCTATTATCGTGAGTATTTTATATTTAATGAATAATGGCTTATTACAGAAATCGCGAAATTTTGCTCTGCACCTATATCTCAGCCCCTTTTTTGTAGAATAAAAATGCTGTTCCGTGCAATTATCGTACATGCACTCCTGAATGGGATGCCGTACCTGAGGTGAGACTCAATGAGAGAATAATAAACAACTTTAGCACCACATACTCCCAACTCTTTTGTAAAATTTGTTGTTACGAATCACCCAGGTTTTCGGCGAAAACCCCTCAAAAGCAGAGCTTGTACGAGCAAAAGAGATCCGGGACTACAGCTTGAGTAAAAGTGGACTCCGAACCACTTTAGCTCAGTGGCAGGCGGTAGGGATTGAACCCACGACAACTAGGTGGGAAGCAAACGCTCTAGCAACATGACCACTTCGCTATTTTGACTGCAAAGCAACCAGATGATTTTTTTTCCTCCAAGCCAGTATGTGTTCCTTGAATTTCAGCCTGTAATCAATTGACAATCCTAAGAATTTCGTGTTGGATTTATTTTCAATAATATTTTAACCAAGATTCATAGATCAGTTTGTTGTAAATTTTCGTCTTCTGATGAGCTTGTCTCCATGTTTAGTCTGCTAAGCCGATTCCAGTCAATATATTCCAGGGTTTTTGCAAAACCTCAAGTTTTTTCTTGGGTGGAGACTACAAGAACCATGTTAATCGTGATCATAAGCCTCTGAAGTGCTTCCATTTTTTTCTCAAGCGATGAAACCGAGGACATCGTTATTCGAAATCAGTGGCCTCGTAGCCTTTGGTGAGTACTGTCAGTGAATTTGTTGGAATGTGTAGTGCCTTCTGTTTTTTGTTTAGTGAAGACCACGGGGACCTCGTTATTCGGGATCAGTGGCCTACCTTCAATAATGTATAAATTTGGTGGAATTAACAGTGTCTCCAGTTTTTTGTTGAGTGGAGACAACGGGGATAAAGTTAATCGGGATCAGTGTCCTCTACTGAGTACTAAGTAATTTTAGATTCCTTCGTGGTAAAGTTTACTATAGCCTCAAAGAATTTTACAACAATCAAAACCACTAATAAGTTTAGTGACTTTTATACATGTACATTTGTGAAAGTTTTCATCAATGTTTGTATGATTTGTTTAATTTATGCAATTTCTTTGTTTTATACTCTCAAGTTTTGTCAACAGGTTTTTTTTTTCTTTTGGAACATATATACTACTACCACTACTGTCTGTAAATTTGGTGGAATTTGCAGTTCTTCCGGTTTTGTTTAGTTGACGTGGAACTCATTGTTTAAGATGAGTATCGTCTGTAAATCTAGTGTAATTTACAGTGCCTCCAGTTTTTTTCTTTCGTTATCAGAAATCAGTGGCCTCTGTCGATTACTATCTATAACCTTGGTGGAATTTTCAGTGCATTCAGGTTTTCCTTGATAGAGACTCTGAAACCTCAGTTTTTTAGACATCAATGAGCTCTGTTGTATCCTAGCGGCGGCTCCTAGTTTTTCTTCGTAGGAGACTTCGGGGATCTCGTCATTCAAAATATATAGTATCTGCTGAGACATATATGTGAACGTCGGTAGATTCCTGGGTCTTTATGACTCGTTTTGGAAAACGTTTTTCTCCAAATTTGATATTTAATTTTTTTTTATTATTCTATCATGCTATCAAACGGCCGCCATAGAAAATCTGAATATTAGACTTCAAAATCAGTGAAAAATTTAGTCATATCCAAAGCATTCTTGAAATTCACAAATGACCAAGCCCAGAGTAACGAAGTATATCTCCCGATTTTCATTTGTCTCTGGATGATTTTTTTATTTACTGTGATGTCTTTGAATTCCTCTATATTCTAATTTTTTCTTTACCTACATACTCTTCTGTAAGTTCTATTTACTAATGGCCAATTTATGTAAAACTGACTTTTTCTGTATCATGTAAAGATGGTCAAAAGAAATAAATGAATATGATTATTATCATAAAATAGTATCAAACAGATTACTGTGAATAATGGGATATGAAACCCTCCATTGTACATGAAATTCTCAAACAAAAACAAAAAAATATATTAAATTGGATATATGTTCAAATCAAAGGAAAGTCTGACCAAAGTTTTGTATGTCTGATATACAAGGCTATACATTGGGACTTCGGTAACTGTAAAAGAGGGGTGGTTAAATGGGAGCAAAGTTACGTATTAAACTCTGATCTAGCTTCTTTCGTTCTGAAGTTATATAGGAAAAACGGAAAACTTCGAAATTCTATTGCCCACATCTTTTCATTTCGTGAATATTTTTCAAAACTTTGCCATAGCAACTTTTTGTAGACTTTCCAAATATTCGAATAAAAATTATATACAAAGTTCCGTACAAACTGGGCCACCCCCCACTTTTTAATTCCAAATACAAACCTGTATTCTTTATTGCAATTTTTAAATGCTGAGTAATGTTTCATATTGACGTAGTATTTTCATCTGAACTACGTGTTTTAGAAATATTGCGTTTGTGTGTATTGTGTTTTAGAAATATTGCATTAAAATTTCAATCTTTTGAATCCATAACAGCTGTAATAAGGAATTACACAGTAAGAAAAGATAAAGTTTTAATTGTAAAAATGATTTTATCTGTATACATGATGAATCACTTCACGAACCTATTGTAACGATTTCGAGACCCGGCCCTGATCATCCAATTAATGACGCACACTCGAAATGTAAACAAGCCCTCCGCTGACAAACACGAAGAAGCGCGAACGCTCCAAGAAAAAGAAGCTTCGAGAGAGAGCTATTTAGATGAATCGTTCTATTGTCCTGAACAACCGAGAACTGTAAACGCGACCGCTGGATGACAGAGACAGTTACAAATACAGTTCGAGAGTTCGCTGATAGATAGTAGAAATAAATTGAAATAGATATTTAGAGAATTAGAGCTAGTATTTGAATTCATCTCTAATACTCTTGTTTTCTTGATCAAACATGATCGAAAAAATATATAAAAAATTTCCAGTGCAATTGAAGGTGGCAAATTTTCATTGATTTAATTCTCATTCCCTGACAATTTTCGAATTTGAATAGCCCTGTATTTCGGGCACTTTACAGACAAAACATATATTTCCTGCAGTTTTCTATTAATTATGAAGTAAACGAATATATGAGCGATATATCACTTTGACGTATAATTTCTAAGGAGCTGTAGTCTAGAACACATCACATCTGTAATAGAAAACCAAATAGCTTGAAGGGACTTTTGAAGTGACTCCTGATAAAACGAAGCTGGACACTAATACTATCTTTTTACTAAATGACTGATGAATTATTTATTACGATGTACATTACATGCATTAAGCAATATATCTCACCTTTGCGAATCTCAACTGGATTGGCCCCCTTCCCAAGATTTTCGAATCCTTCTTTGGCAATAGAACGAGCAAGAACTGTAGCTGTAGTAGTTCCATCACCAGCTTCTTCATTTGTGTTATTAGCAACATCTTGTACTAATCTAGCACCAATATTTTGAAACTTGTCCTTAAGTTCAACTCCTTTGGCTACAGTCACGCCATCTTTGGTTATTTTAGGGGAACCCCACGATTGTTCAATGATGACATTGCGGCCCTAAAAGAAATGTATATTCAAAATATTGTAAATGACTAGGGGAGTGTGTTATATCACTACTGAATGATCTAAAAGCTACATGAGCATTCACCTGAGACTGGTATATTAAACTTAAACAGCAATTACTTTATTCTTTACGGTACGCATCGCTCCTCTCAATATTGAAAACTGGTGAAGTGCTTAGCACTTCAGGTGCAAGACTGAGTTAACAACTATGAGATGTAATAAGGGAATTTCATATTTATACATCAACACAGGTACCATATTATCATCGATTGATTGTTCTAATTTGACAGATTCCTTATAATTAAAGGATGTTATTATAACTGATTACCTGGCTCAATATTAATATTATTCATATTGCTTTATCATGTTTGTTGATAATAAATCTATTACAGGTACAGAGAACTTTTGTAAAAGGGAACCTTGGAAGATTTAATGATTTTTCTAGAACCAAAGTACCTAAAGAATCCTCATAGCAGAGCTCTAACATTATGTACCGACATTTTGTGTTGGAAAAATATTTTTGTTTCATATTTTGTTATCATGTAGAGAATTGAAATACAAATCGAACGATGTATCAGTCGAATGGAAATGGGGCGAATTGATTGTGTCATTGATTCTACTTTGCCGATATATTGTGCAATAGAATCAGTCTCAGACATACGGTAGTTAAAGAATTGTTGCTTGAGCATTACTTTAACAACTGCGGCTCTTTGTTAGTGTATAAATTTCAGCCTTTTCCACATTTCATGAGCAGTTTCAAAAGACATAATGGTCTGCAACTGGATAAATTCCATGGAAGTAGAAATGGAAGCACTGCTTTAGTATTAAGATCTTCCCATTTTTTCTGTTCTTCATCTTGACCGACATTCAATGGACATACTGCTTTGGCGTTGATTATATCAATTGACTGATTAATCTTTGTTATTTTGATGACATACCCTGTATTTCACCTCAATTTTTAATTTTCTTCATGATTTTGATTCTTACTTATGTATCAAACCCTATACCCAAAATGAGTCGTGAATATTGAAGGTTGAACGGATCACGCACCATTTTCACATTCACTGAATAATCCACAGGGTCCGTAAAAATATGGCTCCAATAAGTGAATGAGAATGATAAAAAATCTTCTTTTTCAAATGGGAACCCCCCTTTTTTTTTTTCAAGGTTCAAATTCTATTATGAAAATAAGCCCTAGTTATATTACACTTCCCTATACTTACCTTAAACTTATAATTTTCGAGATATTCCGCAAAAGTTATTTTCACGCGAAGATTTACGTTTTTACCCCCCCCCCCAATTTTGTTCGATAAAATTTTATTATTGCATAATTTTCATTGAATATAGCATGAAAAAATAATCTCGTATCTACGAAGGCGTAGAAGGGCCACACCAATTTTATTTTTCAAATTCTGACTTGGTAACTCGGAATTTCATTATTCTGACTTCGTATCTCGGAATTCCGAATTGGTAACTCGGAATTTCATTATTCCGACTTAGTATCTCGGAATTCCGACTTGGTAACTCGGAATTTTATAATTCCGACTTAGTATCTCGGAATTCCGAATTGGTAACTCGGAATTCTATAATTCCGACTTTGTATCTCGGAATTCCGACTTAGTAACTCGGAATTCTATAATTCCGACTTCGTATCTCGGAATTCCGAATTGGTAACTCGGAATTCTATTAAACTCACCACCGTCGAATCAGCCATAGCTTCAAAATAGTTATGTGTAAGAAATAAATTGGTAACCGAATGTTCACCCCACAATTATGAACGAAAAAACGACAATAAACTAAATATCTCATACAGCACACGACGTCCAATGGATGTCCATTTCAGGTCCAAATGAAGTCCAAACGCCCAAGGACCTAATATGGATATGCATTGGACTTTTAATATCGGACGTTCATCAAACATCCATATATGTACGTTATTGAACGTCTTTGGGATGTACAGAACTTGATATTATTTGTGCTTTCAGAAATTGTTCGTTTATGTATGTCCACTGGATGTATAATACTGGACAACTTGAAATATCTATAATTGTACATTTCTGAAAATCCTTATGGTGTACTGGTCTGGATCCAATTTGTAGATTCAGAAAGTGTACGTTTGCATATCTCAACTGGATGAAAAAATTTTGGATTAACCTGAATCATTTATTCATAATTATACATTTTCCTGTACGTCCGTAGGATCTTAAGAACTGGTACATCATCCAATGGATGAACTATATTGAATCAAATTTCTACATGACGGAAGAACATCCATAGGATGTACAGAACTGTACATAAACAAATTATACAATTATGAGCTTCCACTAGATGAATAATTGTGGATCAAATTGGAACATCTTTAAATGTACATGACAGCTGTACATCCGTATATTTACAACAAATTGTACGGATTATGTACTTTATCTGAATGTCAGAGTTTTGAGTAACAGTACTTCAATTCAATTATTTTATTTGATATCTGCACATGATATATGGCTGTATATTTCAGTATGGTAGTTATGTTGCACAATTTTACTGAACGGAATTTTCATCAGAAACTGTTTTACATTCCAAAAAAATAGATTAAGAGGAGGTTGAATAAGTAATTTCTAAATGGCTTCAAAGAGCCAATGAAAGGAAAGAAAATTAGTGTGTTCAAGATTTTGAGTTTTTCTATGTCCACTTGTGGTATTAGTGTTATTTGTGTTTGTTTAATGTTTTATGTGAGTTTTTGATTTTCTCAGAAAGTTATTCAGTGTCTTTCAAAACTATCGGAACAGTCTTATATTTCAGAAACGGCCCCGAAAAAATTTACGAAAATTTCGACAGGGTAGTTTTTGATGATGGCCGATTCAAGGGTAATATCGGTAATCAATAAATTGAGTTACCCTCAATATCTGAAAAACTATTGATTTGGCAACATTGTTGATATCACCATTGAATCGGGCATCATCAAAAACCACCCTGTCAAAATTTTGATAAATTTTCTCTGGTCCGTTTCTGAAATATGAGACCGTTCCGATACTTTTGAAAGACACTGTATATTTTATTTATGCTTGCAAGTTGTGCTATTTTTGTTTATATAATATACAATACAGTGCATTGCTCTGAGAGGAAACCGTTAACACTTGCACTATATTATATGTTTGCTGTGTTTTTGTAATGTACATATTATGTTATCTACTGTATGATTTTGCATTCATGGAGTATGCATTAAAGCCATCATTATTTAATTTCAAATACAAATTTGTGGGTAGTAGTTGATATATGTGCCGAATATTTCATATTGTTACGAGATTGATAAAAATTCCCCTATCTATGCCGCTGAGAGATCCATAAAAACCAAATGACATACAAATGTGTCGACGCTGCGCCGCAGGTATTTAGGTAATCGAGCAGTTATAAGAAGTGATTATTTGGACTGCCTTCTGTCCCGAGTATTCTAGGAAATTTGGCGAAAGATCCAGTCGGCAAAAATGTACATATATAAGCGAGAGATATTACTGGGATAAGAATAAGAAGATTAAGAAGTGATAAGCAGTTTTAGAAGAAGTATAGAAGTGTTTGGAATATTTATATAGTTGTATTGTTGTATAGATCTAAGTGTTTTATTAGTCAGTGAAGTGTTGTATGTTTGTTTATAGTGAAGTTAGAAAATAAACAGTTTAGTAGTGTGCTCGGCATTATTATTTAGCAACGTAACAGTGGTGTCCGAATTGTGAAAAAGAGAAACTATTTATAAACTTTTTGGTGAATACGAGGAGTAAATCGTACGATACGATGGAGGACATTGTGAAGTTTATCCAAAATCAATTTGCGGATTTGGAAAGTAGGAGCCAGGAGGAAAAACAAGAACGAGAAAATGAAAAACAAAAAGAAGAAACACGTCGGTTGGAGGAAAAGAAATAACGAGAAGAGGCACTCCAGAAAATTCTCGAAGAACAGAGAAAAGAGCGAGAAGATGAAAAACAAGAACGAGAAAAAGATAAACAAGAACGAGAAGAAGCACTTCAGAAAGTTCTCGAACAACAAAAGACCGAATCAGAACGAGTAGAAAAACAGAGGAAAACAGACTTCCAAAAGTTCTTCCAACATGTATTACAGAAAACCGAAGTTCAAATGGAGGAACTGAAAGAAGAACTAAAGGAAGAAGTCAAGAAAATCGAAGATGAGGTTAATAAGAAATTCGATACGGAGCGAGAGGAGATGAAAGGACTAGAAAATCAGATAGCATTCCTCAAAAACCAAGATCGTCGAGACAGGGTTGCCACATCAGGAATTTCTGTGAAACCACCGACTTTTGATGGACAGTCCTCTTGGTCCATGTAATGCCGAAAATTTGAAGCTGCAGCAGTGGCTAATGGATGGGGTGAAGATGAAAAAGCTACGGCACTTATAGAAGCTTCGAGAGGGCCAGCTTTGGGTACGTTGCAGACGATATCCATCGAACAGCAAAATAAATATAAAGACCTGATTACTGCATTAGAGTTGCGGTATGGCGATTCAACATCGAGAACAGCTGATCGTGCTATAGGTGTGGCAAATCGGGACATCTTATTAAAGACTGCAGGGTAAGAATGCCACCACGTTCGCAATCACCTGTGAGGACAAGGTCTTCCAGCGAGCCCTCAAATTGGCGGCAGGAAAAATTAGAATCAGCCAACATATCGGGGCGCATGCCGGTTTGCAATGATGGAGCCCCCAGGATCAACCCTGTTAAGAGGCTACGTACAACCGAATTGATGTCGGGCGCATGCCGGCTAGTGAAGATATAACTCCCACTGCCATACCTGCGAAGAGGGTAAGAACAACCGAATTGATACCAGGGCGCATGCCGACTAGCAATGATGAAGCCGAGGCCATCCCAGTTAAGAGGCTAAGAACAACTGAATTGCCCAACAACACAGATATCTTGTCCAGAAGATCTGATTCGGATATTTGTGAGCGAATTGTACGTCCCAAAGAAATCAAACAAGTGAGATTAATGGTTGACGACGATTGGACCACAACGAAATTGAGGCAGGACTAAGAAAGTGATCCAAACATTGCAAATTTTCTACGATGGAAGGAAAGCCGAGCGGAAAGACCCACCTGTAAGGAAATCTCCTTACGATCACCAAGTTTCAAGGCATTGTGGGCACAATGGGATTCCCTGATTGTTGAGAATGGTCTATTGAAGAGAGCTTGGGAATCGGCCGACGGCAGAAAAATGATTTCTCAATTGGTTGTGCCTAGGTCGAGAATAAGTGATGTCTTGGAGGAGATTCATGGCAGCAAATCATGTGGACATTTTGGAGTGAATAATACCTGGGATAAAATACGGCAGAGATTTTACTGGGTCCAATGTCGTGAAGAAGTAGAGAGATGGTGCCGAAGATGGCCGAAGTGTAAAGCAAGCAAAGGTCCCAAGCCAACATCGAGAGGAGAGATGAAACAATACAATGTTGGCGCTCCCTTCGAACGAATCGCCATCGATGTAGCAGGACCGTTTCCGATGACGAATGATGGCAACAAATACATCCTTGTTGCCATGGATTACTTTAGCAAATGGGTTGAAGCTTATGCCTTGCCTAATCAAGAAGCATCCACAGTTGCAAGAGTTCTGGTGGATAACATGTTTTCAAGGTTTCGAGTCCCAATGGAGCTACATTCCGATCAAGGAAGAAATTTTGAATCAAATTTATTCAAGGAAGTTTGTGAATTGATAAGAATTAGCAAGACCAGAACAAAGGCCCTCCACCCATAGTCTGATGGCATGGTTGAAAGGTTCAACAGGACTAGGAAAAACATCTTTCCAAAATAGTAGAGGAGCACCAAAAGACCTGGGATTGACATCTTCCACTATTCTTGATGGCTTATAGGTCCTCTGTGCACGAATCCACAAAGCTCACCCCATTATCTTCGGGAGAGAACTTCGTTTGCCCTGTGACTTGGTGTTCGGATCACCAAGAAAAAGAGGTACAGAATCATGCAGACGAACTGCGAGATAGCTTGGATGGGATCCACGAATTTGCAAGAAAAAGATTGAAGATAACTAGTGACAGAATGAAGGCTCGATACGATCTTAAGGCCAATACTGGTGGATTCAAAGAAGGAGATCGTGTGTGGCTGTACAATCCTCGTCGTAAGAAAGGATTTTCTCCCAAATTAACACCATCTTGGGAAGGACCATATACGATAGTGAAAAGAATAAACGACGTGGTATATAGAATTCAACGCAGCCCGAGAGCGAAAATGAAGGTCGTTCACCTAGAAAGGCTCAAACGTTATAATGGAGACAACGACACATTGTTTGATCGGGACGATCAAAATTGAGAGGGGGATAATGTTACGAGATTGATAAAAATTCTCCTATCTACGCCGCTGAGAGATCCAAAAAAAAAACAAATCGCATACAAATGTGTTGACGCTGCGCCGCAGGTATTTAGGTAATCGAGCAGTTCTAAGAAGTGATTATTTGGACGGCCCTCTGTCCCGAGTATTCTAGGAAATTTCGCGAAAGATCCAGTTGGCACAAATGTACCTATATAAGCGAGAGATATCACTGGGATGAGAATAAGAAGATTACGAAGAAGTGATAAGCAGTTTTTGAAAAAGTATAGAAGTGTTTGGAATATTTAGCTAGTTGTATTGTTGTATAGATTTAAGTGTTTTATTAGTCAGTGAAGTGTTGTATCTTTGTTTATAGTGAAGTTAGAAAATAAACAGTTTAGTAGTGTGCTCGGCATTACTATTTAGCTAAAACGTAACAATACTCTTCAATGTTAAATTTAAAAATACCATGTATGAGGTAATTTTTGATATATGTCAAGAAGACAGTTCAATTGTAAAATAAAAAAATACAGACTTCAAGAAAAAAGGACAATATATTCATTGTAATTTGAGACAGACTTTTCAGCACCGAACTGAACATTTGGTGACCCCGACGTGATCCGCGGTATGGAGAATGATAAACCAAGACGAGAGCTCGCCGGGAGGAATAGAGCTTTATCCGCAGATTTTGTGTGGCCAGACAATTTTGGAAAGGGAAACAGCGTTTCCAGGCCTGATGAAAACAAATTACCTGCTGATGAACCTGAACCTCTTCCACTTCCCGAAGGGCATCAATCTCTTTACCAAGACAAATATTCCCGTAGAGAGAAAGGCAAATCCATTGCGTCGACTGGAGGACATTTATCGTCGAAACACAGCTCCATAGAGTTACAAAGAAGAAAAACAAGAAGAAAAGACAAGCCCTTGAAATGGAACGTAGAAAAGTTCAGTTTGAGCTTGAATTTAAGCAGCTAGAAATTGATAATTCTCTTCGAATTCTTGATATGGAGGAAGATCTACAGAATGCTGAATTAGAAACACAACACAGTATTCCAGAAACGGACTCGAGACATTCAGAAAATGTTACAACTGATCGAATTCCAGAACAAAATGTTAGCAGCCAAGTAACAGAGTGGATTCGGAATATTCCAGAAGGTACTGAATCCGAAAATAACTATGCAGACAACCATAACGACGAAAGCTCGAGCAAGAATGACATCAAAATGTTGTGTGATACCTTGAGGGATGTTCTTGTTTCCGTCAAAACCTCAGAACAGTGCTCCAAATCCAAAAGTCTTGGTATGAGACAAGTGTTGGACAGAGATTTCCCTTATTTCGATGGAAACCGCCAAGAATGGCCATTGTTTTACAAACATTTCAAAATATATGCACAGTCAGGAAGAAATAATTTTGAAATTGCAAATAAGTTTAAAGGGACCTGCAAAATCAACCGTTTCAGGTATGATGCTAACTTCGAACGTAGATTTGATTATGAAAACTCTGGAAACTCGTTTTGGTAGGCCAGAATTTAATATTGAAACAATAATTTCAAAGGGCAAGAGTTTGCCATTCACAAAAGATTGCAGTTTGGAAAAAATCATCCATTTGTCTAACGAGGTGAACAATATTATGGTTTCAACTATGAAGACTTTGGAATCCACTGGACATCTGAAAAATCCTCAGTTGCTGAAAGAATTGCTAACCAAACTCCCAGATGTGCTGAAACTGAGCTGGGGAGAAATTGTACTCAAAAACAAAGGGATTGTTGATTTAGATGATTTTGAGAAATGGTTGGAGAGTTATGCCAGTGCTGCCTGTTATGTCAGTACACCTCAACCATCTGATGCAGAAAGGCAAAATCATTTCAAAAGGTATGAGAGGGTTCTGAGTACCACAGATGATAAAATATCCAGTTTACCTGAAAAATTTCCATGTTACTACTGTGGAAGAGACTCTCATGAAAAAGTGTGTCCGCAGATGAAAACACTGATAATGTCGAAACAAGATGGAAAAAAGTTACTGAGAAAAAACTTTGTTTCTCGTGCCTTAGACGGAACCATCAAAAATTCAAATGTCGTCATAGAACGGCTTGTGGAATTAATGGGTGTAAAATGTATCATCACCCTCTTCTTCATAAAGATAATCCTACTCGTAATAACGTGGTTAATGAAAGTATTATGACGACAAGTGCTCCAGAGCCTGAAGTTGAGACATTATGTGCAGTAGGTAGTACCAGAAGGGTACTGTTGAGGATGATTCCAATCAGAATATACGGTCCAAAAAGTACGATGAAAATTTACGCGCTGTGATGAAGGATCAATCGTTACTCTACTAGATTCTAGAGTTATTGAAAAATTAGGTCTGCTAGGTCATCAAGAGCAATTATGTCTGCAATGGACAAATGATGAAATTACTTCACGAATGAATTCCCCTCAAACTTGATGTTAAAATATCGAAAGAAGATGACGGGAGCAAGATTCACTTCTTGAGGGGAATTCACGCTATAGAAAATTTATCATTATCACCACAAACTGTAAAAATGGCAGAAATGAAAAGACATCCACATCTGCAAGGACTTCCAGTGAGAGATTATGAAAATCAAAAAGCTGTCATGATAATTGGTCAAGACCAAATAAACCAGATCACTCCCAGACAGATAAGATGTGGATCGGAAAATGCACCAATGGCCACTAGTACATTAGGTTGGTCACTACATGGACCTTGTTCACAAGAAGGAATGACAATATGCAAGCTCATGTATTTCATTTGTGTGAAACGGACAATTTAAAGCATGAATTGCAGAGATGTATGAATGAATTTTATTCTACGAATTCCTTCGGCGTTCTGTTAACTTCCAACCGAATGACACGAGACAATTCAAGAGCATTGGAATTGATGGAAAGTACGATCAAAAGGGTGGATGGCAGATACGAGATAGGGCTGCTATGGAAAAGGGACGATATACGACTTCCAGAAAGTAGGAAACGGGCATTGCAGAGATTGAAATGTTCCGGAAAAAAATTCCGGAAAGATTCCATCTTTGTCAAGGAATATTGCGATAAAATTAGGTCTTATGTGGAAAAAGGATATGCGGCAAAACTCAATAGTAGAGAAACTGAATATGAAGGCCCTCGAACCTGGTACCTATCGCATTTTGCAATCAAGAATTTGAATAAACCCAATAAAATCAGACTGGTATTTGATGCGGCTGCCAAAAGTAATGGCCTCAGTCTAAATGATGCTTTGTTATCTGGGCCTGATTTATTGCAACATTAGTGGTAATATTATGGAAGTTTCGACAACGACAATTTAGGTTCTGTGGAGACGTTAGGGAAATGTTCCACCAGGTTCAAATAAGGAAAAGCGACAGATCCTCGCAACGATTCTTGTGGAGAGATTTGGAATATAACAGCGAACTAGATGTATATGAGATTATTGTCATGACTTATGGTGCTACCTGTTCCCCAGTATGCGCGTAATTTGTGAAAAATCGAAATGCTTGATGATCCGTAAGACAATAAAAGAAAAGTTTTACGTCGATGACTACCTCGACTCCAAGGATACGAAAGAAGATGCCATGAAAACCATCCAACACATCTGCAGGATCCAAATCATTGCCGGCTTTGAAGTTGTGAAATGGATGAGCAATTCGAAAACGGTCCAGAAAAATTTGAAAGATTCACTTCTAGCCACATCAAAAAATATAAATGATAGTTCTGATCACCATGTTCTGGGACTATGGTGGAATACTGATGACGATTATTTCTCATTCAGATTGAACCTACAAGATGTGAAAAATGAGAATCCAACGAAGAGGAAAGTATTGAAATCTGTAATGTTTTTTTTTTCATTCCATGGGATTCCTAGCAACTTTGACCATCAAAGGAAAAATACTGATGCAGGAAATTTGGAGATGTGGGACGGACTGGGGTACAGAGATTCCTGGAACCTTCAGAGGACACTACCTGTCATGGATACAGAGTTTGCAAATTATTACTAATATAAAGATTCCGAGATGCTACAGCACGATTATACCAAACGCAGAAAGGAATGAAATTCATACTTTCTCAGAGAAGGCGTTTGCTGCTGTATCCTATCTTCGTGTGGTTGGAAAACAAGGAGTTGATATTTCATTCATTGTCGCAAGAACAAGGGTAGCACTGCTCAAACCTTTATCAATTCCCAAACTAGAGCTTCAAGGAGCTGTTATGGCCAGTCGGCTAGCTCAGTCCATCAAACAAGAACTTGAGATTCCTGTAGCTCAGATGTATTTTTGGACAGATTCACAATATGTTCCAAGATGGATAAAAGGAGACGGCAGGAAGTATAAACAATTCGTATCCCACAGAATTGGAGAGATCCAAGAACGAACGAGGCCTAAAGATTGGAGATGGGTTCCATCTGAATTCAATGTAGCAGATGAAGCCACAAGATGAGAAACTCCACTTGAAAACAAAGAAATCTTGAATTCGAAAGCCATAATATCTTATGAATGGTTCAATAGACCTGTGTTTTTGAAGCCCGCTGAAGAGACTTGGCCAAAAGAAAGTCTCAACATTGAAAAGTTCACTCCCACAGATGAAATGAAAAAGGAATATATTTCATGTCAAGTATGTTTAGGAGGGGAATTTGATGAAAATATTTTACCAGACATAAAACGATTCTCGAAATGGCTCGGACAACTGCTTGGTGTCTGAGATTAATAAAAAACTTGAAAACGAAGAACTGAATTGACAGATCCACGGGAGAGTTGAAGGTAGAAGAGCTGAAAGAAGCCGAATAAACATGAATAAAACAATCACAATCTGAAAGTTTCAGGAAGTTGATCACATTAGGAATGGTAGACCACTGGAAAAACAAAGCAAACTTCTATCTTTGTGTCCTGAAATGAAAAATGGTGTAATGATTTTGAGAGGAAGAACAAACTTGTCGACGAGCTTGGATGAAAATGTCAAACAACCCATCATTCTAGGCCCAAACATTCGTATTCTAAACTCTTGATTCGACACTATCATGAACAACTTCGGTAGAGGTTTGGAAATTACACTAAACGAGTTAAGACAAACATTTTGGATTGTAAATGGTAGAGCTGCGGTTAAATCAGTATTCAGAAAATGTAACAAATGCAGGATAGAACGGAGTAAACCTGCTCCACCTATAATGGGACAACTACCTGAAATTAGATTGAGGCAGGAGGTTCGTCCATTTGTCAATGCAGGAATGGATTTCTTCGGACCTATTCTTGTGAAAATCGGAAGAAAAGAAAAGAGATGGGGTGTACTGTTCACTTGCCTAGCAGTGAGAGCAGTGCATTTAGAAATATCACACACATTAAATAAAGATTCTGCAATCATGGCTATGAAAATGGCAGCCAGAAGAGGAAAACCAGAAAAAATGTATTGTGATAATGGAAAGAATTTCCGAGGAGCATCTAAAGATTTACGAAAGATGATTCAAGACCTAGACACGACAACTATTGAAAATGCTGTCCTCAAAAAATATACAGTTTGAATTTATTCCTCCGGCCTCTCCTCACATGGGTGGCGCATGGGAAAGACTCATAGGATCAGTTAAGAGAGTCATTGGCGATTTATTGCATCATCAGCCAATACAAGAAGAGCTTTTGGATTCGTTTTGGATACGATTGGTGAAGGAGTATTTACCAACTCTAACTCGCAGGAATAAATGGATCACAGATCAAAAACCGATTCAACTGGGAGATATTGTTATTTTGGTTGATGATAACGCACCCAGATACCAATGGAATTTTGGAAGAATCACTATTATATTATAAAATTCCGAGTTACCAAGTCGGAATTTGAAAAATAAAATTGGTGTGGCCCTTCTACGCCTTCGTACGTATCCAAGACAAAAATCATGATTGGAATAAACTATTTCCAATTTAGTTTCAATGCTAAACAAGACATTTTAGTTTTTTTTCTCATTGCAACATATGTTCAAATACATTGCCTTCAACTTCCAAGCTTTTTTATATTTATTTTATTTATACATGTGTGAGGTGAGTATGTGCGTGTGTATATACAGTGCCCGTCTAAAGTCCGTTCCACCCCTACTAATTTTTTAACCATCTGGTATAATGCAACGAAATTTGGAAGGCTTAAATAGGAAATAAAAACCTACCATGAAAAAATCATAGCTTGAAAATTTGAAATGTCAGCTGAGCGCCATCTTCAATATTTTTTTTAAATAGAACACCCGGTATATCATTGCATGCTCTGTTAGGGATGATCATAAGGAATACAACAATACCAAGTTTGATGCTATTATCTCCAAAGACTACGGAGATATCGCCTATTCTTTTATCCATAAGCCAAATGAGTGTGAGAGAGAATTTATTTTTCCGAACAGAAAAAGTTTCTCTCTCCCACTTATTTGGCTTATGGATAAAATAATAGGCGATATCTCCGTAGTCTTTCGAGATAATAGCATCAAACTTGGTATTGTTGGATTCCTTATGTCATCCCTAACAGATCATGCAATGATATACCGGGTGTTCTATTTAAAAAAATTATTGAAGATGGCGCTCAGCTGCCATTTCAAAACTTTAAGCTATGATTTTTTCATGAAAAAGTAGGTTTTTATCTCATATTTAAGCCTTCCAAATTTCGTTGCGATATACCAGGTGGTTCAAAACTTAGTAGGGGGGAACGGACTTTAGACGATTTATACCTACCTATTTATAGATCTAAAATTTAATCTTTATCTGGACTAGTAGAAATATTTATGTGATACCACCAATTATGAATGAATGAATAAATAAATAAATAAATAAATAAATAAATAAATAAATGAATGAATGAATGAATGAATGAATGAATGAATGAATGAATGCATGAATGAATGAATGAATGAATGAATGAATGAATGAATGAATGAATGAATGAATGAATGAATGAATGAATGAATGAATGAATGAATGAATGAATGAATGAATGAATGAATGAATGAATGAATGAATGAATGAATGAATGAATGAATGAATGAATGAATGAATGAATGAATGAATGAATGAATGAATGAATGAATGAATGAATGAATGAATGAATGAATGAATGAATGAATGAATGAATGAATGAATGAATAAATAAATAAATAAATAAATAAATAAATAAATAAATAAATAAATAAATAAATAAATAAATAAATAAATAAATAAATAAATAAATAAATAAATAAATAAATAAATAAATAAATAAATAAATAAATAAATAAATAAATAAATAAATAAATAAATAAATAAATAAATGAATAAATAAATAAATAAATAAATAAATAAAATAAACTTCTCCGTATGACGTCTCTTACAGATCGACTTATCATGTCAGGTGGAATAGAGTTGAAAGCAGTACGAACTTTCTGCTGAAAATCTTTTTTTGTTGTTGGCGTATGAAAATACACCTCGTATTTCATAACCCCAAATAAAGAAATCCATTGGGGTTAAATCGGGAAATTGCGGTGGCGATAATTGAGGACCGTCGGTTCCAAACCAATGGTCATAAAAAGTTTAATTTAATTACATCTTCACCATCTGCTGATTATGTAGGGGTGCTCCATCATGTTGATACTAAATAATATAATAATAACCAATACGATAAATATATGTTTTCTGAGGTAAGAGAGGTAAGCAAGTTTTATGTAAATGTTTATTTGGGAGAGTCTTCATTAAATAATTTATTCAGGAAGTGTATTGTTGTATAATTCGTTATCTTGGCTGCGTTATCTCAGGAAATAAGTCCGATATAAAGGATTCATCAATTAGGTAAGAGATGGGCCTCACAATATATGGTGCAATGATTTGAGAATTTTGTTGAGAATGATGGTAACTATTTCTTCAGAAGTGGTTGAAAAAAGAAACTCATGTCGGATGGATCCATTTTCGGCCTCACATTGTAAGATGCAACTGATTTGATAATTTTGTTATTAATCTCATCCATGCCTTCTGCAGCTTTAAATGTGGTTTTATATATGATAGAAAATATCTCTTCAAAAGTGTTGGAAAATGGAAACTATCTCTTCAGAAGAAGTTGGAAAAAGAAAGATTCATTTCGGATCGATTTTCATACTATAATTGAACAAAGTGGTTCGGAATCCACCTTTACGTAAACTGTAGGTCCTGGATCTCCTTGCTCGCACAAGCTCTGCTTTTGGGTAATGAAGTTATTAGCAGTACAGGAACCAACAAAATTCATTGGCTTATACATTGATACAAAGTTGAAGTGTGAGGACCATATAAAATAGCTGAGTATAAAAATTACCTCTGGATGTTTTTCGGTAAGAACCACCTCATGGGGATTTGGTAGAGATATGGCCAAAAAGTATAATTTGCCGTATTTTATTCACATTTGTGCAAAGGAATTCGTAAGGGTCCTTGTAATAGATTTTTATTTGACATGATTTTCATATCGCAGAAAATGGCGATTAGATACATCACCAACGCTAAATTCATTGCACAACAAATGTTACCTTTACTTTGTATATATTGGAAACAGTATGCCTTATCCACAGTGAGTTTAGAGATATAGATCACAAGACGAGCCCTTAATATAACGTTGCCACTTCCAAAATCTACAGAAATAAAAAACTTCATTATATAAAATGTCAAAAAATGTTTAATCACTTGCCTATGAATTTTTAGTTTTGCCATAGCTTATTTTTTAATGATATTCCATGATTCTGTTATTATGTTGGTGCTGTTTTGAATACGATCATTGTTGATTTCCTTTAGATATTTCTGTTTCATTATTTGTAAGTTATTCCTTTTAAACCTCTTAAGCCGAAACAGACTGAGCTCACGTCACGTGAGCTCACGTGAGCTCACGTGACCTCACATGCTATCACGTTAGAGACAAAAAGTGTGGAACGCCGTTAAACATGATATTTTAATGCACACTGAGGTCATGCCTTTAACGTTACATCCCCAACCGCAGGCGTGAGAGCATGTGCTAATTTTCTGCAAATCCACATATTTGTATCTGCGTGAGCTCACAGTATTATTCGCCAAGCAGCTTGTTTTAGTAAGTCATTTTTAATTAAGCCATGTAGAGAGTCAATTTTTTTTTACTCATTCGAAAATACACGTGAAAGCGTTGTGGATCATTTTTCAATTCCTGAACCAAACAGTGAAATTTGCCCAATTCATTTCTTTTCATATTTATGTCATGGACCCATGCTTTCGTCTTTTTTCTGTTTTTCTTGACCAGAACAATAAAAGCAGCCACAGTTTCTATTTCTTCTTCCCAGTCCGATAAACTGATCGAGCTGGCGCTTTCCATAATTGCACACAGACCGACATCAAACCTATCCATTTGGGTACTACATCATAAAACGTGATAGTAGAGTGTTTCTAACGCATTATATCACGGTTACATCGTGACGTAATAGCACGTGAGGTCACGTGAGCTCAGTCTGTTTCCGGCTTTATTGGTAATTATTATTAACACTCTACTGCTCAGAAAATGTGAAAATAGGCAATAGATGGACATGTCGCCAGGCGATTTCTTCCTGCAGACCTTCACAAGATTTGAAATACATACTAACAGATACCTACATAGTAGATACCAATAAATTAAAGTAGAATGAATTATAAATTACTGCTGATTGATGAAAAAAATGGAAAAAATAAAGTAACA
Source organism: Chrysolina americana (assembly GCA_958502065.1). Classification (NCBI taxonomy): domain Eukaryota; kingdom Metazoa; phylum Arthropoda; class Insecta; order Coleoptera; family Chrysomelidae; genus Chrysolina; species Chrysolina americana. The sequence continues at coordinate 47,885,411 of OY293410.1, read as the reverse complement.
ACGACGATTACTTTAATTGATTGAAATTGACAGTTTTGTGCTGCTCTGATTTTTTTAAAGGCTGGATCTGAAAGTGATAAACGACGGTTTTTCAATTATGTGTCGAGGAATGCGATTTTAAAGTTGTGAAAATCACACTATGAAACTGTTATGAATGAAATTTGTGATGTGTGTGGATATTGTTTGGTGGTCGGTGGCTTAGCGGTCTAATGCACAGGCCGTTCAAATAGCGATGGTCGGTTCGAGCCCGATGTAGTACAATAGAATTTTTCTCAACTACTTTATATCGGATCGATAGGCGACCGCATGCCTTGTTGAAAAGCAAGTGTATTGTGAGTTGTCTAGATCCCAATCTCGTCTAGTGCTAGCTTGGAGTGCACACCGACCACCCGAGGTGGTGCTGTAGGTTTACCGGGTTTTCCTACAGCTGAAAAGTGAATACATCACCTAAAACATTAGTAAGTCGCCCCGGAGCGCCACGGCAAATAATAATAATAGCTTTCCTCTACCCGCACAGGCTATGCCTTTGGGTACACTCAACGAGTGACAGGCCCTGCCTCCGGAGCCCCGATACTTCCGGAGGGCGCGCTGGATCATTTATCCCAATAACCACTACCCACGCCGTGGGGTAAGTGACTATTGGGTCCGAGAATCATGTGCCCTGAGCTGGAGGAGTGAACCAAGAATACCGGCCTTCTGCATTCGTCCGGCTAAGATTTCTGACATATCACGGCAAGCCGGTATGATTTTTGAGATTGAGAGCAGTGTGTCCATCATTCCACCAAGGACCCCTATTATCAGAACCACCGTTTTGACAGAATGGTTTGGAGAAAGCCTGCCGAGTTGAAAGAGTAGATCTAGATATTTAGTCCGTTTTTCCTCCTCTTTTCGGAGGATGTTCGTTTCGCCAGGAGCTGAAAACTCAATGACGAAAATCGTCCTACTTTGATGGTCGAGGAGGACTACAACAGGCTTATTGGCTTGTATTTGCCTGAGGGTGGGGAATGAGTAGTTCCAATAGATTCGACAGTTCTCATTCTCCACAACGGACGCAATATCCCCCGGAGCATAAGGCGAAACCGGTGTCTCGTCTACACCGTACGAGTGTCGTAGATGGTAGCACAACACTCGTAGGGCCGCGTTACGCCTGTGGATATAGTCTGAGACCGCATAAGCTTGACAAGCTGACAGCAAATGCATTATGGTCTTAGCTGCCCCACGACTCGCTCTGCATCTAGTTTCAGGGATCTCTATACCCATCACGCGACTACGGTAGACGAGGGTGTTAAAGACACCATCCTGGCAGGCCATTATGAATCCTTCGGTTTCCGACTTCAGCCCACTTAACCTGAGAAAAGCGAAGGTCAGGTTTCTGGATAAGCCTAGGTCTTCAATGTTTTTGAAGAAGACCCCATGCATTGGCTTATCCTTATGTAGCTGTAGGAGCCTGTCACACTCCGCAGTTTTCACGTGGGCTTTTTGCTGAACGGGTTCCAACTCGGTGACAGAGTTTGGGTTCGTCTGTTCAGTGTCGAATACGAGACCGAGTTCATCGGCTGCACGGGTTATTATTATTATTATTTTTCATAAGGAATGTACCAGTCGGGCCTTGTCTCCGGAGCTCGATACTACCGGAGGGTGCGCTGGTTTATCATTAACCCCAGCAAACACTCCCCACGTACGTGGGGTGAGTGATTACTGGGTCCGAGAATCATGTGCCCTGAGTAAACGGAGTGGACCAAGAATAACGGCCTTCTGCATTCTTCCGTTTAGGTTTTCTGCCGAATCACGGCATGCCGGTATGATTTTTAGATTCGAGAGCAGCGTGTCCATCATTCCACCAAGGACCCCTATTATCAGAACCACCATTTTGACAGAATGGTTTGGATAAAGCCTGCGGAGTTCAAAGAGTAGATCTCGATATTTAGTCCGTTTCTCCTCCTCTTGTCGGACGATGTTCGTTTCGCCAGGAGCTGAAAACTCGATGACGAAAATCGTCCTACTTTGATGGTCGAGGAGGACTACATCAGGCTTATTGGCTTGTATTTGCCTGAGGGTGGGGAATGAGTAGTTCCAATAGATTCGGCACTTCTCATTCTCCACAACTTACTCAATATCCCCCGGAGCATAAGGCAACACCGGTTTCTCGTCTACCCCATACGAGTGTCGAAGATGGTAGTACAACATTCGTAGGGCCACGTTATGCCTGTGGATATAGGCTGAGACCGCATAAGCTGGACAAGCTGACAGCAAATGCATTATGGTCTCAGCTGCCCCACGACAAGCTCTGCATCTAGTGTCAGGGACCTCTATATCCATCACGCGACAACGGTAGACGAGGGTGTTGAAGACACCATCCTGGCAGGCCATTATGAATCCCTCGGTTTCCGACTTCAGCCCACTTGCCCTGAAAAAAGCGAATGTCAGGTTTCTGGATAAGCAAAGTAGTTCAGTCGCCAGGTTGAAAAAAGTAGGGTTAGGTGGAAAGAGGTCGGAGGTTAATTAAACTTCAGGACGTTCTTCAGGCATGGTTAATCAACATTTTCTCAAGTTTTGGACCTCGAGGACTCTGTGCGAAAAAAAAATTCTGACCTCTCTCCGGTTTTTCCTCGATTACTTTTTTCTCTTACGTCCTACGGAAAAAAATATCAATACTTTTTTGTAGAGCGTAAAATTTTATATAATTTTGACTGAAGAAACATTGTATGTGAATTCGCTACCGAGATATGGCACGTCAAAAAAAGGTCATGTTTCAAAATTTGCCAAGAAATTACAAAAAAATGCAAAATTACAGCTTATTTCATCTGTTGTACCCGAATTATGATGAAATGATGAAATGAAATGATTATGGTTCTTAGTTCAAGTCACCAACTTTGGACACCCCACTCCTCCTTCCCCCACCCAACCCCGATTCTTAAAAGCTGACTTTCTGATGAAAGACAACCATACCTATTCACATCATTTTGATATTGATATCAGTTACTTTTCGGATCAATATCCCGCCGTTCCCCTACATAATAATCCCAGGACAGGAAGAAAAAAAGACAGTCCTTTCGTGAAAAAAATTAATGTAATTAACAATATTAAGTTATTCTCAAGGCATATTGAGGAATGAAGATATTATAGCTAATCATAGTAAGTAGGTACTCATTTGTACTCATTATATTTCCTGCCGAGATTTCTTAGCCGCTGGTTCTGCTCGTAACAGCTCGTCGTCCTCCTGAGCGATAAGGCTGTCAATGATGTCGCTGTCGTCGTTTTCGTCCAATATTTCTGGTGAGTCTTCCTGGATCAAATCAGTTGCGGGGGCGTTTTCGCAGGAGTGTCCTGTGCAGTTACTTCACTCAACTCACGCAGAAACTGTTCATCTGCCGAAAATTTCCTTTTTACACTGGACTCCAACAGTCCGGCAACTTCTCTGGCTTTCACTACAGTTAGTTCACCTGCTTCAACTCTTCCTATACAAATAAAACACAAGTCTGATCCACGAGATGTAGACGCCATCTCAGAAAATTACCCAAAAACCAAAACTGTCACTAACACTCGATGCTCCTTTCGCTAACAAAGTTATTCACTACAAGAGCTGAAGGTTTCTAATGTTACTTATCTAACTTAATCTTATATATACTCTGAGTGGGTAAACACTCTCTGTCCCATTTTTACCAATCCCTAATTTTAATTTTCTTATTACCTAATTTGCTAATTTGACTATTCTACCTATACTATTCTATAATTACTATTTTTCGATTTCTTCTTGGAATTAATGAATAATAGAGTCATGCTGAAAGAATAAAATGAAAAGTGATCTAACAAGTTCCAGCCACGAATTTCTCGCGGTGATACGGCGCGTACTCGACCGCCAGTGGTACCGAAAATACGATATAATTTCATGGCCAGCCATGAATTTACTACACGATCGGAAGATTCGCACAAATGAGTTAACATATAGTTATGTAGGATATATTATATAAAAATATTACTTTACTCATTTTAAAATTCGTTGAATGGTATATGAGAAGAGATTTATTAAGATGTGTTAATGAAAGTTATAAATGAAAACAATTGTATGTGTCTTGCTTTCCTCAGGCAAGAAATAAACCCACACAGCAATGAACATAATAAAATGAAAAAAAGAAGATAACGATTTCACAGTTTTTGTGAATGGAATTTTTTCGGTACAACTCTATTCTTCCAAAGATTCTCCGCAAAACCTATTTGCCAAAATACCACCAATATTAATAATTTTTAAAATAAATTCATAAGTCCATCAAAGTGTTCGTGGATGGGGATTTTTTTTGCATAAATGTATACTACTGAAGATGCTCTAGAAGACCTATTTGTCAAAATATTTTGTCGGGCAAGATACTCACCCCCACCACCAAAATTAATAATTTTCAAGAAGACCGTACAACTTCGTCAAATTATTCGTGGATGGGGATTTTTCTTTATAAATATGGGGATTTTTTTGGATGAATCCATGCTAGCAAAGGTACTCTAGATGATCTATTACTCAAAATATTTTGTCGGGCAGGATTATAACTCCCACCACCAAAAATAATAATTTTCAAAATAAATTCATAATTCCATCAAATTTATCGTAGATGGGGATTTTTTTTGCAAAAATGTATACTACTGAAGATGCTTTGAAAGACCTATTTGTCAAAATATTTTGTCGGGCAAGATACTCACCCCCACCACCAAAATTAATAATTATCAAGAAAATCGCACAACTTCGTCAAATTATTCGTGGATGGGGATTTTTCTTAATAAATATGGGGGTTTTTTTGGATAAATCCATGCTAGCAAAGGTACTCTAGATGATCTATTACTCAAAATATTTTGTCGGGCAAGATTTTTACTCCCACCACCAAAAATAATAATTTTCAAAATAAATTCATAAGTCCATCAAAGTGTTCGTGGATGGGGATTTTTTTGCATAAATGTATACTACTGAAGATGCTCTAGAAGACCTATTTGTCAAAATATTTTGTCGGGCAAGATACTCACCCCTACCACCAAAATTAATAATTATCAAGAAAACCGCACACTTTGTCAAATTATTCGTGGATGGGAATTTTTCTGTAAAAATATAAGGATTTTTTCGCATGAATCCATGCTACCAAAGGTACTCTAGATGATCTATTACTCAAAATAATTTGTCGGGCAAGATTTTTAATCCCACCACCAAAATAATTTTCAAAATAAATTCATAAGTTCATCAAATTTTTCGTAGATGGGGATTTTTTTGCAAAAATGTATACTACTGAAGGTGCTCTAGAAGATTTATTCCTCAAAATATTTTGTCGGGCAGAACTTTTACCCCCACCACCAAAAATAAAAAATTTCTAAATAAATTCATAAGTTCATCAAAGTGTTCGTGGATGGGGATTTTTTTGCATAAATGTATACTACTGAAGATGCTCTAGAAGACCTAATTGTCAAAATATTTTGTCGTGCAAGATACTCACCCCCACCACCAAAATTAATAATTTTCAAGATGACCGCAAAACTTCGTCAAATTATTCGTGGATGAGGATTTTTCTTTACAAATTTGGGTATTTTTTTGCATGGACCTATGCTACCAAAGGTTCTTTAGATGATCTATTACTCAAAATATTTTGTCGGGCAAGATCTTTACTCCCACCACCCAAAAATAATAATTTTCAAAATAAATTCATAAGTCCATCAAAGTGTTCGTGGATGGAGATTTTTTTGCAAAAATGTATACTACTGAAGGTGCTCTAGAAGATTTATTCCTCAAAATATTTTTTCGGGCAGAACTTTTACCCCCACCACCAAAAATAAAAAATTTCTAAATAAATTCATAAGTCCATCAAAGTGTTCGTGGATGGGGATTTTTTTACATAAATGTATACTACTGAAGATGCTCTAGAAGACCTATATGTCAAAATATTTTGTCGGGCAAGTTACTCAACCCTACCACCAAAATTAATAATAATCAAGAAGACCGCAAAACTTCGTCAAATTATTCGTGGATGAGGATTTTTCTTTACAAATTTGGGTATTTTTTTGCATGGATCCATGCTACCAAAGGTACTCTAGATGATCTATTACTCAAAATATTTTGTCGGGCAAGATTTTTACTCCCACCACCAAAAATAATAATTTTCAAAATAAATTCATAAGTCCATCAAATTTTTCGTAGATGGGGATTTTTTTGCAAAAATGTATACTACTGAAGGTGCTCTAGAAGATTTATTCCTCAAAATATTTTGTCGGGCAGAACTTTTACCCCCACCACCAAAAATAAAAAATTTCTAAATAAATTCATAAGTTCATCAAAGTGTTCGTGGATGGGGATTTTTTTGCATAAATGTATACTACTGAAGATGCTCTAGAAGACCTAATTGTCAAAATATTTTGTCGGGCAAGATACTCACCCCCACCACCAAAATTAATAATTTTCAAGAAGACCGCACAACTTCGTCAAATTTTTTTGCATGGATCTATGCTACCAAAGGTTCTTTAGATGATTTATTTCTCAAAATATTTTGTCGGGCAGTACTTTACCCCCACCACCAAAAATAATAATTTTCAAATTAATTCATAAGTCCATCATCAAAGTGTTCGTGGATGGGGATTTTTATGCAAAAATGTATACCACTGAAGATGCTCTAGAAGATCTATTCCTCAAAATATTTTGTCGGGCAAAAATTTTACCCCCACCACCAAAAATGAAAATTTTCAAAATAAATTCATAAGTCCATCAAAGTGTTCGTAGATGGGAATTTTTTTGTATAAATCTATACTACTGAAGATGCTCTAGAAGACGTATTTGTCAAAATATTTTGTCGGGCAGAACTTTTACCCCCACCACCAAAAATGAAAATTTTCAAAATGAATTCCTAAGTCCATCAAAGTGTTCGTAGATGGGGATTTTTTTGCATAAATGTATACTGCTGAAGATGCTCTAGAAGATGTATTTGTCAAAATATTTTGTCGGGCAAGATACTCACCCCTACCACCAAAATTAATAATTATCAAGAAAACCGCACACTTTGTCAAATTATTCGTGGATGGGGATTTTTCTGTAAATATATAAGGATTTTTTTGCATGAATCCATGCTAGTTACTCTAGATGATCTATTACTCAAAATAATTTGTCGGGCAAGATTTTTACTCCCACCGCCAAAAATAATAATTTTCAAAATAAATTCATAAGTCCATCAAAGTGTTCGTGGATGGGGATTTTTTTGCAAAAATGTATACTACTGAAGATGGTCTAGAAGATCTATTCCTCAAAATATTTTGTCGAGTAGAACTTTTACCCCCACCACCAAAAATAATAATTTTCAAAATAAATTCATAATTCCGACAAAATATTTTGACAATTAGGTCTTCTAGAGCACCTTCAGAAGTATAAATTTTTGCAAAAAAATCCCTATCTACGATAAATTTGATGGAATTATGAATTTATTTTGAATATTATTATTTTTGGTGGTGGGAGTAAAAATCTTGCCCGACAAAATATTTTGAGTAATAGATCATCTAGAGTACCTTTGCTAGCATGGATTTATCCAAAAAAAATCCCCATATTTATAAAGAAAAATCCCCATCCACGAATAATTTGACGAAGTTGTGCGGTCTTCTTGAAAATTATTAATTTTGGTGGTGGGGGTGAGTATCTTGCCCGACAAAATATTTTGACAAATAGGTCTTCTAGAGCATCTTCAGTAGTATACATTTTTGCAAAAAAATCACCATCCACGAACACTTTGATGGACTTATAAATTTATTTTAAAAATTATTAATATTGGTGGTATTTTGGCAAATAGGTTTTGCGGAGAATCTTCGGAAGAATAGAGTTGTACCGAAAAAATTCTATTCACAAAAACTGTGAAATAGTTATCTTTATTTTTATTTCATTATGTTCATTGCTGTGTGGGTTAATTTCTTGCCTGAGGAAAGCAAGACACATACAATTGTTTTCATTTATAACTTTCATTAACACATCTTAATAAATCTCTTCTCATATACCATTCAACGAATTTTAAAATGAGTAAAGTAATATTTTTATATAATATATCCTACATAACTATATGTTAACTCATTTGTGCGAACCTTCCGATCGTGTAGTAAATTCATGGCTGGCCATGAAATTATATCGTATTTTCGGGACCACTGGCGGTCGAGTACGCGCCGTATCACCGCGAGAAATTCGTGGCTGGAACTCGTGGCTGCTTTCACACTGATAAAAATCGAAAACAAATAGGTCTAGGTAGCACAGGTAGAATAGACAAATTTCAGACTTCTATGTTGAATATTGGCTCATCGTTTGTATTCCGCAGTTCCACAGGAGCAGTGTTCTAACTTCTATTGTTTTCCAGCTTTTTACTGCTGTAGCTGATCACACACTCCCCTCGGCTTGACAATCTCTTGTCCTTGGGAGGAACGACTTGACACCTGGTGGGCAAGCAGGGGTGGGGGTTATCTAATGTTGGTGATTTCAAGTACGAATTATAATAGCAACTACATCATAATTCTTGTTTAACAGAAGAAATAGGGTGGAATCCTGCATTTTTTGGCGAAATTTGAAAAATTACCTATTCTTCGAAGCGCCACATCTCGGTAACAAATTGACACACAAACATGTTTGAGGCAAAAAATTCGTAGGGAATTTGACGATCTACAAAAAAGTAAAACGACGTTTTTGCTGTAGAACGTAAGGCAAAAAAATTATTGAGGAAAAACCACACCAAGGTCGAAAAATTTGCAGTTTCCCCCCCCTACTTTTTGAGCACAGGGTCCTCGAGGTCCAAAACTTGAGGAAATGTTGATCAACATCTTAAAGTTTCATTAACTTCCTACCTTTTTCTATCTGAAACTACCTGTCGACTGAACTAAAGGTCTTCAATGTTCTTGAAGAAGACCCCATGCATTGGCTTATCCTTATGTAGCTGTAGGAGCCTGTCACACTCCGCAGCTTTCACGTGGGCTTTTTGCTGAACGGGTTCCAACTCGGTGACAGAGTTTGGGTTCGTCCGTTCAGTGTCGAATACGAGACCGAGTTCATCGGCTACACGGGTTGCTGCCTTGAAAAGAAATGCTCCAATCCCTGCTTTTTCATGATCGCATACCAAGCAGAGAAGGGGATCTGAGCTCCTGATGACTTTACAGGCTCCATCCAGTACCATTCTGTTGTGTAGACACTCCAAACTCAAAAGTCCACGGCATCCCCGCTGTCTAGGGAAGTATAACCGTGGAACAGACGATTTAGGATGCAAGCCCCTATGAAGATGCATCATTTTGCGAGTTTTTACGTCAAGTTGTCGCAGCACTTCCTGTCTCCATTTCATTACTCCAAAGGAGTGAAGTAGAATCGGAACGGCAAGCATATTAGTTGCAGTAACTTTGTTCTTCCCCGACAGTTCTGATGACCAGATCTGTCGGAGTTTGTGCTTATACTTGCAGCGGAGAGAGTTTTTGACAGTAGCTACATCTTGGGTGCGGCATTGTTCCACCCCTAGGTAGGTATACATCTCTCCGGCATCCAGATGATGTAGGATGCTTCCGTCTACGAGCTGAACGTCCTCTCCGTTTTCCTCGCATCGTCCTCTTTTGAGATGAACCGTGGCACATCTGTCGATCCCAATTTCCATTCCGATAGCATGCGTGTACTCATGCACCACCCTTAAGGACTGATGAAGGTCCTTTTCTCCGGAGGCATAAAGTTTAAGGTCATCCATGTAAAACAGATGGGTGACCTTATGCCTCCGGTTGCTGGGGTTGCCGCAGTTGTATCCGCGGGTTTTCCGTAGTGCAAAGGACAATGGCAGTAGTGAGATGCAGAAGAGAAGAGGACTAAATGAGTCTCCCTGAAACACGCCCCTTCTAAAGATAACCTGCTCTGTTTGGACTCTGACTTGACCAGATGTTATGGTAAGTCCTCCAGAGCGGCATCCGCTGTTCAATGCATCTCACTATTTGATCGGGTACCGCAAGGCATCTGAGCAAATGCATGATGAGCTCATGCGATGTTGTATCAAATGCCTTGCGATAATCGATCCAGGCCATTGAAAAGTTATGCTTATACTGCACGGAGTCCTGCGTGATGCATCTGTCGATCAGCAGGTTCTCCTTGCAGCCAGCAACCCCCTTCTTTGGCCCTCTTTGCTCATATACCCGTTCATACACCGGCTCAACTGCGGAGAGTATCCGCATGTACAAGATGCGTGTAAACATCTTACAACATGCGTTCAAGCATGTTATCGGTCTGTAGTTCTTCGGATCAGACAAATCTCCGTTTTTGGGGATTAGCACGGTTCGCCCCTCGACAAACCAATCCGGAATCTGCAATGATCATTCAAACGACAATGTAAATAAGCTTCTTTTTCAATAACAAAAAAAGAATTCCAAAATAGAACAAACATAGAATCGGTTTGTCTAGTCAGAGGCGAACGGAAGGGTGGCCGAAACAAATAAAAACTCGCGATTGCGTCAGAAAGCCGGATGAGGAGGGTTTGTCGAAGTTTTATGGGTTTGCAAATTCAGAGGTCAACTTGAATGCTTTTTCAGAACTTTGAGAAAAAAACTCAGTTTCGAATTTTGTGTCATGCGCGAAAATCGACTCAATTGGCGGTGTTTCAATGCACTTCTTTCCCAACTGTTCATAGGTAGACTTTTTTGCCATTCCAGAACCTTGAGAAAAAATTGCACAAAGTTTGGAATTTTCTGTCACCCGCGAAAATCGACTTAATTGATAATATTCTATTTCCTGATTTTCCCGACATTTCATAGGGTTGCTGGACCCCGCACACCTTATATGGGAAAATGGCTCTCCGTCAAATTTCTTGAATTTTTGATATGTTGTAGAATTGATCATTCCGATGAAATGTTTCAACGGGCGCAACATGATCCTATGACTAGTTTTCGAGATACAGGGTGTTGAATATGAGAAACATTCACTTTTCATCACTCTGTATCTGCCAAGTTACGATTTAGTTCGGATTTATCTTTTGTGGGATCATCATCACATCCGTGTATGATGAATTCATGAGAAATTCATTTCCAAATCTTTTCGTAATACAGGGCAATTTCACTTGAAAACAATGCTATTTTGAGACTTTCATAATTTAGTTGTTTTATAAAGAGAAAATGCGAGAAACGGTAGAATTATCATATAATATTATAAATTCATTTCATCTAGCATCACAGTTGATACAATTCATACAAGGTGATTCACAAATATGGAAACAAAACGAATTTTGGTTTTTGGGACACCTTGTAGTAATAAACCAAACTAAAATGACAAAATTCACTTGAAGAATGTTAAATGATATGTTTCATCGTATACAGAGTCGAATGATATCAATTTAAAAAAAATTAAAAAATTAGTTATACTTTAATAAATAAAAACCTTGATTTTTTAAATCACCCTATATCTCATAAGGGAGTCCGAAAAGATAGCGATATTTTTTCACGGGAGAACTCGAAATACTTTCATTCATATCGTACAAAATTTTCATCAAATTCCTATGACAGGTTTTTTATATACAAGGCGAACAATTTGTGAAAAAGTCCATATATTTCACTATTTTACGCTAATAAATGACCACTCTACCTATCCATTGAAGTCTCCTGATGTGATTGAGAAGATACTTATTTGATATTTATTCAAAACGTTTCAACTCATAACAACTTGTACGGCCTTGCCAGATGGCACACATAATATGTATCCCATGGCTATTGGGAATTCAAGATAAGGGATACTCCCTCTGGTGTCGGGTTTTGAATCTATACTTACGTGAAAATGAGGTTGACTATGATTTTGACATTTTGAGCATTTCTACAACAATAGCACAGAGCAACCATAAAGCTGTCCTGATGAGTGGGAAACCACGAAACAGCTGTCGACAGATGATGGTGGCTCTCGGAATCAACACATAAATCACTCTATTTCTATATATATATATATATATATATATATATATATATATATATATATATATATATATATATATATATATATATATATATATATATATATATATATATATATATATATATATATATATATATATATATATATATATATATATATATATATAGTGAATAGAGTATTTTCGTTTCAATTCAGAGAGCTCACGATCCGTGGACAGCGCTGTTTCGTTGTTACCAACTCATCAGCACGGCTTTATGAGGTCTCTCGAAGTTGGAACGAATGCACTCTGAATTAGTACCATAAGGCAAAGAGAGTATAAATGAATAGTAACTTGTGACATCTACAGTCACTAGTTTGAAACTTAATTCGACACGAGCCATGGAATCCAAAGGTAGATGTTTACCTACAACATTGACAGGCAGACAAATGTTTATTTGTTCGGTCCAACCCAAGACTCAATCAAGTTTCTCGTGCGTTATGAGGAACGCAAACAGAATCTAAAGTGAATAACTCTGTTTTTACATCATATTAAGAGTGTTCTGTTTGTTCACACGATTAATATTTTCAGATGTCTTGAAAATAAAAATAAATATTTTCGAAAGCTCGACAATTTAACAAAGAGTTGTTCTTTACCAGGCCACTTTTTCTGACTGCAACCCCAAGGGATATTTTCACTGAGAATATTCTTAGATAAATTGATATATATAATCTATACATAAATTGATAGAAGTTCAACGGGATGTGATATATCTTTCGGATATTGGGTTGGCACGAGCATGTGCATGACAATACAACAAGGAAAATACATGATGGATAACTGAATTTTTCCCTAATCAATAAACATTATCAAATACGAATTAGAAGGAGATTCTTACCAATAACCAATAAAATTAAACTATTTCTGGACCGATGTACATGTCCTCTGGAAGCATTCTATTTGCAGCATCTCCTATGGAATCTAAAAGACGATTGGATGGAAAATGTATGTTTTCTTGATATCTAGCGTACCCCAAAAACCATATCACGCTAGCAACATGCGCACAAGTTCCTAAAGTCCTAGCACCGGACTTACAAGTACAATAATACCCCGTAATGGGGAGAGCAGGATCTTCTAGATTTTCGTCACCTCTTTCAGTGAAAACAACCCAAAGCATGTGTTTAGCAGCATTCCTGAACCGAGAAAATATTCTGAATCTTAGGAAATTGGGTTCCCCATGTAACTCATCGACTTCTAAAATGTTGTCTACTTCACCATCTCTACGAGTTGTATCTTGGATATATGACGCAGCCAAGTGTAAATGATATGTTCCAGTAAGTAATTTTAAATATTCAATATCAAGGCGAGGAAACGATTGTATATGATATTGATTTAAACGAATCCATCGACCATTCCTAGTTCGGAGGTTTTCAGCTTCAACTCGTGCCTGAACAATGTTGACATCATCGGAATCAACCAAAATTTGTGTGGCCGTATCCAACGTTCCAGGCATATTTATCAATGGATGGAATTTATTTATAAGAGCACCAGCAATCAGGTAATAGTCATGTAGCTTCGCAGCATGTATTGCTGTTATGGGTTGACGAAAAAATTTGAAAATTGACTTAAAATGTCCATTTCTAGCTTCAACAATCCATCTAGTAGTGATTATTAAACGTGCCTGATTGGCTTCATTTGTCGTTAATTGCCTTTGATTCGGCGGTAGAAATGGTGGCATATAGTAATGCAAGCCAAGTTCTTGTAGACTATTGATTGAATCTCTATAGCCTCTATCGACTATCACAATATCTCCTTCTTGAAACCATGTTTTCATTCCATTCAAATCAACTTGTAATTCGTGATTTAGAACACTTGCATCATTATTCCTAGCATCTGCGAAGTACGGCCCGTTGACTGCTAAGATATATCCATCGGGGGCAACTATGATCTCTGGTTTGACCAAGTGTTCATTCTTGTGGAAACAGTATGATTGCCTCAATACCCGGAAGTTACTGCTCTTTTATATTTTATTGTAGGTACAATCTATATAAACTATTGCTTTGGGAATATCTGGTGTGGGATTGTACAGTTGATTCGTATAAGGGGATACATGACTGTTAATATAATTTTCTCTTGTTATTGAATTAAATCCAATATTGTTCGGTACGAACCTTTGTAAAAGAGATAATCTCACATTAGAAATAATGAAGCTTGCTGTTTGTCGAGAAGGATATCTGAACAATATTTTCAAAAACTCATCTGAAACTCCATGTTTCATTTTGATCAAAAATGTCAGCAAATGTTTTCTTTCGACATTTCTTCTATTGCCACCTTGTTCAACAATATCACAAAATTCTAGTAATTGTCGAAAATGATTTTTTGAGATTGATGTCAGATACTTAAATTCGTCTTCAGTGAAACAATTGATATCCTCCCAGTTACGGAGTGGCCTGTTTCTATTAGCAAATGTCCTCATTCTTTGAAGAAAATGTTGAAGATTGGAAATTATGTATGGTTTATTCACAAAATTCAAACCTCCATGCAAGTAATTTGGAAGGAAACCTTGATGATCAAGATGGTGACCACAAATTCTCAAGAAATCTGGGACATAGATATCAGAAGCAACAAAAATATCCACTCTACATTCTAAAGAAAGTCTTTGAATATTTTGACGAGCATTACAAATAATGCACGCACGACTTGATACGCGGGACAACACATTGAGACGAAGGCAATTCGGGTTATTTTCCATAGCAATAATGTCATTCATTACTGTGTTATTACAATTGAAACATATTTTTGTATCATCCTGAATATCAATAGGTGGATTTCCCGCAGTTTGTCTTCGATATGTTGCAATTTGCAAAACATAATATTATCTCCTCTATTCAAACGCATTGAGAGTCTAGGAATAACATTTCGGTCACAAACATAACAACTCACTCTATTTGCGAAGGCCATATTGTTCAGCAAAGTTCAACAAACACTGAAAATCACATAAACTTGAACAGTAAAAAAGAAACTTCAATTAGTCCAATAACCCAAAAAGAGTTCTCGGGCTTTATGACAACAAGAAAACGACTATTGACATAAGAATTTTGTTGATTTTATCCTCTTTGAATTGTTCTCCATGCCTACTACGAAATAAGAGAAATATATTAATAAGTAGGTATTCGAAGATGATTCAGATGATGTTTCAAATACAAGAAAAAGAAAGAGAAACGTTCTCTGAAAGGGGGTATATACTATATACAAACATATATACGATTCGAAGATACAAGAACATAATTGAAACAAAACGTTAATTTGGTGTAAAAATATGCCGAGAATTTGATTTAATATATATCTATATAAGCCGATAGAAATAATTACATACAAATTATGATTTTTTTCTGATTTATCCGTGGTATTTTCGTTATGTGACAAATTCATGAGATATTCATGTCCAAATCTTTTTGTAGTACAGGGCGATTTCCTTTGATAATAATGCTATTTTGAGACTTTCACTATTTTATTGTTTTATAGAGTGAAAATTCGAAAATACGAACTTCTGCGGATGTAATAAGTATAATATAACTTCTGAGAAACACTAAGAATGAAAAAATAACTTTTCCATTGAATCGCCTACTAGACGATGCTGATGCAGATAGTAATTCGAGTTATGGCTTTTTTTCGAGGGATACGGTACGCTATTGTACGGTATAATAACTGATCACTATTTTATTGAAATATTTTTATTTCGAGTAAAAGCGGCCGGACGAGGAAGAACTACAGCAAACCCGCCGAAAACTGGAGTGAAAATACATTTTTCGCCTTGTATATAAAAAACCCGTCATAGGATTCCGCTGAAAATTTTGTACGATATGAATGAAAGTATTTCGAGTTCTCCCGTGAAAAAATATCGCTATCTTTTCGGACTCCCTTATGAGATATAGGGTGATTTAAAAAATCAAGGTTTTTATTTATTAAAGTATAACTAATTTTTTAATTTTTTTTAAATTGATATCATTCGACTCTGTATACGATGAAACATATCATTTAACATTCTTCAAGTGAATTTTGTCATTTTAGTTTGGTTTATTACTACAAGGTGTCCCAAAAACCAAAATTCGTTTTGTTTCCATATTTGTGAATCACCTTGTATGAATTGTATCAACTGTGATGCTAGATGAAATGAATTTATAATATTATGTGATAATTCTACCTTTTCTCGCATTTTCTCTTTATAAAACAACTAAATTATGAAAGTCTCAAAATAGCATTGTTTTCAAGTGAAATCGCCCTGTATTACGAAAAGATTTGGAAATGAATTTCTCATGAATTCATCATACACGGATGTGATGATGATCCCACAAAAGAAAAATCCGAACTAAATTGTAACTTGGCAGATACAGAGTGATGAAAAGTGAATGTTTCTCATATTCAACACCCTGTATCTCGAAAACTAGTCATAGGATCATGTTGCGCCCGTTGAAACATTTCATCGGAATGATCAATTCTACAACATATCAAAAATTCAAGAAATTTGACGGAGAGCCATTTTCCCATATAAGGTGTGCGGGGTCCTTTATACATAGACTTGTTCGCCATAGCAGAACTTTGAGGAAAAAATGCACAAAGTGTGTAATTTTGTGGCGTTTACAAAAATTGCTTCTAAATACACTGTTCATTACTGCCGGGATACTGAAAAGAGTGCAAACTCAATTGGGGACTTAAAATTATGCCAGCAAAGTTTGCAAATCACAAAAATATTGTTTGCAATTTTGTAACCCCTAAAACTTTGCCCCTGAGACTGTTTTTAGTGTTATTCATGAGTTTTGGATGTTCCGCAAGCATGACGAGTTTGCAAATTCAAAGCATTTTAGGGGAGACTGTACTATAATTTTACCACAAATTTGCACAAAGTTTGCAATTTTGTAATCATAATTAGCGCAATTACAACGTAATTGAGGATTATTCGTATTTCCAGTTGAAAATTGCAGGTGCAAATTTCAAGAGGGGTGTAGAAAAGAAGTTCGTTGATATATCTACAATTTGCACAATGTTTGCAATTTTGCCCTAGGAGATATTGCTAATTAGCGTTTTATGCGAATTTGCCTAATTTCCGGTCCCCGGATTATTGGGCAAATTTTTATATTAAGTCTTTACTGGATACTTTAACATATGGCGGTGCTGAAGAAATGTTTGTAATTATTGTGAATTGCCGGTCTTTTTTGCTTGGCCTATTTGATGTTTTTTAGCAGTTACTAAGGTAATTTTATGTATTTTATCTTGTATGTATGAAGGGCGAGTTGTACAACACAAGTTTACTAACAGTTCAAGTGAACCGAGTTCAGTTAATCAGGAACTAGAAATTATATTGGCAAATTCCTAGCAACTGAACTTGGTTCACTTAAACTGTTGGTGAACTTGTACAATTCGCTCTAAGTATGAATGTATGTTGTGAGTGTATGACTAAGACTAGTCAGTTTTTATAAATGTAAGTTTGTGAAATTTTAATGAAGAATAAATTATATATCTATCTAAGTAAAAATGAATATTCAAAATGGATATATCTGTTAAGTACAACAGGTAATGTTTTCAGATATCAGAAAAAATTTTGAAAAACATTGAGGTAGAGAAATGATCATCAATAAGAAGACAGATTTTCTGGATTCTGCAAATGAGAAGAGCCGTCAAAAAAACAATTATGAATTTCCTGTCGAATGAGAATAACTAAAACTGTGGTTCTGCGAATGTTTTGCAAGGGCAGGTTGTACAAAACAAGTTCACCAAGAGTTCAAGTAAACTTCGTTCAACTTCTAGAAATTAGGCAATGCAATTTCTAGTTCCTTAGGAACTGCACTCAGTTTAGTTGAACTAATGGTGAACTTCTTTTGAACAACCAATGCTTGGTTTGTGCAAAATTCCCACGAACTAATACTATGACTAAGAACTGACTGGAATTCATTCAATAACAAGGAAAACCTGAGTTACTTACATACAGTGCAGCTGTATGTAAGTAGTCCCTTCCCCTGTTTAGGTTTGAAATAACACACATCGTGATTAATCGATAAATGGCGCGGGGGGGGCACATCAACCAAAAACTTTTCATCGTTGAAAAGATATTTCAACTTTCTTTTCAACCATCCAAATTTTTTAGAATTCTGTTTTTACGTTTTTTCACAATATGCATTCGAAATGTCGTCAGAATAACTGCGGACCTGAATCCCTTACCTTACCTGACCACGATAACTTTTGAATGGTTAGATGTGAAATAACGGGACAGAATTTTTTTTGAATAGAACGAAATTATAAAAAATGTAGATGGTTGAAAAAAGAATTGAATTATCTTTTCAACGATGTGACACATGACCCCCATGCCATTTAAAATTCTTTAGTTGATGTGCCCTCCGCACCATTTATCGAGCAATCACAATGTGTTTTATTTCAAAAAGTAGTGTCGGTGATACCCTCCAAACGGGTTTTTTTATGTTTGTACATCAAACCGTTCAAAAAAGTTAACAGTAGGGGGACTATTAAAAGCAGCACTGTATAGACACAGATTATAGAAACTTACTGATAGGACGGTCAGACAAGGAACGTATTTGAGGAGAGAAAAGAAAATCGCAAAATTTCAAGGTCCACATTGACATTTAACATTCAAATACCTCTTCTTTTCAATCTTTGACAGATGTCAGATGTTACAATAACAACAACAGCAAGTGTTCTCGATCTCAGTTTAAGCCGGTGATAAAATCCGTTGATAATTATTTTTCGTTATTAGAAAAGATATACTATTTACGATTATTAGATTCTCTTTGAAGTATAACGATGAGTGATGAACAGAAAAAAGCACCTCACAGGGGTGGCGGAATACATTATTGTGTATACAGAAACTGCAGAGATAGTAACAGCAAATCAGACATCAAATTACATAATTTTCCATAGGAAGAAATGAAGTAAGTACAGTTTTGTTTATTAAATGACTTAAAATCCTCGCATTCTGCCCAGGAACAATCATTAGAAAAAGCAAAGGGTTGGATTCTTATATGTATTAAATTATTATTATTCAGCTTAAGGATAGTGATTCAAGAGATTGATGTGTATGTGTTTTCCAGTGATATTTCTAGTAATATGTGAACTGTTTAGTCATAAGAAATTTTTTTTATCAATGATTGGTTGGATCGTTATTTCCAACCAATCATTGACAAATTTTCTTATGACTTTAAATTGCTGCATAAATTCACCATACTGATTGTCTCATTTTATTACAGGTGCAGAATATGGAAAGAAGCTTGTGTATAAGAGGAAGATTATACCAAACTGGGGAATAATCTTCACACTTGTAAATTCTGAAGAAGCCAACTGCAAAACGTCAAGAGCCAATACAAATGAATGCATGACCGAATAACCAAAAGCCATATTAATTTGAATAATTTGCCTGAAACTGCTATGGACACTGTTGAGGTCATTTCGAAGTTCAATAAACTATTTGATCTTTTCTTCCACACTACTATACAAGCACTGCATTCAAAACATTCAAAGGAGAAAAGTTTCAGCTAGATTTTTAACAGAGATGGGATGTTTTCTCAATAAATTGAAAGTGTTCAAGGGGCCAAAGAAAATTTACCTTAATGTCATTGATAGTTGCAGGTTTTATATTTTTGTTTACCAGAAAACTGAACCAAGATCCATTAGAAGATTTCTTTAGTTGTCACGTAGGAATAGTATATACTATTAGTGTTTTTACACAGAGAGCATTTGACAAATCCTTTGATATTCCGGTTAAAAATTCTAACAGTTTTCTATCCATATTTCTTGTTACATAGTCATAGTGCAAGTCGAAGTCCATTTTTTTGTCCAATACAACGTCCAGTTTGTCTCATAATTGGCTTGTGATTAAACTTCTAGAATGTAATGACATCTGTATTTTCATATCGTTTTTTCCTTTCTCGAGATTATTCAAATCACGTGTATTCGAAAAGTTTTGCAGATATTTTTGTTTTACCTACCATATAAATGAATATCTGAGAATATTCATGACTTTCAGGCAGTACTGCACTTACACATCTGCAAAACTGAACCGTAAATGAAATGTTCTCCAAGGAATTGAATATTAATAAATAAATATCAACACAGCATAGATAACAATTGCTTGTTATCTATGCTGGTATATCAACTTGGTCAATATATATTTCTGGAGTTTGGTGTCATACAAGCTTAAATTTAAGATCTTGAACGATTAACATAATATAAAAAAAACAATGTTCAGTATTCAGTATGAGAATCCACATTGAAATGCGATATATGAGGGCTAATTAAAAAAATTCTTTTGCGCTTCTATACCTATATAGGAAACCAATCAAAATCAGAATTGCCATGAACTGAAGCGCAAAAAGCTTTCGTATTTAAGCAGGAACGAATGTAAATCCGCAACCATGTCGACATAAATTTTGCAAACCGGCGACTCTGGAGCGCAAAATTTAAGGGTCCGAGGTTTCTGTAATCTGTGGTATAGATAAACCCATCAAAAGTGTTGAAACTATAAAATTCTTAGGAATGAGCGTGGATTCAAAATTAATCTGGGAAGCTCACATAAACACAGTAACTTCGAAACTAAGCACTGTTATATATATACAGGGTGGGGCACCGAAAACGAAACAGTTCGAATATCTTCAAAACACATGTTGTGAAGAAAATGCAAAAACACGTCGATTTTTAATCCAAGGGGGACATCTTCCTATCATAACCTCAACTGTCATACCCCCACACCTTGGTCACTATCACCCAAACAATTCGAATAGGGAAAGTGTGATATATCATTAAAAAGGTAATTTCATTAGGAATTCAGCTGTCAATTTTTGCTACCTAACTTTCTATTTTGGCGCCCTCTTGCGGGAAAAACAACTGATCCGTATTCCAAATTATGATACTTCATTTGCAAGCTAATTTGACATAAATTTTTCAGTGACAATGCATCATGCAATTTTTCTGAGGATAAAACAAAATAGCGGCTCCAAAATGGCGTACAAGATTTAAAATTATGATCCGATATGATTCAAACTTGATAAGCGGTGGTTTTCAGGGTCGGAAATTATAAATTGTTTGTCCGTGAAAAACAAGATGGTGGCTCCAAGATGGCGGACGAAATTTGTAATTATGGTCCGTTTCATCCGCCATCTTGTTTTTGTACCTACAAAAAAATCATAACTTCCAACCCTGAAAATCCCCACATACTAATTTTGATTCGAATTGGACCATAATTACAAATTTCGTCCGCCATCTTGGTGCCACCATCTTGTTTTTTTGCATTGATAAACAATTTATAATTTCCGACCCTGAAAACCACCACTTATCAAGTTTAATCAAATCTTAAATCTTGTCCGCCATTTTGGAGCCGCCATTTTGTTTATTTCTAAGAAAAAATCCCTGATGCATTGCCACCGAAATTTATGTCAAATTAACTTGCAAATGAATAATCATAATTTAGAATACAGATCAGTTGATTTTTCCGCAACGCGCCAAAATAGAAAGTTGGGTAGCGAAAATTGACGTGGCTGAATTCCTTATGAAATTACCTTTTTAATGATGTGTCACACTTACTACTTTCTCTATTCAAATTGTTTGGGTGATAGTGACCAATGGGTGGGGGGAGAGGTATGATAGTTGAGGTTATAATAGGAAGATGTCCCTCTTGGATTAAAAATCGAGGTGTTTTTGCATTTTCTTCAAAACAAATGTGATTTGAAGATATTCGATCTGTTTCGTTTTCGGTGCCCCACCTTGTATATATATTATATTAAAAGAAATTCAAGAGATTCCCTCTTATGGATTGGTACAGTCAACCATTTAAAATGGTTTAATATTCTGGGGTGATTCATCCTATCTAGAGCCTTCATATCACAGAAAAAAAAATGAGAAGTATGTATACTGTGCAACCAAATTTAAAAAAATGCAGAGTTATTAATATTGTCTAGTACGTTCATCTACCAACTAATTTTATACCTACTTTAATGAAAATGAGGAATTTCTGGAAAAGAATGAAGATATACATTAATACAATACAAGAAATAAAACAAATATTTATCAGCCATTTTCATTTCTTGAAATAGGTATGTAAACACCAAGGCACATTGGAATCAAGTTTCACCAAGTTCAGTAACACAGTGGATATACATTCCAACATCATTAATAACTTTAAAAAGAAGAACATCCTATAATTCTTTCTTCTCATACCATGAGTTTTACACTGAAGATTTCCTCAATTTTTAAGATATTATGTTAGTCCAGTATCTGTCCAGTGTATTACAGTGTATTTTTTATTCTCATAATGTTTTATTTGAATGTTTTTTATTAAAATTATTTTATTATTTGTAATGTATAAGTCTCATAGATGAATAATTTTTTTTTTCTTCCTAGAAAAAATGTTTTTTCAAATTCTCTAATAAAAAATGGGTGCTAACTACCCTGGAAAAAAATATATTGATGACATTATATCTCCTGCCAGAATCATTCTGCATGTAAGTAAATTAAAAGGGGTAGTGTTAATTCCAAAAGGTATTATTCATAGAGTTTTTAACAAATTTATCTACTACTCAAATCCATGTGCATACACAGTTGAAATCTGTTGGTTGTAAAAATTGAGTAAAGTAAATGAAATATATGAAAAAAATCTTTAAATAAATTAATTTTCAGTGATACTTGTCTTCGAGACACCAAAAAAAAATCAATAGTGAAAGTTTTTGCAAAATGATATTACCTAACTCAATGAATAACACCGGGATATTAACATAACTTTGAATCATAGAGAAACCAAGTCTAGGAAAATATATTCAAGATGGATATCACTGTTATATAAACTAGGTCAAATACCTTTGGGCCCATAGTAACAGCAACTGCATCAGCAAGGATATCAACCCCCTGAAGCATTAGTGCTCGAACTTCGGATCCAAACCTGACATCTTTAGCATACCAGCGCTGCACCTGGTTGATTTGCTGGACTTTACGAAGAGCTAATGATCGAACAGTAGTGGGTAAACGATACATCTAAAAAGTATAAAATAGTCATATTAAATATTAAATAAGATTTTGAAAACCCACCACAACAAATTAAAAATTTCATTTGACAATCAAAAGTCAAAATCACAGAGGGCTTGATATGACACCAGGACAAAATAAAATTGATATTGAAAACGAAACTAACTTGAATTAAAAAACGTCACTTATGTGGTGCTGATGTGCATATATTCAATTTTAGAATAAAAAGCAATAGTTCAAGAATACACAATTATTTCAAGCACATGGCGAGTGGGCCATTTTCTATGTATTGCGAAAGATGCGGCATTTGTTGAAAATATTCACTCACCTTTGAATATACCTAAAAATTGGATAACAAATTAATTGTTTTGAAACAACTATAGCCGGGTGAAAGTAAAGATTTAAATTTCAGAGCAAAATTCTAAAATAGAATTTTCGAGAACTTGAAAATTCAAGAACCTAACCAACAAGCAGACAAACACCCAATCATAGACAAGAGTTCTATACTATAATGATACACCCAATTCAACCGATTGGATAACGAATAACGATAACTAAATAACTTTGTTCGCGGGTGCAATTCTGAACCAGTTCAAGGACTATTCGTACGCGCAGTTCAAAAATTGGCGTTCGCGGTTCACAGAATTCAGGATTTTTAATAGCAGTTAAAGCCGTAGACACAATGGAAGTTTTATATAATAAGTTTTAAGTTATGGGATTTTGGATATCAACTTTACAAATAAAACAAAATGCAAAGCAGAATTGAAAAATAAAGCTTGAATTTTACCAACAACATTGTTTATGAGGCGTGATCAGAATAATAATGGCAATGATAGTTTCGCGTTAGAAAAATATCCAAAATTAAAGCCGTAGACACAATGGATTTTTGATGTAATAAGTTTTAAGTTTTGGGATTTTGGATATCAGTTTTTAAAGTAAAACAAGATGCAAAACATTATTGAAAAATGAAGCTTGAATTCTACCAACCAGATTGTTTGAGGCGTGATCAGAATAATAATGGCAATGATGGTTTCGCGTTAAAAAATTATCCAAAATTATGAAAATCAAAACTAAAAACATAAAACTTCCATTGTGTTTCAGCCAGGAAACTTAAAACTAAAAACATAAAACTTCCATTGTGTTTCAGCCTTAAAGTAATAGACAATCCTGAATTAGTAATGGACTGGTTCGGAATCGGTTCAGAATTGACCCGCGAACAATACCAATAACTAATCGAAAAACGAACTGCGGAACTGGCAAGAATTCCTATCCACAATCCACAACACTTCCCCATAGGCAATCGGCATGGACCAATCAAAACTCTATTTTAATTGCGCCTGCGTGGTGTGCAATCTAATTTTAGGTTACGTTGAGGATCAACTTGGATATCAAGGTCCAGTTTGGTTAAACTAGATCATGTTTCCTTCTTTTATGGCTTAAAAATTAAAAAAGAAGGAAAGATGATCTAACCTAACCAAACTAACCTTGCTATCCAAGTTGAATACTTGGGACTACTATATCGCCTTAGCATCGATTCAAATATACCACCTTGGCCAGTATAGTTCTGATTGGTTCATGTGGATTGCCTATTGGGAAGTGTTGTGGATAGGAATTCTTGCATGGAACTGCGGAATGTAGTTTTAGGTGTTCTGTGGTTTGGTTGTTCGTTGTGGTATGTGGTCAAGGACTTTAAACACTATTTGTAAAGGATGGTCCAATCCCTATGTTGCAACGTTAACCCGCATCTGACGTCACTGTGATACCTTCCGCATGCTTCCGTATATCTATATACAGTGTGTCCATAAAGTAACCCCCCCCTGGTAACTTTTGAACAGATTGGAATTTTCGCTTTTTTTTTTGAGGAATGGCAGTTCATAAGCTACTTTCAGACGACAAAAAAAATTATGTCTTTCAAAATGGCGGCCCAACACCATTTTGAAAGAATTTTTCATATAACATGGGGGGTCGAGTGATACCTCATTCGAAATGTCTCACAATTATCCATACGTCCCCAGAATTTCAAACAAAAATATACTTCCAAAACAAAATGGCGGTACATAATGTAAGAACTCTCTTAGAGTAACCCCATCCATTTATTTGGTTTAATGGCAGTTCATAAGCTTCTTATTGACAACAACAAAAAATATATTTTTTTTTAAATGACGTTGTTCGGTGATTTGAATTTTTTTTTAATGCTATGAGGGTCGAGCGATACATCGTTTGAATTGCATTTCAATTCTCTGCACAACAATAAAATTTTAAACAAAAATATTCGTCCAAAACAAAATAGCGGTACATAATGTTAGAGCTCTGCTATGAGGATCCTTCGGATACTTTAGTTCTGGAAAAATCATCAAATCTTCTAGGTACCCTTCTGTTCAGTCGACAGGTTGAAAAAAGTGGTGTTAGGTGGAAAAAGGTCGGAAATTAATGAAAGTTCAGGAGGTTCTTCAGGGATGGTTAATCAACATTTTCTCTAGTTTTGGACCTCGAGGACCCTGTGCGAATAAGGTAGGGGGGGGGGAAACTGCAAAATTTTTGACGTCTCTCCGGTTTTTCCTCGATTACTGTTTTCTCTTACGTCCTACGGAAAAAACATATGGATACTTTTTGTAGAGCGTACAATTTTATACAATTTTGACTGAGAAACATGTTTGTATGTGAATTCGCAACCGAGATATAGCACGTCAAAAAAAAGGTCATGTTTCAAAATTTGCTAAGAAATGACAAAAAATGTAAAATTACAGTTTATTTCATCTGTTATACCCGAATTACGATGAAATGTTGTAGTAATTATGGTTCTTAGTTGAAGTCACCAACTTTGGACACCCCACTCCTCCTTCCCCACCCAACCCCAATTCTCAAAAGCTAACTTTCTGATGAAAGCCAACCATACCTATTCACATCATTTTGGTATTGATATCAGTTACTTTTCGGATCGATATCCCCCCGTTCCCCTACATAATTATCCCAGGACAGGAAGGAAAAAAGACGTAGTCCTTTCTTGAAAAAAATTTATGTAATTAACAATATGTTATTCTCAAGGCATATATTATATTGTGGAATAAAGATATTACCCACTAAACATGATACTTAACAAAAATATTTTCCAGATATAACTTTTGTGATATTGGCAAACTAACATTATATTAATGTCATCTTGACGTTTCCAACGCAGTGTTTTCAACTATATGGTTATGTAACACCCAAATAATGTAACCAATAATATTCATTAGATAATATATATAATGTTGATTATATGTTGCCCAGATATAACTGTCTTGTTTTATAACGCTTTATCCATGAGATTTTAAACATTGACAATAAAGTTTTTACATCATTACCCCCTTATATACATATTTTATTTTTTAGTATACTCATTGTTTACCAACACTTATTTTTCTACACTTAAAGTTGTATTTCTGGAATTTCAATCGCCACTCTTTGGTAGATGAATAACTTTGTTAATTGCTATTGTTGTTATTCATCTACTGAAAAGTGACTACTGAAATTCCAGAAATATACCTATAAATATAGAAAAAAGTGTTGGTAAACCATGAGTATATGCTCCACTCTGATGTTACAATGTTACATTTTATAAATGTTGCATAGATGTTTTGAGTAACATTATATGTATGTAATAAAGTCACATTAAAGTTACGCAAAATATGATACATTTATGTAATGTTAAATAATTAACATTACATTGTAATATTTAAAAGAGGCACAAAGGCATATGGACACAACGTATCTGTAACATCAAGCATATCTCTGAATAACATCACCAAGTCACAATGTGATATAACAGTCATGTTCAAGTTATGTTTTTATGTTGACTGGGTATAGTTAATCATAGTGGGTAGGTACTCATGTGTACTCATTACATTTCCTGCCGAGATTTCTTAGCCGCTGGTTCTGCTCGTAACAGCTCGTCGTCCTCCTGAGCGAAAAGGCTGTCAATGATGTCACTGTCGTCGTTTTCGTCCAATATTTCTGGTGAGTCTTCCTCGATCTAATCAGTTGCGGGGGCGTTTTCGCAGGAGTGGTCTGTGCAGTGCTTGCACATTGCTGAGCATCGGTGACCTGCTTTCTTGCAGCCGCAAGCTCCGCTGCTACAGCCCTTGCTGCACTTGCAGGAAACAATATGGAGGATGTCATCCGGCGCATCTCTGGTTGTGGGGATTGGTAGTACCCCTCGTATGGTTAGGCTCCAGCCCCATACTGATGGCAGGAGATTATTGCCCAACCATGCCTGTTACTTGCTGGTAAGTGCGGACGGAGTGGTACTTGGCAGCGTCCCTTGTTGGTGGTAGGCGGGCTAGTTGTAATTTAGCCTTCGTCACTGATCGTGTGAATAATTGGTACCTTAGGTCGTCGAGATTGTCTCTGTCAATGTTGCCTCCATAAACTGCTACCAGGAACTTTTTTTCAGCGTCGCTGATCTGCCGAGGAGAAGCGTTTGGTGTGAGAAACGGGGCCACTACTGCAGAGAGGGAGGTATTCTTCATGTAGGTACTGCAAATTTTCTTCTTCCCCAATCGCCAAACGGTGCTCCTTTCGCTAACACAGTTATTCACTTCAAGAGCTGAAGGTTTCTAATGTTACTTATCTAACTTAATCTTATATATACTCTGAGTGGTTAAACACCCTCTGTCCCATTTTTACCTGAGGTACTTATACCCTTCTATAATTACTATTTTTCGATTTCTTATTGGAATTAATGAATAATAGGTAGAATAGACGAATTTCAGCCTTCTATGTTGAATATTGGCTCATCGTTTGTATTCCGCAGTTCCACAGGAGCAGTGTTCTAACATCTATTGTTTTCCAGCTTTTTACTGCTGTAGCTGATCACACACTCCCCTCGGCCCGACACTCTCTTGTCCTTGGGAGGAACGACTTGACACCTGGTGGGCAAGCAGGGGTGGGGGTTATCTTAAGTTGGTGATTTCAAGTAGGAATTATAATAGCAACTACATTTCATCATAATTCTTGTATAACAGAAGAAATAGGGTGGAATTCTGCATTTTGTGGCGAAATTTGAAAAATTACCTATTCTTCGAAGCGCCATATCTCGGTAACAAATTAACACATAAACATGTTTGACGCAACAAATTAGTAGGGAATTTGACGATCTACAAAAAAGTGAAAAGACGTTTTTGCTGTAGAACGTAAGCCAAAAAAGTTAATGAGGAAAAACCACACCGAGGTCGAAAAATTTGCAGTTTCCCCCCCTCCTACATTTTTAGCACAGGGTCCTCGAGGTCCAAAACTTGAGAAAATGTTAATCAACCATCCCTGAACAACATCTTAAAGTTTCATAAACTTCCGACCTTTTTCTATCTGAAACTACCTGTCATCTGAACTAAAAGTATTCTGTAATTGATTTATTATCAACAAACAGATAATCAAGCAAAATGAATAATATTAATATCGACCCAGGTAATCGATCCTCATAAGGCAGAGCTCTAACATTATGTACCGCCATTTTGTTTTGGATGTATATTTTTGTTTGAAATTTTGGGGACGTATAGAGAATTGTAAGACGTTTCGAATGAGGTATCACTCAACCCCCCATGCTATTTAAAAAATTCTTTCAAAACGGCGTCGGGCCGCCATTTTGAAAGATAGACATTTTTTTGGTCGTCAGAAAGTAGCTTATGAACTGCGATTCCCCAAAAAAATATTTCATGCTAAAATTCCAATCCGTTCAAAAGCTAACAGGGGGGGTTACTTTATGGACACACTGTATAGTTATATATAGATATACTAATGCATGTAGAGGCATCACGCTACGACACTTTACGGAATCATGAAATTGGGCGATTGAACCATCCTGTACAAATAGTGTTCAATGTCCTTGATATGTGGTGACATAACTCAACAAAATTGATAGCTCTGACGTCAGCACTAAAATGGTGTATTGACTTGATGATAAATGAATGAATACGATATACGTGCGATACGATAGATGGTAGACGAAACGAAAGACGATTCGATACGTCGAATTGTTAAAATTGTTTTTTCCGTTAACCAGCTGTCGTCCGTCTACGAACGACACCCCTCAAAAGTTGAAACTTGTGCGAGCCAAGGATTATAACGGGGTCTTACCTTTTAACGTGCGATTCCTAGCACTTTCTCAGGCCATCAGAAAAATAAATTGAAATCACTGGGATTGAACCAGGGACCGGTAAAACCAGAATGATTGAAAGCATTGACTCTAACCACTCGGCTACCTGACCTTCAATACGTAGGTCAAGTTCCGATATTACTGGTTTTAATGGCTACAGTCACTAATTTAGGAACGCGTAACGCATCACAGTAACAGTAATAGAGGACCATATATGTATTTACATATATGTAGAGGACTTCGGATAAGGATTCTGTCATGCCACCACATAACTTTTGGCTTTAAAACTACTGACACGATTTTCGATAATTTTTCTTCATGTCGAGGTTTGTTTTTTAGGGGTTTTTGTTAAAAAATGGGGCTAAATTTAAAACTAGAGGAGAAGTGGTCGTGGTGCTACAGCGTTTGCCTTTCACCCAGGCCACCTGGGTTCGATCTCCACCGCCTGCCACTGAGCTAATGTGTTTTGGAATTTACCTGTACGCAAGCTGTAGCCCCCGGATCTTCCTTGCTCGCACAAGTTCTGCTTTTGAAGTGTTATTTCCGCAAACCAAGGTGATTCGTAGAACAAATTTTACAGAAAAAGATAAGCCTGCTAGATCATACTTATCGAAAGAGACAAAGATTGATAGTATAGTGTAAGGTTGTTTCTTTTGTTACAAAAAAAATGCAGAAATGTTCATGAATATTTTGTTTGCATGTCCATAAAACACTGGAATATTTGTACAATAATATCGTAATAAAACTGCACCAACTAATTTTGGTAATTTAATTACACACGTCTTAATCAATAATTTATATCACAAGTCACTATTTTAATTTATCTTTACTGACACTCTCTTTTATTCAAATATCGTACTGCTCCGGCTGATTCCAAAAACTGTCATATCGCCGTGGAGATTTCTTTTATATAAGGTGGTGAAGGACTCCAGTTCTTTCTCGAATTTCTGGTCTAGATGTCGCTTCTCGAATGATCTTGTGTCAATCGCCAGCGGTGAAGTTAATGGTGACATCATACATCGGCTACAATATAGCGCTGTTTTCTGTGCTGTTTACAAGCTCTGTCAGAACCGGCTTTAGGAGAATTCGTAACACATGTATATTAACAAGAAGAGTCGAGGAAAGCACTTTTGAAATACTGATGACCAGAAATACTATTTGGTGAATGGGTTAAGAATAGAAGCAACTTTTTCTTTAATAGATTTACTTTTGACAATAAAAAGATTCTCTTATGACAACTTTTTTTGTTATACATAACATTAAATGATCCATTTTAATAACCCCCTTTATTGGAATATTTCTTGAAGTATTCGATTTTTTATTTCTCTAGGGCCTTGGTAATAATATCTTTGATTATTTCTTTCGTCTATTAAATATCAGTCATCAACCAATCATACGTTTATTTCCTGTTTGACAGGACCAATCAACAGGCTCTATTAGCGACTATTTACATGATGCACAATAGTCATCGACTATTCAGCATGATACTCATATTAAGGAGCCTGAGCATCTGACAGTACTCTAAATAAATACATATTAAACGTCAAATAGAATCAATCGTGTTAAAGCTGAATAATTATTTGAAAATGAATCGGTTTGGAAAAATTAAAAACGATGAGATATCGAGGCTACAATTCCTGACAATACAGTGTCATTCATATGACAGATATGAAGAAATGGATTCAAGAAATAATCTTCATAAATATAACACGACCTTGATTAATTGTCGACTATTTTATTGCTGCTAAATTTCTCTTGTATTCATTAATTTTACTCGACATTATTTTGGCATTAATAATCAGAGATGAAAGCCCCCGAGCTTCGCTCTCGGGCTTTCATCAGATTATTAATGCCAAAATAATGTCTCGTTAAATTATTATAAAATACAGTCGAAATTTAGATGCAATAAAAATAGTCGACTATTTATCAAGGTCTTGTTATATTACCCTTGATGAAATGATACCTCGTATCGATATGTTTGATTTGCTTGTGATTTTGAGGACATTTTGAGATCGCTATGTAGATCCTTGATTGTTTTCAATTAAATTGGTCGTTTTCGGAAGTCTGTATAAGGACTTCAATTTGTGATAATCAGTGATATTAAGGTCGCTTCAAGAACAGCTTTTCCCTACATGAACTTACACATACTAACATTATGAATCATGGATCTTGCTTTTTCTGTCAGAGTTCTGTTCATGTGTTCACTAACTTTGTTTTGCTCCGGGGTATAGCGAATAGTTTGTATCGCATCTATACTTTTTTGCTTGCAAAAATCATGGAATTCTGAAGATTTGCACTCTTCCCCACTAAACATGATACATAACAAAAATATTTTCCAGATATAACTTTTGTGCAATTTTGTGATATTGGCAAACTAACATTGTATTAATGTCATCTTGACGTTTCCAACACAGTGTTTCCAACTATATGTTTATGTAACATCAAAATAATGTAACCAATAATATAATGTTGATTATATGTTGCCCAGATATGTCTCAGAGTAGTTGTGTTATTTGTTCGATATTTTTTTCTAACCTTCTCAAAACATTACTGACATGTGTACAGGGAGCCTTGAAGTTAATATTATCTTAAAGGTTTCTTATAAATGTAATTTTTGGGTAATGACCACGTCATGACGTCATTCATATGACATATGACATTTCAACAACCTAAAACCTAACCTTCTAACCATATAAAAGCATATCATAAATGTCAACAAAAACTCAAAATCTACGTAACTTTAAACAATTATATCCACGTTCAAACAATATTACCCAGTAACTATGAAATAAATATATCACTGACGCCATCGTT
This sequence comes from Chrysolina americana, assembly GCA_958502065.1. Classification (NCBI taxonomy): domain Eukaryota; kingdom Metazoa; phylum Arthropoda; class Insecta; order Coleoptera; family Chrysomelidae; genus Chrysolina; species Chrysolina americana. Next base: position 47,853,569 of record OY293410.1, on the reverse strand, counting down.
CATTTTATCCTAATAATCATGGCGGTCATGGTAGTAGTTTTGAGTTCAAAGAATTAAAATATAATTCAAACTACTTGAAAGTGATTGGAATCAATTGGATTGCAAAACTCATAATTTTCATGGTAAGATTATGATTTTCCACTACTCCATCCACAAATTGTTATTTTATCACTAAGGTTATGTAGTGAATGTAGTGATATATCTACTATTGCATAATTAGACAGTATCTACATATGATGCTATGAATAGTAGAAAAGCTATCAGTTGTGATTCCTGCTAATCAGATATTGGACAGTATATGGAAATGGTTGCTGAGATCTGGAGCTGTGTCAAATTATTTTGAACCGATTGATCAAGGAATTTTTGGAACTGAATCCAATGAATTTAGCTTGCTAAAACAACAACATTGGAGCTGCTTGATTTGTAAGTGAACTCAAAATTATATATTTTATACAGAGTGTTCTGATCTTTCTTAATTTCATTAATCTATGATAATATTAACGTTTCTTGAGATTGTAGAGAAATCACTTGAATTGTTTAATACAAATTATCAATAAACTAACTGCATTTTCTCTTTCTTTTCAGTTTGGTGGTGTCCTTTCACATTCCTCTATCAGTTTCAATGTACAAACTGGTACTTATTGAATGATCAGATTACAAAAACTTACATAGCACTTGTTGTTTCCGAACTAATCGAAGATGAGCTGGGCTGGGTTGGACTGGGCAAAGAAAAGAATCCAAAAGTTTTGAATTGATAATTATATGGACATACTGAAACGTAAGCAATTATTTTTTTTATCTCTAGGGGCAACATAGAATTATTAATAATTATTGGATGGTCGTTTTCTTATATCATAAAGATTAATATGAGTTTTCAGTGACTGTAATGACTATATTTTCAGAATATGTAAAATATGTTTGCAGTTCAATCACAGATGAAGAGTTTGACGACTCATAGTGATGGATTGGATGACATTAGCAGAGCAGAAACTAAAAAGAAAGGAGAAGTGACCGAGACAACAACCATATAATTATTGATTCAGTGATATCTGTTTTTATTTTTCAAAAGAAATAGGTTTTCATTCAATATTATTCTTCTAATATCACTTAACTTTGGTAGATCTATCAATAAATTTTTCATCTGATTCAGGTGGTAAGTCATATTATTAGGTACTTCGGTCTGTTCATAGTGATTCAAGATTATATTTTTTATACTGCTAATTTTAATTTAATTGTCAATAATGTAACTGTCTTGTTTTATAACGTTTTATCCATGAGATTTTAATCATTCACAATAAAGTTTTTTGATTGATTGGTATGTTTTACATCATTACACCCTTAGATACATATTTTATTTCTTAGTATACAGGGTGGAGCTTATACTCATTGTTTACCAACACTTATTTTTCTACACTTAAAGTTGTATTTCTGGAATTTCAATCGCCACTCTTTGGTAGACGAATAACTTTGTTAATTGCTATTATGTTGTTATTCATCTACTGAAAAGTGACTACTGAAATTCCAGAAATATACCTATAAATATAGAAAAAAGTGTTGGTAAACCATGAGTATATGCTCCGCCCTGATGTTACAATTAACAAATGTTGCATAGATGTTTTGAGTGACATTATATGTATGTAATAATTTCACATTAAAGTTATGCAAAATATGATACATTTATGTAATGTTAAAGTAATTAACATTACATTGTAATATTTAAAAGAGGCACAAAGGCATATGGACGCAACGTATCTGTAACATCAAGCATATTTCTGAATAACATCACCAAGTCACAATGTGATATAACAGTTATGTTTACTGTTTTATGTATACTGGGTCACCGTTATCACTTCTCAATTTGGAAATTCTAGCTCTAAAATGGGCAGTGGCTATTGCTTGATACTGTTTGAAATACTTGTGAACTTCATCTTTACTTTGGGGTAGGTTCACCATAGAAAAATGGGTGTGATCATCGATGAAAGTAACGAAGTATTTCTTTCCATCCTAAGTTTCAGGTGTATTATACATACATCGCTATGTATGCCAGTTTTAGTGGGCGTCTGAATTCAACATGAGTTCTTAATTCTTTCTAGATGGGTAGTTGAGATTATTTCCCTTTACAGCACTTCAATTATTCATGATGAGAAAACTAGTAACGAACCAACTTAGCACTTCAATTATTCATGATGAGAAAACTAGTAACAAACCAACTTTAACCACCACAAACACCAAACACCTCTCGAAGTTAGGTTATGTTATTGTTATTAAATGAAATGCTGAGAGATTTTGTCGAAAAGGTAATAAAAGTTTGTTCATCCTTGAAATTTTCCAAGCTCAGAATATTTTTCAGAACGATTCATTATTCATTAACTATAAAATGTGAAATAAGCGATTTTCTTTGAATTCAGAAAAATCACATATTTTGAAATTAGCGCCATTATTATTCAAAAATCCCTAAAAACACTGAAGTGGAAAATCTTCATATTTACATTGTTATGGACAATTTCAATCCTAGTACGAGGTTCCTGAGGATGCCCCGATCCTCGACATGAAGAAAAATTATCGAAAAACGTGTCAGTGGTTTTAAATCCAAAAGTTGTGTGGTGGAATGATCCTTATCCGAAGTTCTCTAGTAAGGCCGGAGTCTCATGCATCCGTTTATCCGACGGTACGATGATACGAAAGTGTTAATATTGGTCGAATTCAATTTTATCCGTCCATATTTGAATTTCGACCAATAGAAACACTCTCGCACCATCGTACCGTCGAATAAACGGATGCATGAGACTCCGGCCTAAGGCGGATTTATCGGATTCATAATGCACAATGGCATGTATTCTGGCAAGGTTAACGTAGATGGTGCAATTGTTAGTGGAGGTCACATTGGAGTAGTTGATAAGTGCATAACGGACATGAAAAGTTTATTCCTATCATAATCGAGTAATCTGAAAGAATAAGATTTATAGCCAGTAAATAAATTTCACCAAATATAGACAAGTTAACCTACAAACTGACGTTTATGCACCGATTCCATCCACTCATTTTCGTATCAACTGTTCTTTACGGCTGGAAGTTTTTGCTTTTCCTTTTTTCAATTCATAAATGAGGCTTTTTACACTTATAGAGCCGTATTTCTCCATAACAGCAACTTATTAAAGTGATATTGTATATTATTACTTGTTAGTACTGTCACTCATGACCTCCACTCACACTACCCAGTAAACATAAAAACATAACTGTTATATCACTTTGTGACTTGGTGATTTTATTCAGAGATATGCTTGATGTTACAGATACGTTGCGTCCATATGCCTTTGTGCCTCTTTTAAATATTACAATATAATGTTAATTACTTAACATTACATAAATGTATCATATTTTGCGCAACTTTAATGTGACTTTATTACATACATATAATGTTACTCAAAACATCTATGCAACATTTGTAAAATGTAACATTGTAACATATCAAGGTGGAGCATATACTCATCGTTTACCAACACTTATTTTTCTACACTTAAAGTTGTATTTCTGGAATTTCAGTAGTCACTTTTCAGTAGATGAATAACAACAATAGCAATTAATAAAGTTATTCATCTACCAAAGAGTGGCGATTGAAATTCCAGAAATACAACTTTAAGTGTAGAAAAATAAGTGTTGGTAAACAATTAGTAAAAGCTCCACCCTGTATACTAAGAAATAAAATATGTACATAAGGGGGTAATGATGTAAAACATACCAATCAATCAAAAAACTTTATTGTCAATGATTAAAATCTCATAGATAAAGCGTTATAAAACAAGACAGTTACATCATTAACAATTAACAGTATAAAAAATATAATCTTGAGTCACTATGAACAGACCAAATAAGTACCTAATAATATGACTTACCACCTGAATCAGATGAAAAATTTATTGATAGATCTACCAAAGTTAAGTGTTATGAGAAGAATAATATTGAATAAAAACCTATTTCTTTGAAAAATAAAAACAGATATCACTGAATCAATAATTATATGGTTGTTGTCTCGGTCACTTCTCCTTTCTTTTTAGTTTCTGCTCTGCTAATGTCATCCAATCCATCACTATGAGTCAAACTCTTCATCTGTGATTGAACTGCAAACATCTTTTACATATTCTGAAAATATAGTCATTACAGTCACTGAAAACTCATATTAATCTTTATGATATAAGAAAACGACCATCCAATAATTATTAATAATTCTATGTTGACCCTAGAGGTAAAAGAAAAATAATTACTTACGTTTCAGTATGTCCATAATTATCGATTCAAAACTTTTGGATTTTTTCTTTTCCCAGTCCAGAAGGGCTCATCTTCGATTAGTTCGGAAACAACAACTGCTATTTAAGTTTTTGTAATCTGATCATTCAATAAGTACCAGTTTTTACATCAAAAGTGATATACGAATGTGAAAGGACACTACCAAAACTGAAACGAAAGAGAAAATGCAGTTAGTTTATTGATAATTTGTATTAAACAATTCAAGTGATTTCTCTACAATCTCAAGAAACGTTAATATTATCATAGATTAATGAAATTAAGAAAGATCAGAACACTCTGTATAAAATATATAATTTTGAGTTCACTTACAAATTAAGCAGCTCCAATATTGTTGTTTTAGCAAGATAAATTCATTGGTTTTAGTTCCAAAAATTCCTTGATCAATCGGTTCAAAATAATTTGACACAGCTCCAGATGTCAGCAACCATTTCCATGCTGTCCAATATCTGATTAGCAGGAACCACAACTGATAGCTTTTCTACTATTCATAGCATCATATGTAGATACTCTCTAATCAATAGTAGATATCACTACATTCACTACATAACCTAAATGCTAAAATAACAATTAGTGGATGGAGTAGTGGAAAATCATAATCTTACCATGAAAATTATGAGTTTTGCAATCCTATTGATTCAAATCACTTTTAAGTAGTTTGAATTATATTTTTATTCTAACTCAAAACTCCCACCATGACCGCCATGATTATTAGGATAAAATGAACGATGCCGTCAGTGATATATTTATTTCATATTTACTGGGTAATATTGTTTGAACGTGGATATCATTTTTTAAGTTACGTAGATGAATGACGTCATGACGTGGTCATTAACCAAAAATTACATTTAAGAAACCTTTAAGATAATATTAATTCAAGGCTCCCTGTACACATGTCAGTAATGTTTTGAGAAGGTTAGACAAAAATATCGAACAAATAACATAACTACTCTGTCTAAGACATATCTGGGCAACATATAATCAACATTATATGTATTATCTAATGAATATTATTGGTTATAATATTTTGATGTTACATAAACATATAGTTGAAAACACTGTGTCGGAATCGTCAAGATGACATTAATATAATATTAGTTTGCCAATATCACAAAATTGCACAAAAGTTATATCTGGAAAATATTTTTGTTTTGTATCATGTTTAGTGGGTAGCGCTCTCTGGCGGGAGCGATATCGTCCATGCCTGCCATTCAATACATATGCATACTCAGATTCATATGAAACCATTTACCCGTTTCATTTCCTAAATGGCGGATTTATCGGATTCATAATGCACAATAAATATAAATCATATGCATAACTTCAAAGTACAATTTATAACATTTCAATACTCAGATTCATATGAAACCATTTAACCGCTTCATTTCCTGAATGGTTTCATATGAATCTGAGTATTGAAATGTTATAAATTGTATTTTAAATTTATGCATATGCTTTAAATTGTGTATTATGAATCCGATAAATCCGCCTTTAGAAAAAAGGAAACACAAAATTTCAAATTCTGACTATGACACTTAGCTTCTCAAGAGATAACGTTCATGTGCAAATAAAAATATTTCAAAACGTGGATACATGCCTGTTTCCTATTCGCGGTCGCCAATGGCACCAGGAGGCGCTTCAAAACTCCGGGAAAACAAAGCAAACGTCACATCAGTCACGTGACATTTGACGACTTTTAGATGTTTTGTAGATATTTGATATTTTTTATTTTATTTTTATGAATACTTTAGCTTTTGATTTACGTCTCAACTTTGTTTCCTCTAAAATGACTGTGGTAAAGATTCATTTGGCTGAAAATTTAATTGAATTGAATGCCAATCATGTTTTATCTATTTATATGTTAGTTAGAGAATATCGATGAGCGACGAGTTTTTGGACTTTCTCTGCAAACTTCAGTCTTGAAATTTTCCTCGTAAACTGAAAATTGGATTGGGATCTCCAGCGATACACCAGTTACGAAGTGGAACTGTGAATGCAGTTGCAAAGGGGGCCAATCTGGATTCTGTAAACATGTAGTTGCAGTCATGAAGAACTAAACGAGTTGAGCTGTACTGATGTCAAGTTTGGGATTGGGACAGAGATAAAAAATGTTGAGGCAGTTTATGCTGAAAGAGCAGTGGACTTCTTCTATTTCGAAAAGAAACATCGATATGAATTCAAATCCAATGAAGAAGTTGAACTTGTTAATAGAGTGTTGTGATTGTGTGAAATACCTAACTTGTGAAATTCTTCAACATCCCGATCCAGCTAGTTAGTAATAATAAATTGAAGTATTCACTTCACTCCACATCAACACCTATATATATATATACATTTTGTTTTCTAATTGCACATACCTATTTGTGTTGAAATGTTGTGAAAGGGTTACTTGTGAAATTTATTATTGTGACACCATAGTACATCCTTTCATCTTGATTTAATTTTGAATAAAAAGAACTATTATTTGGAAATAATTATTATTTCATTTATTACCTTTACAAAATAATTGTTACTAAACTCAACATATGAAATAACTCGATAAACAGTCCAGGTTTTCATTATCATGTATGAAATAATAAAAATATCTTTATTGTCCAATAGTAAAACCATTTAAAGGACAATTTATGCAAACAGTTTCAAGTAACAATATGAATGATTTTTAAAGGCAAACCTTGACTACCCTAAAAAGTTCATTAATTTTGTTTATACTTAATGTCACAGTATTTACAAATCTTATTATAGTTGTAACACATTACATAGATGAGGGATTTAATTAAAATATTGGTTCTAACACTCTGAGTAAACACTTTCGAATAATGAAACAAAACCGTTGTAATAAATCGCTAGGGGGTTTAGGCGACGATATCTTTGATTAAGATTCAAACTGACCAAAGCAAACAACCACTCCTCAGTCGCCCACCCTAGGAAGTATTTTTTTATTAAAATTAAATTAAAGTATAGATGTTAAATACTTTTGCTGCCCGGACCCAGAGTATAGTTTTGAATCCGCTCTGGATCACCCGGATTTAGGCTAAGGGGATAGCCTCCCCAAAAGTTAGAATGCTCAACCTTACAATTCACAGCTCTACTATTTTTCGTAAGCTCATCATCGTCCTCGAAGGCAAGATGTAGATTTGTAGGTTCGGCCACGGCTTCTCAAATGCGTGGACTTTTGTATGAGGGGTTGAAGGGGTAAGTAATATTAAGAAGCAAAGTTCCACCAACCAGCTTTATTCACCAAAGCAAAAAAATGGTGGAAAATAGTAACGAAAATATAAAAGAAAATGTGTAAAATATAAAAATAAAAATGTATAATTTGTAAAATAAACCAACTGTAAGAATTCATACACTCCGTATATGCAACTAAGCGCAAGAAAAATAAAATATATAGATGAATAAAATTGGTCACCCTCTCAAAACATGAAAGATCGCTCTACAGTTAAACATGCATTTTTCTAAAAAGCTATAACAACCCTTTCAACAACATTCCCGATAATAAATCAACAGCTATACTTTTCAAATTAACTCACTACTATTATAATTACAACAAAAATTATGGCCAAATTTAAACTATTATTATTAGTATTCTGTCGTATTCGCCCTCATAACTCCCTCAGAATTATAATAAAACTACCCTCAATTTAAAATGACAAACACCCAGTTTTAAGTAATAATTATTATCATTTACCTGGAACTTATTTAAATGCCTCAAGCTTATATTGAATAACTCAGTAACCACCCCATATTTCTATTCAAACTATCATTGCTTTAAAATTAATAGACCAAACACGCCCAGCTTTTAACGGAACTATTATTACTCTTATTATTTGTCTTGAGAAAATTATACGCAGTTAACAAACACACATGTCGGCCTACGAAAAATTCATACCTGTTTTAGTGCCATTCTTGAGAATGGCATATTTGCCTACATCCTCACGGGTGGGTGGTCCTCCCAAACTCAAGCGATCACTTGCACTTCACAACACCGAATGCCCTTTATGAAATCTTAACATTTTGTTTCTAGGCACGACGTCTCAGATATCTAATGTCATAAGATATTAAATTTATCAACCCAGAGCGACCTTTCTATATGTAAAAACAATTTTTCCCCGGTTCGAGCGTAGGTATAAATTCTTATCTCACACTCACCCTGAATCCAGACACTAACAAATGAATCCTTAAATTTTAAAAGACCGATTTATAATACAGGGTGCGCTGAAAACATATAACAGTGCCCACTGTTACACCGTTAACAATATACCACTAGGATCACTTGAGACTGTGTCAGCGAAAAGTATGGTTGCATTTCAGTATTGTCATGAGGGTGGCATGCGGGTTAAACAATTGTTTCTCAATCCAATCATCGATAGATGTATGGGTTCGAACCTCAACAGGGTAACTGATGGTCTTGTGCATGGCACCACACATTCAAGAAGGTGAGGGATAGGTCTTCCCTAGGTCGTACAAATTGTTTTGTTTTTTTTTTTTCCGTTAACTAGCTGTCATCCCCTTACGAATGACAGCCCTCAGAAGTCGAAACTTGTACGAGCTGAGGATTAACAAGGTCTTACCTTTTAACGTGCGATTCATAGCACGAGACCAGTGACCATGCTGGGAATCGAACCCACGTCCCTCTGATTGATAGACTAGCGCTCTACCGTCATGACCACTGCGGCCCGAAGAATTCTCAGTGTTGCTTGTGAGTGTGAGTGTTGCTTGGAGATTATCTGGAATATCTTCTGAATTAAGTATATTTTCACAATCTTTCTGTCAACACCAGTAAAACACATCATATTATTGTCTGATTGAAGATTAGCTCTGAGATCATACAAACAATATGGTGTTCAAACAGATTTTTCTGTAAATTCATCTAATATATTGGGAAGTGGTTCCGTGTTACTGCCAAACTGCTGAATCTGTTCCTGGACTGAAAGTGAACTGGCTACATCCAATGAAAAGCACTGAACTGATAAAACATCTCCAGATCCTGTAACTTCTGCACAATCAACAGCGTCTAATCTTGTAAAGTATTGAAATCATTAAATAATTACAGTTAGAAAATCCTGTTACCATTTTCTCCCAGATTGGTTAACATTTCATTGCCTTGATGAACTAGTTTCTGGAAGTTTTTGAGATGGAATGACCAGTTCTTCAATCGTTTAAATGTCTTGCTTCTTGTCTCTAGAAAATAACTAGATGGATTTACACCAATTACTATAATCAAAATATATCGTACCAAGTGTGAAATCTTCCAATTCAGTCTAATTCCCCAGCTTTAGCTAATTTCTGGCACTATTGGTTTCTGGAAAAAGAGTGCATGGACACATTTGAAGATAAATAATTCTTGCACTGTGGCACTGAACAACATTTCTTTGACTACTAGTCCTAACAAAGCTATGCTTTCTGCATTAAATCAATAAAATCGAACCAGATATAAAACGACAAAGAAATAATCAACAATTAATTAACATTAGATCTTATGACAGAATGTTTGTTTTCCCGGAGTTTGACGTACACATTTCAAAATTTAGATGTCGCCCACTCCGTGGCGACCCCGAATTGTTAATAGTGATCGAATTGTATTTTGATCATAGACATTGTAGGACTTCTTCTTTTAGTTTTTTTTTGGCATTTGCTTCCTATCGGTGCATTCTGCCAGACATCGTAGGACTATGATTTTGATCAAATCGATCTGTTTTTTGGCGTCCATTTTAAAAACTTTACGTTTTAGCGTTGAAACATTGACGTCATAGACAGAATGTTTTCAAACCTTCTGGCACATAGTCAAATCTATGATGTAAATTGAATAACTTTTTAAAACATTATTGAATGCGGTTGTTCAACGCCAAAAAACAGCTCAAAATATCGCAAGTGACTCCAGCCAGATATACGATCATTTCTAATTTGGTTAGCAACGAAGGATGTAAGACAGAAACAACACTACGAGAGTCGCCCTTACGTGTCATCGTAATTTGGGGCATATGCAGTAATTCATCGTTGCCAGACGCTCATTTGTTTTAGCATCAGACAGGCTACCCTTATCAATATTCGTAGTTAATACATAGCTCAACAGTTTGGAAACCCGGCTTCAAGCAGGCGGCTTGCGGCTTGTCAATGCTGACATTCTGAGCTGACATTAATATAACCTCGAAATTTGAGTGCTGAGCGCTGTCGTATGATGTAAACAATTCTGGCCAAAAATGAATTCTTATTGACTTGAAAGATAAAATGTGGCCTCTGTTACTTGATATGACAAAAGAAGAATCCATTCAAAATTTAAGGAATCTTGGTACTTATAAAATATAATTTTTTTTTTCTGGATTATATTTTTCTAATTTTGTAGAACTGGAAGCTTACTCCTATTTGGTATCAGCCTTGAGAGCACAAGGCCCTCTGAGTTTAGATAAGAAGAAACTTTTGAAAGATACAGGTTACATTTTGAATATAACCCAAGAGAGACATAAAGCTGAAGTAAGAAGAGCTATTAGTGACGAGAAGTTAAATACAATTGCATATAAGTGAGTATCTTGAACTGTTATCAAGAGTTACTTTGCACGTAGCTGATTTTTTGTTGAACAAATTTTTTTTAGTGTTACTGGTCGTAGTGATTCAGTAGATGAGTGGGCACAAGAGGGCCGAAGATTAGTCCCACTTTTGTCAAGAAATGCACCTCAAACTGTATTTTCTGCAGTTGCAGATGAAGCTGCTCAATCTGCAAATAAAATTAACAAACAGTTACCAGCACCATCTAATACAGAAAGGAAAAGACCTGCTGTATCCCAGGTACAGCCAGTCATGGTCTCAGAAACTAGTAAAAGTCTCTCTTTTCGAATTCCTGATCCTCCCAAACCAGATGAAGGCAAAAAAAGGAAAATAGCACATGGCACAGAGAACAGTAGCTTAGCCCAACACCTTTTGTCTCCTAAATTGTGTAAGATTCAACATCTCTATAGGTAAGAATAATAGTATAATTTCATTTTAATTGTAGTATATTCTCTAATACCCTAGAAGAAGTATTAGCAGATATTTGTTAAAAAATATTAATTCATCGGTTTGTGATAAGAAAGTCATCAGTCATGCATATTCTGATTGAATCACAACATGGCATGAGGTTCACCAAATCATCATGTTTTGAAAATCATAAATGTAAAGTAGGTGTAAATTCAAAGATGAAAAAAAGCAGAGGTTGCTTCTTTTTTATTTGGTTCTTAGGTACTCAGTCACAGGGCTTCACATTTTCAAAGAATGAAATTGGGTAGCACTCAACTTAAAACTGAATATAAATACATTTGCTTTTTGCATAAGATACAAGGTAGATAATAAAAATAATAATATAATAATAATAATACTAAATGTAAGCAGGGAGGGCCAACCACCACCCAAGGCCTTGGTGAGTTGCGACACCACTTTCCTACTTTCCTCTGACGTCGGACGTGGGTATACCCCCCGGTATACCCTACTACTCGATTCACGATGGACGAGAAAAATGCCCCCACAACCGACCCCCACGTAGGGGTCATAGGCAAGGTGGTGAGGCCCAAAACGATGGATTGGCACTTTATAACGACCGCAATGAAAACGGACGCTTTGAGTGGACGGATGAACTAAGGGATAGTCTTCTGCATTGCTATGAGAGCAGTGAGCCCGCCCGAAGAGGATACATGGCGAGAATGCATGCTCTGTGGTGTGAAACACACCCAGAGCATGCTGCCTTTTCCGCACAAAATCTAAGGGATTATGTATCCCACCTTCAGGTTCGAGGCTATGTCAGAGCCCCTCTTCAGCCGGTTAACGCAGTGACAGAAGTAATATCATAATATTTATTGAAATAGAAATTTTAATATACAAACATGTGTACTATCTCAAGCTTCTAAATAATTTACATAAAGTAAAGAGCGATCTAAATGATCGTCAACAAATAATCCTGAATATCTTAATCTGCGATCTGGAGTGTCTCAAGGCTCAATTTTAGGGCCCCTTCTGTCTGCTATCTATACGTCACATCTAATAAAATGCCTCAAATATTGTAATGTACATTTGTATGCGGACGATACGCAGCTGTATTATAGTTTTCTATCAGATATGGTAGAAAATTCTTGCACTCGAATAAACAGAGATTTGAAATCGTTTGTAAAAGAAGCATCTGATCATTGCTTGATGATAAACTGTAGTAAATCCAACGTACTTGTGTTCAGCTCGAAAAATGATTGAAATGTAGTTTGCAAATCGGTAAATATTGTCATAAAAAATGATCAGCAGCTTGAGGTAGTGCAGGAATCTAAAAGTCTTGGTGTAATTTTCGATGCTAACTTGAGATTTGAGAAGCATGTTGATCAACTCATTAAACGGGCATATTATTCATTAAAAATTATATATGGGAACAGACATCTTATACCATCCAGCGTGAAAGCAACCTTATGTTTATTCAACTTTGCTGACGTTCTGTGTTTGACATATCAAATGAAACAAAAAATTCAAAAAGTTCAAAACTCTTGCTTGCGACTGATCTTTTGCATCAGCACAAGAGACAAAATATCTCATTAATTAAATGACTTAGGATGGTTGAACATGAGTGATAGGAGAATGTTACATGCTGGTACTATGTTTCATAAAATAATTGTTAATAAAACACCATCCTATTTAGACAAAAAAACTACATTCAGAACAGATGTGCACAATCTTAATGTAAGACATAAGGGACGCCCAACTCCACCATTCTTCCGATCGGAAATTTTTCGGCAAAGTGCAAGTTATCAAATTGTGCTATTTATAATGGTATACCCTAACCAATGAAGCAAAATAATCAGAATATTTTCAAAAATAACCTGAAAAAGTATCTTTTCCGCCGACCTCGTAATAACATGTCTATTTAATATGCTTCAATGCAAATGAAATCGACCATTAATGACCTCTATTAATGCTCATTTTGTCATTAATGATCAATTTCTCTGTAAATGCATGATTTTACGCATTGAATGGCAACCAGACATCAACGGATTCAGATTTTATGTGGGCTGAAAAATTTTGACACATAATTTTCCAATCTAAATAATGAATATTGAAGATAATTTTACGTTGACACCGCCAGATGTTGCGGAAACCGCTAAAGTGGCAGCTTTAAGTTTATTGCCTGATAAAAGCAGAAAAATCTATGAAAAAACCTATACAGATTTCACATCCTGGTGCAGTGAGAAGAACATACCACGCTATTCCGAATCAGTGTTGTTGGCATATTTCACGGATATTACAGAAAAAGGCCTCATTGCATGTTTGTGGCCAAAATATTCAATGCTGAAATCAACACTAATCTTGAAAGAAAACATTGATATTAGCAAGTACAGTGAACTGATCATGTTTATAAAGAAGCAAAAGAGTTGGATATGTGCCGAAGAAATTCAAAGTTCTGGAGAAAACACACATACTAAAATTTATCGCTAATGCTCCTGACAACCTTTTTTTAATGACGAAGGTTAATATAAATCAAAGGTTGATAAATTAATTATTTTCATTATGTATAGCAAGTAATATTGGAAAATGTATTTAGCAAATACTCAACTCATCAATGGGCTCCGTAGCGCAGAGGTGAAATACGAGTGAACGAAGACAAACCGGATGTATAGATCGGGGGTTCGAATATTTCTCAACTTTTTTTTTATTTCCTTTTTTATTTCAACAAGAGTAAAGAGTGAGGTCGACGGAAAAGTATGGTAATCAACTCCTCTATTAAAATGCGATTAACGATCTCGAACATTAATCGCCTTCGTTAATACCCTAGTTGATTAAATAACTATTACAGCCGAACTATCCTTGACGGATAAGCAGTCTAACTTCTTTAACTTCTTACTCTCGCATTAATTATTCAGTTAGATGCCCCACCACATTTCCTACAGTATAAAAGTAAGTTATGTTATCGCACCATGCGATATGTTTCAAGGTTGAGTGGAAGAACAATTTAATGGTGACTTGTCACTCAAGAATTGAACTTCGCCTTTCATTTTCAAGTATTGTATTTTTGTTATAATATTGTATTGAGAATTCTGGCGAATTTTTTTTTTTTATTTTTGTTTTATCATTAACCCCAGCAAACACTCCCCACGTCCGTGGGGTGAGTGATAACTGGGTCCGAGAATCATGTGCCCTGAGTAAACGGAGTAAACCAAGAATAACGGCCTTCTGCATTCTTCCGGCTAGGTTTTCTGCCGCATCATGGCATGCCGGTATGATTTTTAGATTCGAGAGCAGCGTGTTCATCATTTCACCAAGGACCCCTATTATCAGAACCACCATCTTGACAGAGTGGTTTGGATAAAGCCTGCGGAGTTCAAAGAGTAGATCTCGATATTTAGTCCATTTTTCCTCCTCTTTTCGGACGATATTCGTTTTTCCTCCTCTTTTCGGACTATATTCGTTTCGCCATTAGCTGAAAACTCAATGACGAAAATCGCCCTACTTTGGTGGTCGAAGAGGACTACATCAGGCTTATTGGCTTGTATTTGCCTGAGGGTTGGGAATGAGTAGTTCCAATAGATTCGGCACTTCTCATTCTCCACAACGGACTCAATATCCCCCGGAGCATAAGGCAACACCGGTGTCTCGTCTACACCGTACGAGTGTCGTAGATGGTAGTACAACAATCGTAGGGCCGCGTTATGCCTGTGGATATAGGCTGAGACCACATAAGCTGGACGAGCTGACAGCAAATGCATTATGGTCTCAGCTGCCCCACGACTCGCTCTGCATCTAGTGTCAGGGACCTCTATACACATCACGCGACTGCGGTAGACGAGGGTGTTGAAGACACCATCCTGGCAGGCCATTATGAATCCCTCGGTTTCCGACTTCGGCCCACTTGTCCTGAGAAAAGTGAAGGTCAGGTTTCTGAATAAGCCAAGGTCTTCACTGTTCTTGAAGAAGACCCCATGCAGTCAACATAGATTGAAATGTTAGATGTCTACTAAATCTAGTGAGGAAAAACTTATGTTTTGATATCTTATTTCGAATATAATGGAAATGTTTCTTCAGATCTAGTGTATTATCTAGAATAAAGCCAAGATATATGTATTCTTCAACAATATCAATTCTCTCACCATATACCGGGTGGCTACGGAAGTATTGCCTACGGAATATCTCAGTTATTGTATGAAGTAGGTTTGTGAAATTTGGAGCGTCGATATAATGACATATGAGCTAGAATTTGAGCATATTGACATGTCGAAGTTAACTTCCGGTCTGACCGGAAGTAACATCAACTTTCTTATTTTAAATGGAAACCCTATTTTTTTTTCTTTTCGCTTTATTCAGCATTCAATTCCCTTTCTAATGACATATCACAAGTTGGTATCTAACCAGAAACTAGATAAAAAAAAAATTATTATTGAAATTCACCGAGTAGGCCGTGGAAGCAAAATGAAAGCCAAAAATTGAAAAGTTGGCTATGGAAACCATACGTCACTTGATAACAGTTGCTACTACTGTGATATTTTATTTTCATTCGTCGGCGTTATTAAAAGCCGCCAAAAAAAATATTGGAAAAATTGGGAAAAAAACAATACTCTGTAGGTCCATAACTTAAATAGGAACATACAACTTTTTCTTGCCTGTACTATTCAGCATAACCATTCCTTTCTAATGATATAATAGAAAGTAATTTTTTGAAATGAAATACCAAAAAATCCAATTATTATTCTTCAAATAACAAAACAGATTATCGCCATACGCAAAAATAACATTAAAAATAATTTGGAATGATAAATTATATCCTGTAGGTTCTAGGTTAAATAGGAACATAAACGAACTTGGTCTGTGCCATCGTCCATAGATATTCTAATATCTACCTATCGACGATGTTTGTGCTATTCAGAATAATCATTCCATTGCAATAATCATTCGAACCAAAATATTAACAAGTAGGCTGATTAAGATGTATTTTGGAATGAAACAAAAAAGAAACGAGAGCTCTCACGAACGCTGCTATCCATATTATTTTGACGTTCGAAGTAGTGTTTTTGATTCTGCCATTTTAAAAGGGTTTGGAAATCGAAATCAGTTAGTGGAATATTCAAAAAATGGTGAATGTTTAAAAAATTCTTATGCCGCTGAACGATTGTATTTAGAGCGATATCCAGGGAGGCAGCAACCGTCAAGAAGGTATTTCCAGTGGCTTGAAGAAAAATTAAGAACTGAGCCTGATGTTCACGAAGACCAAGAAGCATTTGTTATTAATGAGGAAACTGAAATTAATGTATTAGCTTTAGTACAATATGATAGCAAAATTTCCTCAAGGCAGATTGGCGCCGAATTAGCTATAAGTAAGGACTCTGCTAGGAAAATTTTGAAAAAACATCGATTTAAATCCTTCAAGTATCAGTTGCATCAACATTTGTATGAAAATGACGGTGAAAGGCGCCTGGAATATTAATTGGTTTCTTCGACAAAATGCTGAGAATCACATATTTAACTATTATATCTTGTTTACGGACGAGTCAAGATTTACCAACAATGGATTATTTAACAGGAATAATACAAGGTAGGTACTGTATTTTATTTGGATTATTGTCGATAGTCGAAGTGTAAAGTGCTAAAAGTGTGAACGGTCTTTTGTTTCAGGTACTGAGCGATAGAAAACGAGCACCGGTTTCGACAAGGTGGCTTCCAGGAGAGATTTGGTGTGAATGTTTGGGCAGGAATAGTTGGAACTCATATTGTTGGCCCCATTCTTTTTCAAGGCCAACCAACCGGAGAGGGATACTTTAATTTTTTAACGAATGAAATTTCGGAATTCATTAACAACCTACCAGCGGAAATAACTGAGAGAATGTACTTCCAGAAAGATGGCGCCCCTCCGCATAATTCAAGAATAGCGAGAAATTATCTTCAAAATCGCTTTCAAGAGAGACTTATAACAACCCATGGTCCAGTCAGGTGGCCACCAAGGTCACCTGATCTTACTCCGTGCGACTTTTTTCTATGGAGGCATCTTAAAAATAGGGTGTATTCCACACAGCCTCCAACTCTACATGAGCTAGAAGTAAAAATTCGTAGAGCTTTCCAAGATATCACGCCCCAAATGTTGAGAAACGTTTTACATGAAAATATCACCAGAGTCAATAAATGTATTGACGCTGAGGGAATGCATTTCGAACATTTGTTTTGAATTTATTTTATCTTTAATCCTATCAATTTGAATTTTTTTTTTTTTCGATAAATCTGTTTTTTTGTTATTTGAATAATAATTGGATTTTTTGGTATTTCATTTCAAAAAATTACTTTCTATTATATCATTAGAAAGGAATGGTTATGCTGAATAGTGCAGGCAAGAAAAAGTTGTATGTTCCTATTTAAGTTATGGACCTACAGAGTATTGTTTTTTTCCCAATTTTTCCAATATTTTTTTTGGCGGCTTTTAATAACGCCGACGAATGAAAATAAAATATCACAGTAGTAGCAACTGTTATCAAGTGACGTATGGTTTCCATAGCCAACTTTTCAATTTTTGGCTTTCATTTTGCTTCCACGGCCTACTCGGTGAATTTCAATAATAATTTTTTTTTATCTAGTTTCTGGTTAGATACCAACTTGTGATATGTCATTAGAAAGGGAATTGAATGCTGAATAAAGCGAAAAGAAAAAAAAATAGGGTTTCCATTTAAAATAAGAAAGTTGATGTTACTTCCGGTCAGACCGGAAGTTAACTTCGACATGTCAATATGCTCAAATTCTAGCTCATATGTCATTATATCGACGCTCCAAATTTCACAAACCTACTTCATACAATAACTGAGATATTCCGTAGGCAATACTTCCGTAGCCACCCGGTATACTGATGTTAATCATATTCTTATCAATCTGTTTATACTTATATTGAGTCGTTAAAATCATTGTTTTAGTTTTGGTAACGTTTAGCTTGAGCTTATTTATATTTAAGAACTCCGACATATTTAATAGTGTTTGATTTATCTTGGCTATAGAATTTTGGAGGTTAGTATCACTTGCTGCAAGCAGGGTATCATCAGCAAAGAGATTGATGAATTCACAGTCTTTGATATAGTCGATATCGTTTAGATATAATATGAAGAAAAGAGGACCCAGGACACTCCCCTGAGGCACGCCTGTGTTAATAGCTCTCTCACTAGAGATAAAGTTCTCAACTTTTATCCTCTGCGATCTGTGAGAAAAGCAACTCTTGAACCATTGAACTTTTCCAGATATACCAAAATATTCTAACTTATTGAGAAGAATGGGTATGTCAATGGTTTTCAAGTGCCGTTTTGAAATCGAGAAATACAGCAACAATATTTTGTTGTTATCGATTAATAGTTTCCACTTGGACAAAGTGAGTTGCAATGCAGTTTCACAGGAATGTATTGCTCTAAAACTCCATTTATAATCCATTAGTAGGCTATTTTCTTCAATATATGCACAGATTTGTTGATAGGCTTTAATTTCCAATACTTTTTCGAATGATGGTAGAGTATTAATTGGCCGAAAGTTAACAGGTTCATTGGCATTATTGATTGTAGGTACAGGGACCACTGAACTAACTTTGAGCTGTTGAGGAAATTGCCCAGTTCTTAGAGATGATAATAATAATAATAATACTCCCTCATAAACACTCATTGAGTGTACCCAAAGGCATAGCCTGTGCGGTAGAGGACGGCTATTACTATTATTAGCCGTGGCGCTCCGAGACGACTTACTGAATTTTGGTGGCGTATTCACTTTTCAGCTGTAGGAAAACCCGAAAAACCTACCTCGGGTGGTCGGTGTGCACTCCAAGCTAGCACCAGACGAGATTGGCATCTAGACAACCCACAATACACTTGCTTTTCAACAAGGCATGCGGTCGCCTATCGATCCGATATAAAGTATATGAGAAAAATTCTCTTGTACCTACATCGGGCTCGAACCGACTATCGCTATGCTGGAGTTTCGAACGGTCTGTGCGTTAGACCGCTGATCCACCGACAGATGTATTAATAAAATCCAAAACAACATGATTGGAAATAGACTTTGTTATTAATGAAGTCCGAGTTACATTTATTGTCCAAACTGTTAACAACTGAGCTTAGTTCTTCCAAAGTCACAGGTGAAAACTCAGATAATTTATTTTGAATAACTGGAAGATCAACACAAGAACAAGGATGCGGTGGGATCCCGTGTACCATCGCTTCGAAGCAACAATAGAATTCTACAATTACTTTCTACTATCGCTTCGGTCGGTATTCCGTGTACCTTTGGAAGTATCGCTTTCGAATCGGAAGAAATCGTGATTATATGAGTCGTGCTGAAAACATTGAGCAGATTTTAGGAATTACTTGTTTTCAACTATATATTATTTGTTTATACTGGGGGTTTATCTTATATTATAATATTATAAAGTCATATTTACAGTGCTTACACAAATTGTTCATACATAATCTTTGACTTTGTGCTATACTCATATGTCACACTTTATAGCTAAATTCTTTTAGCTATAAATTGAAATGGTCATTATGTTATTATGTTAACACACCTAACAGAAATGCTGCCTGTAAACATTTTACTTGCGTGAGAAACGAGAGCAATTTCGAAACTTCAACATGAAAAGAATGGTGATAAAAAGTTTGGGAGTAGGTAGTCAATTGGCCTTTTCTTTTTATAAATAAGTAAGGGTTCATGTTATAAATCAAATATTGAGCCTAATCTTATTGATGTTGCCAGAAATGTAGTAGATAGCTGTTTCTAATGAGTCAAATGATATGAGATCATACATTTCATTCCATAACATTCTATAATACATGGTAAAAACAAATTATGGAATAGGTATAATTATCTCATGTGATAGGTAGTCCTACCCGAAAAAAATTGAGAAATGCTCGGACATGCGGATCATCTCAAATTTTTGTTTTTGATGTGACGTTACTTGAACTACAATAATTCAAATATACAGGGTGACATGTACTTGTGTACAGCACACTATATACAGAGTGTGAACCTTAATATGTCTTAGGTGAAAATATTTTTTTTGTTTTAAAAGACTCAATTTTTTCTCACTTTTCGGTAGGTACGAACAATGATGTAAAAATTTTCACCTAATGTTCAAGGAAAAGTTATAGCAAACAAATAAATACCTACATAGAGAGAAACATTTTGAATAATATGATAAAATAAAAAGTAGTCCTTGTGTTCAAATAAGTTGTTTCATTGACTAGTGAAAGCGTATTTTCATTCTACCCTAGGTTTTCCACAAGTCCTTTAGAAATATCAGAACGTATACGTATATCTATATAGAGCCCCTATACAATTCATTAAATAAGAAATCAGTTCATTAGATAGATTCAAAACATTTTAAAAAGTACAGGGTGATTCTTAAAAAGATAACATGTTTTATCACCCTCTGTATATTTAAATTTTAGTTCGAGTGACGTCATATTGAAAACATCTTTTACATATTTTTTTCGGATATCGTCTGAAATAATAATTTTATTCCGTTTATGTGGTTTCTACGCTTATAAAACCAGAAAGATATATGAAACAAAATCAAGAATGAACACAAAAAAAAAATTTAATCAACCCAAGAATGTATATATTAAAAGAAAATGTAGAGGTATCATCCTCACATATATGGAATAAATATATAATATATGGACTCATTATATTTCTTTCATCTTTATTCTCTTTATTTGGCATTCAGATACACGCGTGCCCATGAAGGGTTTTGGAAGCACGGGCGGTTTAAACGCCTTTTACTCACGTTTCTATCACAAGAACATATTTTATTTGGGAGTATGCTGGGAGTGATGCTATTTGAGTTTTTCAAATGATATCCCGAAATATTTTTCACTGTATCTTTCATCTCATGCAGAATGGGCACACATGAATCTGAATCGTCCTAAAAGGAAGTGATGATGATAGGGATTATTTGAAAAACTCAAATAGTATCACTCCATCATTGACAAAATGATTACAGAACCAAATAAAATATGTGATAAAAACGTGAGTAAAAGGCGTTTAAACAACCCGTGCTTCAGAAACCCTGCAGGGGCACGCATGCATCTGAATCTATTCTTAAGTAAGCAATAACTTACAAATTGACATGTTTGCCAAACAAAGCAAATGGTCAAACAAAGCAAAAAAACATCACCAAAAACTCGAGAATGGTAAAAATAATTGGAGTTCTCACATTGCTTCCAAAATTGAACAGATAATAATATTACATTATATACTACTTGTTGAGTTCCAACCGATCTGTGGAATCAACCTACTACAGAAGTTACAGAAATGAGATAAAAAGCAAAAGATAAATAAGAACACACCTAATAAGAGAGGTTCAGTTGGCTTGAGCTAGATGCACATCAAAACAATTAATATTGCGAAAATTAATGGATAAAAAATAAAACATACTACTAGAAATAGTCAACAATAATCAATTTACTGCAAGACTTTATTATTTTGGTGCTTCTGTAAATAAAGAAAAGTAAATAACAATTCTCATCAATTCTCACATTGCCTCCAAAGTTTAAAGATAATAATATTACATAAAATTATATACTTCTGAACGATGAACGACTACCATTCAGCTAATGAAAGTTACGGAAATGAGATATGAAGCAAAAGATGAAATAAGAACACACCTAATAATCGAGGTTCAGTTGAAGTTGAGCAAGATGCACACCTAAAAAATACTGCTAGAAATGTTCAACAATATTCAATTTACTGCAAGGCTTCATTGTTTTAGTGCTTTTTAGTTCTCCATTGAAAAATTTCAAAGTATAAAAAATTCGCAATTTTTTTTATTTTCATGTAAGAAATATGGTTTGCTAGGAGAAACACCAATAGATTATGTTAATTTATGAAAATTGCCACCATGATCTGAAACAACACATACGAGGATGTATTGATATCTAGTTAGCCTAGACCAGTCCCCTGCATAAACAAAATATTGCGTTACCATAGCAACGAACAACAACTTATTAGAAGTGTCAATGTAAAGTTTGACGTCAAAAAAGTAAACCAGAGTTACGCAATAAATTAAAAGAAAAAATATGTCCACCGAAATTGAGAAAATCAAAAAATTGGAGTATCGAGCCATCATCAAGTACCTGTATTTAAAAGGGTTAAGAGGTAAGCAGATTTGTGAAGATATGCTTAATACCCTTGGTGATCAATGTCCTTCGAATGCGACCGTAAAATTGGACTGCAAGCTTCAAAAGAGGTAAATTTTCCATTGAATATAATGACCGATCGGGAAGGCCAGTTTCTATGTCAGTGCCCGAAAATATCGATGCAGTTCATGACATGATTTTAACAGACCGTCTTATTGGGCTAAAACGGATATCTGAAGCACTGTATATTTCATACGAACGCGTTCATTATATATAGTTCACGTCAATTTGGACATGAGAAAAATTGCTGCAAAATGGATCCCCAAATGTTCGAATGTTGACCAAAAGCGTGCAAGGGTAGTAGCATTGTGTTCGATCTGTGCTCGATTTGAAAACGATGTAGATTTCTTAAACCGAATTGTTACTATGGATGAGACTTGGGTACATTTTTACGATCTAGAAACAAAGCAACAGTCGATGGAATGGCGACACTCCGGTTCTCCAAGACCTAAGAAGTTTCGTGTCCAAAAATCTGCTGTTTCAGTTTTTTGGGATTGCCATGGAGTAATCATGATTGATTTTTTGGATAAGGGTAGAACAACAACTGGAGATTACTATTCGACATTACTGGCAACTCTACGGGAAAAAATTGAAGAGAAAATACGCGGAAAGCTATTCAAAGGTGTTTTGTTTTTACAGAACAACGCCCCTGCACACAAATCTCATGTTGCCATGCAAAAAATTCGTGATTTAGGGTTTGAATTACTAGAACACCCCCCTTATTCACCAGATTTGGCTCCGTCCGACTATCATCTCTTTCCCCAACTGAAAAAAAGTTTAAAAGGTCGTAAGTTTTCTTCAAACGAGGAGGTAATAAAAGCTGTGGAGGTATGGTTTGCAGAGCAAGAAGAAACATTATTCTTGAAAGGTCTAGAGACGTTGCAGGTTCGCTGTAATAAATGTATCCAATTAAGAGGAGAATACGTTGAGTAATAAAATATTTTGACTTTGAAATTTTGTTTGGTTCTATAGTAGGCTCAGAATTTTTCAATATATCTTCATAACACATTCAAACCACTACATCTCAATTTAGTATTAAAGCAAACTGTTTATAATCGGAGGAATACCTAGAGCCTTACGGTGACTTAATTGTCAAATCAGTCCGAGTTTTTATGGAGTTGATAACATTTTCAAATAAATGTTCTTTCGGAAATATAGAAACATCATCGAAGGCAATTTTTTTTCGGGCTTGAGGTTGGTGCAGGAGGTGGAGACAAAATCTTCCTTCTCAATCCTCGAATCCTTTTTTTTTGGGGGAGTGTTGCTTGTCAATTTTTGAGATGTCGGGGTCATTGCATCTAGAAAATAAAATATTAATAACTGGTTTTGAATAGAGCAACATATACAATTAGGAAATGATTTTGAAAAAATTATGCTCAGTATGAAATTAGACATTTTGAGAGTATCATCTGGACGTTAATAATTAGTTATTGTTATCAGTGAAAGAGTGAAATCTCCATAATTATATTTTTTTCATCAATTTGAGCTAATTAGTAGTCACAAACACAATAGATCTTTTAGGTCGACGTGTTAGTGGGGATGGACCTTTACCTGTATCTGCCTAACTTTTTACATTAGTACAAACTTAACTTTTTTATTATTAAGGTGACTGTATTGTAACTACTTTAGTTGACTAACTTTAATTTTTTATCAATAATAATTGACTGTGACAATTGTATTACCTACCAATGTTTTAGCAAAATCTTTTTTAAACTGTCTGTGAATATATGTATATCTACACAAACACCAGGATGTATAACTATTATGATGCAATATTAGTTTTTAATAATTTGTTTATATATATATATATATATATATATATATATATATATATATATATATATATATATGAAACAGGGATATGCTCTCGAGGGAAATTGTGAATAACAAGAAGGAACATTTTATTGGACTAAGCCCTCTAGTAAAAATGCAACCGTAGACACGTGTTTCGATCTTAGGGATCTCATCAGTACGGTGAAAGCAAGTGTAAGGATGTGCAACACTTGATTGCAGGTGAAACAACAAATGAACGGAGTCAACAAACAGGAAGCCAACCGCACATTTGTGGCTTCAGTCGTAACACCTCGTGTTTACAAGGCAAGAAACGACGTCGCCACGGAGGCAGCTATAGCTACCTGCGTGACATCCGAGTCCAGGAATATATATACCGGGTGTCCCACATTTTATGTGACGGACAATATCTGATTTGTCGGAGGAGATATACAAAAATGTTTTATACAAAAGTTTTATGAGTTTATGAGAGCTATATTTTGATATAATTTTCAAATATACAGGGTGTTTGGTGTAGGTGCTACAGACCAAAATGCCATTTTTTAAAATAGAATGCACTGTATATCATTACATATTCAGATTCTACGCTTGATTCTGATATCATTTCATGTTTAGTTTTTGAAATTTGGTTACGGCGTTGTTGAGTTATTGCACTTAAAACAAGTTTTAATATAAGGTATCAAAAAATCTTCAACGCGTACACGAATCCTGTCTATATCTTTTATTAAATTGAACTAAAATCCTACTGACTAATAGCTATTAATGTAACGAGATTATTATGCGATTTATGATAATCGAGGACGTGCAACTTCCGAGATTTATTCAAATTGCATAATAATCAAGTTACATTCACAGCTTTATCATATCATTGACAACGATGATATGAAAATAAAAACAACAACTATGGTTATTGTCACATTATTGTCATTTTAGCATGCCATTTGGTATGATTTGATCCAGTTGATGGAAGATATTCCCATAGCAGAACGACAAGGAATTTGGTGGCAACAAGATGGTGCTCCTCCTCACAATTCACAGGTTGTTACTGAATATCTGGATAGAACGCACCCAAATAGATGGATTGGTAATAAAGGTCCAATTCGGTGGCCGGCTCGTTCCCCAGATTTATCACCGCTTGAAATTTTCCTATGGGGTTATTTAAAAGATATTATTTTCACCACTCCCCCTTTGAATGTGGATGATCTGAAAATGAAAATTCGACTAGCGTGCAGTGATATTACGCCTGATATAAGAGCGACTTGTTCGAGAGAAGTGATTCGACGTTTCGAAGCCTGCATAATATCTAATGGGCGTCACTTTGAACATTTTTTATTACATATCTAGGTACTATTCTTATGAAATGATTCATCAAGTTATATTAAATTGTTATTGACGATTTGTTCCTGAATACACCTCTTTCAATTTCGCAATTATTTCATATTCAAAATGATTCCTGACTGAATTCCACAACTCAAAATTGAAACCATAACTTCGAACACCCATAATTTTGACTAATTTTCATGTGATCTGATGCAGAGAGAATAGTTATTGTATGAGATATTTTTAAAAATAATAGTCGTTCTCAAGACTTTACATTTTAAGCAATAACTCAACAACGCCGTAACCGAATTTCAAAAACTAAACATGAAATGATATCAGAATTAAGCGTAGAATCTGAATATGTAATGATATACAGTGCGTTCTATTTTAAAAAATGGCATTTTGGTCTGTAGCACCTACATCAAACACCCTGTATATTTAAAAATTATATCAAAATATAGCTCTCATGAACTCATGAAACTTTTGTATGAAATGTTTTTCTATATCTCCTCCGACAAACCAGATATTGCCTGTCACATGAAATGTGGGACACCTGGGATATATATATATATATATACAGTGTGGTGCAAATGAATGGAATAAATTCATTATTTTGTAATAAGGCGACCCTACAGAAAAATCCTGATACCCGTCGATTTTTATTATCGAACGCGCATTCTGTCAAATATTTTTGATAAGCATGACGTCATGGGTGTGAGCGTGATGACATCATCGATGATTTTTTTAAATGGACATGTGGGTCATGTGATGTGTCATTGGAAAGGTGTTTCATTTACCTATCCAACCATATCGAAAAATTTGTCTAATGGTTGTTGTATGCAGAAAAAAATTGATTTTGAAATTATAGATCACTCATTACAAAATTATTAAATTCTGTGTCCACTTAATGATTTTCGAATCTCTGTAAGTAACCAAGATCTAATTTTGAAAAGGCCGTCCCTGGGAACGAAATGATAGCTTCTTACTTGATTTTTTGCCGGTTCACAAATGTGGGTCTCATCGAAACTGCTACATTCGAATTAAACTCAATCGGCTTGTCGAATGTTAATGGTTATAACATTAGAAATATTCAAAAATTATCAATATGAAGCTCACTGACACAGAAAGAATCGAAATTCTTATAATGATTGGTTGTGAAGACAAAACACGAACGCACAAAGGAGTTTGTACTCTGTTCAATAATAAATATCCCAACCGAGAACCAATTTCACAATCCACGGTAAGCAAAATTGAAAAGAAATTCAGAGAAACGGGTCATGTGAAAGACCTACCCAAAGGTAGTAAGAAACAAATTCCAGATGACAAGAAACTCGATGTTTTACTAGCTTTTCAAGATAATCCCCATACCAGTTCAAGGCAAGTAGCATTAGATAATGACATTGACCATTCAACAGTTCTTCGAACGCTAAAAAAGGCGAAGTGGCATCCCTACAGAGTTAGTTTAGTTCAGGAGCTTCTGGAAGACGACTTTGATAGAAGAATTGAATTTTGCGAAATTATGATGGAGAAAAATAACACAGATCCGATGTTTTTCCGAAAAGTTCTTTTTTCTGATGAAGCTACATTTCTCCTAAACGGTCATGTCAATCGTCAGACGTGTCGGTATTGGGCTACTGAAAATCCACATTGGATGCAGGAATATCATACTCAATATCCAGAAAAATTGAATGTTTGGGCGGGAATTATAGAGAATAGGATAATAGGACCATATTTCTTCGATGAGTCCTTGACAGGTCCTCGATATTTAGAATTTCTGCAAAACTTCTTGCTACCCGAACTGAATCGGCTGTTCCCAAACAGAACTGATTTGTGGCTGCAGCAAGATGGTGCGCCGCCACACTATGCTGTCGTGGTGAGACGCTACTTGAACAACGTCTTTCCAGATCGGTGGATAGGAAGAAGAGGAGCAATTGAATGGCCACCTCGGTCGCCAGATCTAACACCTCTGGATTTCTTTTTATGGGGATACTTGAAAAGTAAAGTGTACCAAAATAGACCCCACAATATCCGTGATCTCAAAGACCGTATACGCATCGAGATGGGACGAATCACTCAGGACGTTATTGGCAGAGTTCGAGAAGAATTTACTGCTCGTCTATCCCACTGTCTTATAGCAGATGGTCGGCAGTTTGAACATTTGCTTTGAAGTTGTTTGTATTCATTGAATGGGAATGTTCTTTTATTACTACAATTGTTTGTTAGAATAAAAACCCAAATTACTTGAAATCATGAATATGATTGGATAGCTGATTGGAAGACCTTTCCAATGACTTATCACATGACCCACATTTCCATTTAAAAAAATCATCGATGACGTCATCACGCTCACACCAATGACGTCATGCGTATCAAAAATATTTGACAGAATGCGCGTTCGATAATAAAAATCGACGGGTATCAGGATTTTTCTGTAGAGTCGCCTTATTACAAAATAATGAATTTATTCCATTCATTTGCACCATACTGTATATATATAAACTAAAAGTTCGGGTTGAACCGCGTCTAGAATTTGTTGAAATTCGACGTTTCGGCTCCGATTTTGGAGCAATTTTCAAGAACTGAAATAGAAAGAAAATTAATGAAAGGTTAAAACGTAATTCTACGCTGAGGTCTCAATCTGCCTACTCCTCAGGTATAATTACGTTAGGTTTTTGTGACTTGACGTCGGGGTCTCAATCTGCCTACTCCCCATGTCTCGTCACTGGTTCTCTCTAAGGTCTCAATCTGCCTACTCCTTCGAGAGAACTGAGGAATTGTGGGTTGAGGAACTGTATTTATAGTGGACGTGGCTGTAATGGCCGTGTGCAATGTATTGGCGCGAGGTGAACTATGGGCGGGAACTGAATTGGCGCTAGATGAGCTGTGTGCGGGAACTTGGTTGGCGCTAAGTGAGCTGTGTGCGGGAACTGGGTTGGTGGGAAATGAGTTTATGCGTGCAATGAGAGGCTTCCAGGTATTGGGAAGTCTACGTCTGTCGTCGCGAGTGTTGAGGCAATTGGGGCGCTTCTCTATCTCAAGGGCTTCTCGGATGATCCTGGTTTGCAGAGTTTTCTCGGTGGAAATTGTTTTTGTGTTTTTGAAGTCTATTTTTTGACCTGTGTCTTCTCGATGTTTATAAAGTGCGGAACTGGAAGATGCCTGACGCACAGCAAGTTCGTGTTCGTAAACTCTGGAAGTTACTCGTCTATTAGTCTGGCCAATATAAGTTCTCGGGCAGTCTGAACATGGTATTTCATATATACCTTGAGAATCGTTTGGTATTGTGTCCTTGGGAGATCTGAGGAATTTGGATATTTGGTTGTTGGCCGTGAATATTGTTTTTATCTCGTGTTTTAGATATATATATATATATATATATATATATATACAGTGAGGGGCAATATTATGGAATAAATTCATTTTTACGAGAATAGGCAACTTTTGAGACAAATCCCGAAACACGTCGATTTTTATTTCCAAATTATGATTTTGTGGCAGATATGTCATACTAGTGACGTCATCCATCTTTGCGTGATGACGTAATCGATGATTTTTTTAAATGAGAATAGGGGTCGTGTGATAGCTCATTTGAAAGGTTATTCAATTCTCTATGCAGTGATATGAACATTAACATAATTATTTATATAGGGTGGCCAAAAAAATATTTAATTTGTAAATGAAATTAATTGTCACAAAAAGAAGTATTATCATTTATTTAATACAAAATTACATTGTACTACTGTCGGAAAACAGAAAAACAAATTAGTTGACAAATAAAAATTGCTTTTCGCTTAAATTAAATGTTCAAATTGCCACCCACCTGCCTCTTGGCAGTAATTGAACGGACGAATACATTCTTCTTGAACATTGTGGATCATTTCTGGAGTTGAATTACGAATTTCCAATGTAATGCTATTTGTCATATCTTGGAAATGTGTGGTCTATCGGCGATCTGGATCATCCTCATTGATTTTGTCTACTATTGAAACACTTGAAACAGTTTATAAATAAATGTTTAGAACTGCTGTGCTTTCTACTACTATGAAGAAACAAAAATAAATTCCGATATTAGGCAAATAAATAATGAGAACTAAAAAGATAGCAAAAAGTATAGTTTTTACAAATCGAGTTGGCTTGGGTCAAATGTAAGTCAGTTCTTGACATTTTCTCATAAGGACTAGTTTATTTCATGACATAAATAAATAATGGCCCCATTAACTGAAACACAAAGAATCGAAGTATTAATTATGGTTGGATATGGAGATAGAACCAGAACACAACAAGAAGTATGTAATTTATTTACCATAAAATATCCTAATACGCCTATCACACAATCCACTGTTAGTAAAATTGAGAAGAAATTTAGAGAAACTGGACACGTGAAACATGTTGCAAATGCTGGTCGTCCACCAATGAATGAGGATGTGAAACTGTCTGTATTATTAAGTGTGGCAGAGAATCCTCAAATTAATTCTAGGCAAATTGCAGCTGATACAAACATTTCTAAAAGGTCTGTTTTACGTGTGCTGAAAAAAGAGAAATATCATCCGTATAAAATTCATAATGTCCACGAAATCAATGAGGATGATCCAGATCGCCGAATGCAGTTTTGTGAAGTAATGCAAGATTTATGTAATCAAAATCCACGCTTCATTCGTGAAATCCTTTTTTCTGATGAAGCAACCTTCTGTTCAAATGGAACAGTGAATCGGCAAAACTGCAGATATTGGAGTCAAGATAATCCCCATTGGATGACTGCGGTACACACTCAGCACCCTCAAAAACTAAACGTGTGGGCAGGGATAGTCGAGGATAGAATTATAGGTCCTTTTTTCTTCGATGGGTCTCTTACGGGGCAAATATATCTTCATTTTTTACAAAATGAACTTATACCCGCCCTTACAGACATGTTTCCAAATGAAAATGATCGTAATTCGCCAAATGAAAACATATGGTTTCAGCAAGACGGTGCACCTCCGCACTTTGCACGTCCTGTTCGTGATTTTTTAAACAGATGTTTCCCTAGGAGATGGATTGGTCGACGAGGAACAATAGAGTGGCCCGCAAGATCTCCAGATCTTACACCACTTGATTTTTTCCTATGGGGTTACTTAAAATCAAAAGTTTACATCGATAGACCACAGAATTTACAAGATTTAAGAAATAGAATTAGATTGGAAATTCGTAATATACCTCCAGAAATGATCCACAATGTTCAAGAAGAATGTATTCGTCGGTTCCATTACTGCCAAGAGGCCGGTGGGTGGCAATTTGAACATTTAATTTAAGCGAAAAGCAATTTTTATTTGTCAAATAATTTTTTTTTCTGTTTTCCGACAGTAGTACAATGTAATTTTGTATTTAATAAATGATAATACTTCTTTTTGTGACAATTAATTTCATTTACAAATTAAATATTTTTTTGGCCACCCTGTATAAATAATTATGTTGATGTTCATATCACTGAATAGAGAATTGAATAACCTTTTAAATGAGCTATCACACGACCCCTATTCTCATTTAAAAAAATCATCGATTACGTCATCACGCAAAGATGGATGACGTCACTAGTATGACATATCTGCCACAAAATCATAATTTGGAAATAAAAATCGACGTGTTTCGGGATTTGTCTCAAAAGTTGCCTATTCTCGTAAAACTGAATTTATTCCATAATATTGCCCCTCACTGTATATATATATATATATATATATATATATATATATATATATATATATATATATATTTATTATTTTCTTTCTTTTTCAGTTCAAAAATTATTAAAGAGAGTTATTTCTATTCAGGTTCAACATATGTCCTTGATTCGACCGTTCCATTGCAACATTTAGTTTTTTGCATTTATTTAATATTATCTACGAAACTTCTCTTACATAAAAAAAATGTAAATTCGAGAAAAGCGTTTTGTACCACTAGCTTCATCATGCTACTAACTTTTAATCACTGAGTAATGAAAAAGTACATTTTACTTAGAAAGAAAAGCGTTTGAATTTTTTTTGATACAGAATTGATGTATTTCAACATTTAGGATAGAAATTTATTTCAATTGATTTTTGTCAGTACTAAATCGATGCCACACTCATTGAACAAAAAATCATTGACCTACTGTATCTAACCAGAAGAGCATCGTCTCCATGAAAATATCTGAACTGAAGACAGATCAACATCCTTTCTAAAGTGTTCCAGAGAAGTAAGCGAGCTTGTGGAAAAAGCATTGCCGACAAGACGAATGTCTCTGTTATGGACTGAATCTAAAAGATTCAGTGAGTGTTAAGGGACTCCATAGAGGGAGTTTCAAAATTCAGAATCAAGATTTTATGGGCGGGTTTTTTTCAGGTCAAACTAAGTTACATTAACATGTATCCGCAAACACTTCGTTACAAATGTACAGAGCGTTGAAATTTTAAGATTTATTTATTTGTTTGATACCTCTCTCAGTTTTTAAGATATTGAGATCAAATTTGAAACATAGATTACGTTTCATGGCTAACATCATCCAACATGCCAAGGAAGATATTTTTTCAGGGGTCAAGCGTTTTAGTAATGCTTTGCTGGTGTATTCTTATACATAAAATGAATTTTTTGTTTTCTTCACACATTTTTTTCTTTCGTAATTTATATGCATCTACGACCATAATAATTGAAATTCTTCAACGAAACAATGAAAAATAAATTTAACTTAGTGGGCTTTGACTGCTATCTTAATTTTGATGTTTAGGTTTCTTTGGAAGCATTTGACATTATTTGAAAGTTGGTTTGTGTCTGATCGTGTTTGATTCCTAATCGCCAGTTTCCCAACCAGAGAACTCTTGTAAATTCCCATCATCACGTTCGGAAATACGGTAGATTCCAGACTCCAAGGCACAATGCTGGCAGACCGCCATAAGCATGTAATCCAGTAATGGAAGAAGAGATTTTGAATGACAAGTAGCAAAAGATTTGGATGATTCCCATTCAACTGTCTGGAAACACGTTATACCCATATTATATCCAGAGGTTTGTTTTCTCGAGATTTTCCACTGCGCTTGCAGTTTTTCAGACGGATACTGCACCAAGTAGGGTACCTGAATTTTTATCCAAACATGATCAGACAATCTGGATACCAAGAACAGTTTAGCGTAAACATATGGGCAGGAATAGTGGGGAGATACTTGAATTGAACCTTTAATTTCACCGCGAATTATGAATGGTTGCACATATTATTCATATACAGTGTTTCCCAATCGGAGGATTGGCAGAGCAAATCCAATTGCTTGGTCTTCAACACGCTGGACTTTTTTTATGGGGACATGTAAAGGGCCTAGTTTATGGCGTAGAACCAGTGTCTTCCATCAAAGTTTCCACTGAACGAATTATGGAAGCCCTAAAAACCGTGAAAATCTCAAGAACGTGTGCGGCAGTCTATGAGAAGAAGATATAAAGAGGTCAAGGATCGTTAGGTTTTTTTTATTTTTGGTTGTTGTTAACAAAAACTCGCAATTTAGATTAAAAACCAAATTAATTTGTTTTCATTGTGATAATAGGTTCCCACTTTTTGTTTAATTTTAATTGAATGTAGCGAAATACAAAATATTATCAAAACTCTTTTCTCGATATATCGGGTGCAGATGTGTAAAAATTACACAAGACAAAAAATGTCATTATTAAAACAAAAAATTCATATCGTATTTCAGAATCTGTCACAATAAAGTTTATGGGGCGAAACAGGGCTTTACCTCTGAAAAAATATCTCACTGTAGATTCTTATAATTACGTACAAGATAAGGAGAACTCAAGTGAATGAAAAAAACTGAAAAACAACGCTTTTTAAAAGTTGGAAGAGTACGAAGCTGACACAATTTCGACAAAGATTTTCCTACACGACGTTCCCAATGTTTTGGATATATCCATGCAAAAAGCGTGGCAAAACCGCCGGGTCTGTAAACGTTGGCAAAATGTCGGAAAATGTATATGATGGCTTGGAAAAGCGGTGAAATATGATGGGTGTGTGAACGTCTGATGTATAATACGAAATAATTTTTGTTCGCCTTTCATTACCCCTCTCGGTTGCCCTTGTTTTATTAGGTTGAAATAGATATAGAACACCAGAAATTTTGTTCGGGTTGAACCGCGTCTAGAATTTGTTGAAATTCGACGTTTCGGCTCCGATTTTGGAGCCATTTTCAAGAACTGAAATAGAAAGAAAATTAATGAAAGGATAATACGTAATTCTACGCTGAGGTCTCAATCTGCCTACTCCTCAGGTATAATTACGTTAGGTTTTTGTGACTTGACGTCGGGGTCTCAATCTGCCTACTCCCCATGTCTCGTCACTGGTTCTCTCTAAGGTCTCAATCTGCCTACTCCTTCGAGAGAACAGTTCTCTCGTATTATGTAGACAAAATGAGCACACTGTTAAACTCATCCGAGTATCAGATCACCCAACGATACCCGACAACCTACCTCGAAAAGAAGACCAAGAATCTGATCAATAATTCTAAACTACCAGCCGAAACCAAGAAAGCCACTATCCCTAGAGAGAAGTCATCACGCACCCCTCGTTTCTACGGACTTCCAAAAATACACAAGCCTGATATCCCACTCCGACCTATTGTCAGTGCCTTTGGATCACCAACCCAGAACCTGGCCAAGTATCTGGCGAGTACTCTTCAGCCACGAGCAGAAGAAGCTTCATCCTACGTGAAAAATTCATTCAACTTCTTAGACCTTCTCAAATCCTATAGAATCCAGAACACCGATATCCTAGTGAGCTTCGATGTTGTCTCCCTCTTCACAAACATTCCCCTAACGGACACGCTAGAAATTCTCAAAACTAAACACAGAATTCCAAAAGACACCCTGGACCTCATCAATCACTGTATGAACAACACGTACTTCCTCTTCCAAGGAACTTACTACAAACAAGTGAAAGGTGCTCCCATGGGTTCCCCCCTTTCTCCAGTCCTTGCAAACCTTTTCATGGAAGACTTCGAAACCAGGGCTGTAGAAGCATTTGACCACAAGCCTACTTGCTGGTTCAGATACGTTGACGACATTTTCGTCATATGGCCTCATGGTTACGAAATCTTAAACACGTTCTTAGATCACCTAAACGATATCCATCCCAACATGAAATTCACAATGGAGACCGAAATGAACAACTCCCTAGCTTTCCTGGACGTTCTCATCACGAAATCCAACAACTCTTTCACCCACACAGTACACAGGAAACAGACCCACACCAACCGATACCTACACGCAAACTCTCATCACCATCCAGCACAAACAAACTCCGTATTGAACTCCCTGATATACAGATCAATTCAGCTTACCGACAACCAGAATAGACCACAAGAGCTGGACAAACTGAAATCAGCCTTACTCCAAAACGGTTACAACAATTCGCTAATCGACAAGTCTATCCGCCATCAACTGACCCGTCCTCCAAAAACGAACGATCCACTAGAGAGTAGTCAGCCACACAAAGCTTTCCTACCATACATCAAAGGTGTGACAGACAAAATCAGTAATATCTTGAGAAAACACGAGATAAAAACAATATTCACGGCCAACAACCAAATATCCAAATTCCTCAGATCTCCCAAGGACACAATACCAAACGATTCTCAAGGTATATATGGAATACCATGTTCAGACTGCCCGAGAACTTATATTGGCCAGACTAACAGACGAGTAACTTCCAGAGTCTACGAACACGAACTTGCTGTGCTCTGCAAACCAGGATCATCCGAGAAGCCCTTGAGATAGAGAAGCGCCCCAATTGCCTCAACACTCGCGACGACGGACGTAGACTTTCCAATACCTGGAAGCCTCTCATTGCACGCATAAACTCATTTCCCACCAACCCAGTTCCCGCACACAGCTCACTTAGCGCCAACCAAGTTCCCGCACACAGCTCATCTAGCGCCAATTCAGTTCCCGCCCATAGTTCACCTCGCGCCAATACATTGCACACGGCCATTACAGCCACGTCCACTATAAATACAGTTCCTCAACCCACAATTCCTCAGTTCTCTCGAAGGAGTAGGCAGATTGAGACCCCGACGTCAAGTCACAAAAACCTAACGTAATTATACCTGAGGAGTAGGCAGATTGAGACCTCAGCGTAGAATTACGTATTATCCTTTCATTAATTTTCTTTCTATTTCAGTTCTTGAAAATGGCTCCAAAATCGGAGCCGAAACGTCGAATTTCAACAAATTCTAGACGCGGTTCAACCCGAACTTTTAGTTTTCATATATATATATATATATATATATATATATATATATATATATATATATATATATATATATATATATATATATTTATTTATTTTTATATTATATTATATTTATATTTATTTATTTATTTACATATATATCAAGACGGAAACTATGACATCTACAGTCATTAAATCGAAAACACTCTATTCCTCTCTATATACAGTGTGCCCAAGATAAGAATGAACAGCATGGGGATATCGGAAACGGTAAGTGATACGGGGTCGATTAAATTAGAGAAAAGTAGCGCATTTATGTGCCTAATAATATGCCATTTAGAAAGTTTTAATATTCCGAGTAGTTTCGGAGATATCCGAGAAAAACCGAAATTTGAGAATTTCGTTTTTATTTTCTCCTAGCTTTATTTTCAAAGGAAATGTAAAACAAATAGCACTTTGCCATGGCCACTTTTTGAGGACTACACGATAACGTAAGCAGAATTTTTCTGCGACGTTTCGTCTTTTAGAAAACATCATCAACTTTGTATTTTTATATGGGCCGAAACTAAAGTATACCCTGTATACGACTCCATATTTCATTGTGAATACAGCAACGTATCAAACA
Source organism: Chrysolina americana (assembly GCA_958502065.1). Classification (NCBI taxonomy): domain Eukaryota; kingdom Metazoa; phylum Arthropoda; class Insecta; order Coleoptera; family Chrysomelidae; genus Chrysolina; species Chrysolina americana. Next base: position 47,817,169 of record OY293410.1, on the reverse strand, counting down.
ATATGATTTCGGAACAATTTCTCGCGCAAAATGTAATTTAGTGATTACTTAATATGTTTTTCTTCAATTTTAGATAGTAGGCGCTGGAAAAAATGACATATTTTGGTACATGAAATAAATTGATTAGTCCTATTTATACTAAATTTAAACTTACCACTTTCCAGAATTTTTGCGTTGTTGAATACAAAGATGAGTCGCCAAATCAAAAGTTTACTTTATAAATGTAATTGTAATGTAATAACAAGGAGCTGATATGTATTACAGGAAACAAACAGAAACTTATAACAAGTGTTCAAATAACCCGCCGTTATTTTCTAAGCACAAGTACGCTCGTCTCACAGACGAATTTAAAACTTGAGTTAACATATTCGGACAAATATTGTTAAAGGAAGCAGTTACCAATCTTAGCAAATCTTCTTCATTTTGAAAATTATGATTAGAGTACACTTGATTCTTGATATGTCCCCAAAGGAAAAAGTCTAGTGGGGTTAGGTCGGGGGCCCTTGCAGGCCAGGGTGTATCACTATGAGTACCTATCCACTGTCCTGGGAAGCGACGGTTCAAATAATCACGAACAATTATAGCGTTATGTGCTGGAGCACCATCTTGTTGAAACCAGCAGCTGTGAGTAACCGCTAAAGGCAAATTATCTAGAGCATCTTCCAAATCATTTACTAACAAATTTATGTACCGCTCTTTTGTTAAATTGTTTCGGTAGATAAAAGGCCCAATTACATTCGTACCGAGAATCCCAACCCACATGTTAAAACCGAAACGATGTTGGTGTCTGGACACTTTGTGTACCCGCGGATTTTGTTGTGACCAATAATGAACATTCCGCCTGTTAAAAATGCCATTGTTGGTGATCATACTTTCATCAGACCAAATTATTTTGAAAGGGAAATTTTCATCGTCTTGGCATTTTCTAGTGTACCATTCACAAAAGGTTCTTCGCCTTGCATCATCACCTGGCCTGAGTCCATGACAAATCCTAAATTTATAAGGATGATATTTATTTTTTTTTAAAATGAAGTGAGCGGTGGATTTGGCAACTCCGGTATTATCTTCAATGGTGCGAGTAGATATCTCAGGATTTTCAACAACGGCCTGTAACACATCACGCTGACTTTCTTCATTAGATTGCTTTTGTCGGGAAACCACAGGTTTTTTAAATGATCCGTATTCTTTTAAATTAAAAACTAACCGTCTAAATATTGATTTACCAGGTTGTCGCCTCTCTGGATACTTATTAGAGTACGCACGTTCAGCATCAACACAATTTCTTTGGCACACAATGTAACATGACAACATATCAAATTTTTCAGTATTCGAAAAGCTGCCGTTTTCCATTTTTAACACAAATTAGGTAGGTAGCGAGATGTAAAAGTAGGAACGAAAATGTGTCAAAAATTCTACCAAACTACAGTATTATTATGACAACGGAACAATATGTGTCATTTTTTCCAGCGCCTACTATCTAAAATTGAAGAAAAACATATTAAGTAATCACTAAATTACATTTTGCGCGAGAAATTGTTCCGAAATCATATTGTTTGATACGTTGCTGTATTCACAATGAAATATGGAGTCGTATACAGGGTATACTTTAGTTTCGGCCCATATAAAAATACAAAGTTGATGATGTTTTCTAAAAGACGAAACGTCGCAGAAAAATTCTGCTTACGTTATCGTGTAGTCCTCAAAAAGTGGCCATGGCAAAGTGCTATTTGTTTTACATTTCCTTTGAAAATAAAGCTAGGAGAAAATAAAAACGAAATTCTCAAATTTCGGTTTTTCTCGGATATCTCCGAAACTACTCGGAATATTAAAACTTTCTAAATGGCATATTATTAGGCACATAAATGCGCTACTTTTCTCTAATTTAATCGACCCCGTATCACTTACCGTTTCCGATATCCCCATGCTGTTCATTCTTATCTTGGGCACACTGTATATATGAATATACAGGGTGTTCCTTAAAGACATGCTAATATTTGAGGGGGTGATTCTTTGACTTATTTCAAGGAAAAAACTTTCTATAAACGTATGTCCTAAAAGTCCTAACTTTTGAGATACAGGGTGATAAAGTTTTTTAATAATAACTGAGATAATATTGTAGACGTTTTCATAAAATTTGGTACATGTCTTCTATGCCTCAAGATGCATTTTTTAATGCACGGACATTTTCATTTTCTCAACCAGTGGCGTCCGTACGGGTTTTGCATTGAATATTTTTGGAGAAAAATATACTACGCCACTGCTTTCTCCTGAAAAAAAAAATACTTTTGAGATCCTCATTCATTTTTGAGCAAATTTGATCTCTTGAGTTTTCTTTGTCCGCCGCATGGATTTCGCTTAAAAAAATAAAAATTGTTTCATTTCAGGATCAATTCTTCAAAAATCTGATGCGGTGTGGAAATGTTTGTGCATCGACTGAAAGCAAATTGAGGGATCAGATTTGTTCCAAAATGAATGAGAATTCAAAAAAATGTGTAATTCTTGTCAGATGCTCGGTTCTTGATTAAAATAATTAAATTGAAATTGCTTCATATCGCAGTAGGTACCTAACAATTTGTTGACAATAAATAGTCCGATAGTAATTTAGCTACCTCTTTATAATTGAAATTTATTTTCACCACTTCTTAATCTTTTCACTTATAATCTCCCAAGTGCTTGAATTATTGCCGGAAATTTACTTTACACTTATTGGGAAAGCTTCCTAGGTAGGTTTTTATCAGTGTAATCGACCGTTGATTGGTCGATTCTAAGAAATTGAAGTAATTTCATTGACTGTCAGAATAGGCGTGTATTAATCATAATAAATGCATACCTGAATGGATTTACGATATTAATTCAGCTACCTATCTGTAATTAATAGCATTTTGTTCTTCAAATCACTATAAATATTGTGTTTTCACTGTTTATGAATACCATTTTGTGTTTGAAAAAGCTATAGGAACAGCGAAGCGCACAATTATTTACTTGATTTTTAAGTGTGTTATTGAAGTTATTTTGGTTGTCCGCCGTTTATCTGAATATCGGTAAATACGGTGAATTACACGAATGCAGAAATGGCGGCAATGCATTACGTATATGGCCTCGCTGATGGTAATGCAACAGAAGCCAGACGCATTTATCAGGAAAGATATCCTAATCGTGCCTTACCAGATAGCCGTACCTTTTCAAATATTCATCGCCGACTTAGGGAAACTGGTAGTTTCAAGAAAGGTACTTCGGAAGGTAGACCTCTAAGCGTCAGAACTCTTGAAATTGAGGAAGCCGTTCTGCAAGATCGCTAGAACTCTGAATATTTGTCATCAAATTGTTTGGTGTATTTTGGTTGATTTTTTGTTATACCCATACCATATTTTACGAGTACAAGCATTACTCCCTAGAGATTTTCCACAGCGTGTCAGGGTATCTTCAGAGTATTGCACTAAATCCGCAGTTTGAGTCACAAATTTTGTTCACAGACGAAGCAAATTTTTCTCGGAATGCTATTCAAAATTTCCATAACAATCATATGTGGGCAGAAGAAAACCCCCATACCATAACCGAAACCCATTTTCAACACCAATTTTCGGTTAATGTATGGGCAGGAATTATTGGTGATTATCTAATAGGCCCATTTTTACTACCAGGACGCCTTGATGGTCGGTCTTATTTACACTTTCTCGAAGAAGAACTAAATGGGTTGCTTGAAGATGTACCAATTGCGTTAAGGAATCGAATATGGTACATGCACGATGGAGCCCCTGCTCATTTCAGTGTAATTGTCCGAAACCATTTAAATACAGTTTATCATAATCGTTGGATAGGTCGCGAAGGACCTCAGCAATGGCCAGCAAGATCCCCTTATCTCAACAGTTTAGATTTCTTTTTATGGGGGCACCTTAAAACTCTGGTGTATAAAACTCCCGTTAATACTTTAGAATATTTAAGAGAGCGAATAGTTGCCTCGTGTGAAACTATTCGAAATACGCCGGGAATATTTCAATGTGTGCGTAATTCCATGCGTAGACGGGCGGAAGCATGCCTATTAAGTGAAGGTGGCCATTTCCAACAATTTTTATAATCAGTGTAGTATTAGATACGTCAGAGAAACATTTCAAGTGCTGGCACTGTACAAAAAACAATAGAAATATTCTTATCTCCCAGTAAAAACTCAAACGATAAACCCGGAATTAGTCTATGGGCTGAACAACCCACCGTGAAAGGAATAATTCGTGTACAACCTTATAAATGAGTAACACAGAGGAATTGAAGAAATTCATCTTCGAGCAGAACAAGACGCTGACGGTTGCAATATCTGCACAAATAAACGAACTAAAACAAGTAATCACTCAGAGTACAGAAAAAATAAAATCATTAGAAGAAGAGGTGGAAAACCTCCAAAAGAAAAATACGGAACTTGAAAAAATAACAAAAGAGAATAATATACTAATTTTCAATTCAGAGTATAAAGGCGGTAACATAATCGATTACACATTGAATCTATTAAACACCAAACTAGAATTAGATTTAAACAGAGGAGAAATAAATAATATTTATACAGTTGGAAATAAAGAAGCAAACAAAATAATCCTAGTAAAGCTTGTGAGATTCATAACAAAGCAACAAATACTTAAGAATAGCAAGAAACTTAAAGGACAAAAAATATCGATTGTAGAAGATCTGTCTGCTGAAGAGAGATCTGAAAGAAGAGAATTAGTTCTTCATATGAGACAGGCCCGGAGAGACAATAAGAAAGCACATATTTTTCGCAACAAACTATACATCAACAGTGTGGGTTACACTTACGCAGATCTGAAATTGATCCAACATAATGAAATAGAAGAAAACTCGGGATACGAAAATTCTTCCGACGAGGAAAGCAACGAGAATGAAATAAAACCAGATCCGAAGAGGGACACGGCTCAACCTGCTGATCGAGTGAAGGAAGAATCTAACAAGAGACTGCCCCGAACTGAGTCTGGCTCCAGTACTAAGAATGGAAGATCCACAAGAAGCAATAAAAAATAAGTAACTAACCATTCATATGTTCTGTTAGTAAATGCTCATTTTACGTATAAATAAATTTTTTTCACAATCTGCTTCAAAATTTCAAATTCTATAACAAATGGATCCTTATATTCGCGATTGTAATTATGAACCTATAGAAGCCTTAGAGATAAGTAATATGAATGAACTCAATAACAAATCATTAGCAAACAAAAAATACTTCAAACTCTTTCACCAAAATATACGTAGTGTTATGAAAAACTTAGACCAACTGGAGATTGCTCTGAGTGAACTCTCCTTTGAATTTGATTGTATTGTACTCACCGAGACGTTTCAAATAGAAGATAAAGGTCTTATTGAACTGAACGGCTATTCAAGTTTTTACAGCGAAGGTAACATAAATAAAAATGACGGAGTATTAGTATATTTGAAAAATACATATACATGTTCATCAAAAATTATTGCCATTGACAATTGCAAATCGATACAGATTAAAGTGAACATAGATGAAAAAAAATCAATATTAATAACTTCAATATACAGGCCTCCCGCAAACAATGCTGAAAACTTTATCTCCTATTTGAACCAGTATCTGCAAGACACAAGCAGAGTATCTGTAGACTACCACATTATTGTAGGTGACATGAATATCAATTTGAATGATGAAGATGTACTAGTATACGATTACCTGGATAATTATAGTTCACACAACTTCACCTCAATGATCAATAAGCACACCCGCATACAGGGACACTCAAAAAGCTGTATTGACCATATATTTTTGAAAACCGAAGAAACCAATCTTAAAGAAAAATGTGTCTCTATGGTAGTGGACTGTAATATTACAGACCACAAGGCCATTTCAATTTTTCTAGACAACCCTTGCGATAAATCCAGTACACACCCTGTAAGTAAACGAAACTTCATTGAATACATAGATTACACAAAGCTAAAAATTGATCTTTCCAAACATGACTGGAACATATACTATAGTTTAGATAACGTACAGTCACAAGCCACATATTTAGTGAAAATACTAAAAAAATATATACAAAAAAACTCAAAAAGAATTCCAATAAACAAAAATGGAAAAAAACGTAAACAATGGATATCAAAAGGTTTGGTAAAATCGATAAACCATAAAAACAAATTATATAGAGATTGCAAAAAAAATCCTGATGACATTGAAAAAAAACAGTACTATCTTGAATATCGAAAATATACAGACAAACTGGTCAAAAAAGCAAAATATAACTATTATAGAGATAAAATAAATAAAAATAAAAATAATTCTAAAAACTTATGGAGAGTTATATCGGAGATTGGAGGAAAAACAACTGGGGATGATAACATTAAAAATATAGAAACCGATGATGGTCATATAACCGAGGATGAAAAAGGAATTGCTAATGCATTCAATGATTTTTTTGTAGGAGTAGGGGAAAAGTATGCTAATGAAATAAAAAAACCTTCCTCGCCTCGTCCAGCAAAAAATATCTTGCCTCATTCGTTTTACTTGAAGCCTGTACATGACAAAGAAATTTACGAGGTAATACATCAACTGAAAGCGAAGAAAGCTCCTGGTTACGATCTTATGAAGGCGCAAATATTGAAAAATATTTCCGAGTTCATAATACGTCCATTAGTTCATCTGATCAACAAAATATTCAGTACAGGAATATGTCCCGATGAATTTAAACTGGCAGTAGTCACACCTATATTTAAAAAAGGACAAAAAAACAAAATGAATAATTACAGACCGATATCTGTGATTACAGTAATAACAAAAATATTTGAAAAATGCCTGAAAAACAGACTAAGTAGTTACATGAGTAAATTTAATATTATTGCTGCTGACCAGTTTGGATTCAGGGAAGGCTTATCGACGAACGATGCAATTTCGAAATTGACAGGAGATATGTATAATCTGGTCGACCAGGGGACTCCTGCGATTTGTATCTTCCTGGATCTAGCCAAGGCCTTCGATACTGTGAATCACTCGCAGTTGTTGGAGGCCTTGGAGGATCTAGGGGTCCGGGGTGTCCCACTCACCCTATTCTCTAATTATTTAAAAGACAGGAAACAAATAGTAAAAATTAAAGACAACATAAGTGATGAGAGAGTGGTGAATTGTGGTGTACCGCAAGGTACTGTATTGGGTCCATTGTTGTTCACCATATATATTAATGATTTACTGACAATGAAAACATTTGGAAAAGTAATAAGTTTTGCTGATGACACAGCTATTCTGTTTTCCTCCCACTCTTGGATCGATCTGAAAGAAAAAATTGAAAATGATTTTATACACATTATAAATTGGTTCCGGCATAAATTACTCACCATAAACTTCGATAAAACATTTTTTCTTCCACTCTGCAGCTACAAGAACGGTTTACCAAGTTATGATGAGCTAACATTTAGAGAACAACAATACACTACCAATATACGAAATGTCAATCAAACGAAATATCTAGGAATCACCATTGACTCACATCTGAGGTGGAATTACCATATCTCAAACGTCACCAAAACATTGAGATGTCTTTTACCGAAATTTAAATTTCTTAAAAACATTCTCGACGTTACACAGCTGAAAATATTATATTATTCTTTAGTGGAGTCTCGTCTGCAGTATGCAATATTGAGCTGGGGAGGGGCTGCAAATAATCATATGAAGCAATTAGATATGATTCAGAAAAAAATACTTAAAATAATTTATAACAAAAAAATTACTTACTCCTCAAAATTTTTATTTGCTGCAGCGGGTGTACTGGATTTAAGGCAACTATATACATATAATATAATCATCAACATGTATAAAAATAAAACATTAATTCAAAAAGTAGACAATAAATATTTCACAAGAACTATGAATAAAAACTATGTTCAAATACCATTATGTTATAAGTCCATTGGACAACGCTGCTTCCTATATCTATCCAGGAAAATATATAATTTCCTTCCTGACATGTACAAAACATACATAGGAAAAATTCATTCAATTGGTCTCATCAAAAAAATATTCAAAAACTATATTCTGGCACTAGAAAGAGATTCACTCGATGTCTTATTTAATTAATACTTACCAAGAATAATGCAAACTCTTCGCAACGCTTCGTTCATACATATAAACCTATAAAGACATGTAAGACACGATCAAAAACCCATACTCAACCTAAGCGGTCCTAATGGGTCCCTTTTGACTCGATCGTCTTGCCAAAATTATTTATTGGAATATACTATAAGACGTAAATTATAATTTAAAAAAAAAAAAAAACAAAATTAATTATTAGTAGGTATAATTATATCATCATAGTCACGCACAAGGAGTATAACAGCTAAAAACTGTTATACACTTCTGTGACTCACCTATGTTTATTTATCATTCACTTTTGTTGAATCAATAATATCTGTTGTCCTATATCATGAATAACATTATCACTATCATTATAATTTTTAAGATATTTTGATGTAACATATATGTACTTTTCTTTTCAAATAAACATTATTATTATTATTATTATTATTATTGTCAATAATTAATGAATTTGATCCGTTCATTTAAACTTACTTTTATAAAATAAAATAAAATTCGTTTTTGTACAAGCTGAAATCCATATTTTTTTGATTCTCATTCATTTTGGAACAAATCTGATCCCTTTATTTGCTTTAAGTCGATGCACAATCATTTCCACACCACATCAGATTTTTGAGGAATTGATCCTGAAGTAAAACGATTTTTATTTTTTTTTAAGCGAAAACCATGCGGCGGACAAAGAAAACTCAAGAGATCAAATTTGCTCAAAAATAAATGAGGATCTCAAAAGTATTTTTGTTTTCAGGAGAAAGCAGTGGCGTAGTATTTTTTTCTCCAAAAATATTCAATGCAAAACCCGTACGCACGCCACTGGTTGAGAAAATGAAAATGTTTGTGCATTAAAAAATGCACCTTGATGCATAGAAGACATGTACCAAATTTTATAAAAACGTCTACAATATTATCTCAGTTATTATTAAAAAACTGATTTTTTTTCAAAAATTGATTATTTAGTTAGGACTTTTAGGACATACGTTTATAGAAAGTTTTTTCCTTAAAATAAGTCAAAGAATCACCCCCTCAAATATTAGCATGTCTTTAAGGAACACCCTGTATACAGGGTTATGATAAAGTAATGCACAAAATTCATAAAACGTACAACGATCACTTTTGAAAAAAATGCAAAAACACGTCAAACTGTTCTTTTTATTCCGCATCTTTTGACATAAGTTACAAAAATAACACGTCAAAATTGTCAAAGTTATGACGTCATCAACAAATTTTTTTAACGGGAAGCTAAGATTTTTATCACATTATGTGATAGAGCTTGTGTTTGTACACAAGGGAAAAATAGTTGCAGTAGGGCTCACATAAGAAAAAAAACGAGAAAATGAATAAAAAACGAAATAAACGTAAGTTTCATAATAACTTTTCAATTAACTAAACAGTCCATTAAACCAAAACTATTTCTTATAGGAATTGTTCAAACTATGTCCCGTTTATTAACTGACATAGGCCAAGACGATGGTAGACCGCATTTATAGAGTTTTCGATCATCTGCGGAGTTATACGAGTCATTTCGTGTCTAATTCTTTCCATTAAGTCTTCTAAATTGTCTGGCCGGTTAATGTAGACCCGACTTTTCAAATGTCCCCACAGAAAAAATCAAGGGGGGTTAAATCAGGTGACCTAGGTGGCCACTACATTGGCCCACGTCTTCCAATCCACCGTCCTTCAAACTGGTTATCCAGAAACCTTCGAACAGTATGACCATAATGTGGTGGTGCGCCATCTTGTTGGAACCAAATACTGGGATCCAAGTTGTCCCCATTATTTGGATCCGGAAATGCCGCAAGTAGGTCCGGAAGCACTGCCATACGAAGATGTTCCAAATATCGTTCAGCTGTTAAATTCCCGCGAAAGTAATAAGGACCAATAAATTTTCCCCGGACGATTCCTACCCAAACATTAATTTTTTGGGGACGCTGGGTGTGTTTTGTCTGCATCCAGTGGGGATTTTCCCGAGCCCAGTAGCGAGAATTGTGTCGATTTACAGAACCACTTAGACAAAACGTTGCCTCATCGGAAAATACTACACTATTAAGAAAATTTGGATTTTCGTCACAATGCCGCATGAAGATTTCACAAAATTCCAAACGTCTGTCCGGATCATCTTCTGAGAGTTCGTGAACAAGATGAACTTTGTATGGGTGTAGTTTTTCTTTTTTTAACATCTTTACTACAAACGACTGACTAACATTTTCTTGTAAGGCAATTTCTTTTGTAGTTGCGTGAGGGTGTTCTTCTACTGACAGCAAAATATCTAACTTCACATCGTCGCTTATTCCTGGTCGTCCAGATTTTGGAGCATCCCTCACGCTTCCCGTTGCATCAAATTTTGCAACAATTCTGCTTACTGTGCTTCTAGCAATTGGAGGTCTTTCAAAATGTGTTGCGTTAAATAAAGCACATGCTTCTTCATGACTTCGAAGGCGATCGCCGTAACCTACCATCATTAGAATTTCTATCCTTTCTGTTTCGGTTAAACGAGCCATAATAATAAAACTGTGGTGACACTAATTGTACGACTGACACTGACAAACCGTTGTTTTAGTAAAACAATTGAAAAAATTTATAAGAACACATGTTCTTACTAGATAAGTTTAAGTTTGACCTCTTTTTATAATTGTTTTTGTTATTTCGTTTTTTATCCCTTTTCTCGTTGTTTTTCTTATGTGAGCCCTACTGCAACTATTTTTCCCTTGTGTAAAAACACAAGTTCTATCACATAATGTAATAAAACTCTTAGCGTCCCATTAAAAAAATTTGTTGATGACGTCATAACTTTGACAACTTTGACGTGTTATTTTTGTAACTTATGTCAAAAGATGCGGAATAAAAAAAAAACAGTTTGACGTGTTTTTGCATTTTTTTCAAAAGTGATCGTTGTACGTTTTATGAATTTTGTGCATTACTTTATCATAACCCTGTATATATATATATATATATATACCTAATTTCAAACGAGCCATGTAATCCAAAGGTAGATGTTTATCCTCTTAACGCCTACAAGTTTGATTAAACCTTGGGTTGGTCAGAACAACAAAATTGTTGGCTACCTGTCAATGAGTAGATAATCATCTAACTTTGGATTCCATGGTTCTTTTCAAATTAAGTTTCAACTAGTGATTAGATGTCGCAGCATGAGTCTGGCGTTCTTTGGACAATGAAGCAAATTTAATTAATTGATTGATCATAATGGTAATCGAAAAAAAGCAAATGGTCATTTTTGAAAGAACCAGGGATTGTTTCAAGAGATAAATAATTATACATCTTTTTGTTTTCCTTATTTTCAGGCAACGATCAAAACAAAAACTGAAGGATATTCACAAACCACCCGAACAGGAACCTATTGAAATGGTTCAACAAAACAATAAAAATATACAACCTATTCAGCAAACTCTGGACTATTCAACAGAATCTCCGTTTGTGAATCAAAAAGTTAATGTTCTTCAGAATTTAAGTTTGCAAATAGTCGAGGGAGAATCTGCAGAAACAGTGGAAAAAGATGTCAACGGTGTTATTAACTCCGAAATGGTCTCTAATACCCCAATATGTACTAATGAAAATCATGCTCCTAGCCTGCGACATAAACTCATTCCAAATATAAAGCATAATTCTGATGTAAGCATCAAATATTCATCCTCGCAACCAGCTGGTCCAAGTAATGACGTCCAGAAATTAATAAAAATAAGTGCTGGAAAAAAAACAATTACAAAAACTGTCAGCTCGGGCCAAAAATTGATTGTGGTGTCCAATACCCAAACAATTCCAACTAGTAGTATTTTACAAAGAACACTTCAGATCCCTTTTACCAAGAACGTTTCAATAAAAAATTTTGAAAAGTTTAAAATAGTCAATAATTCAACTCCTACAACCTTACATTTACCTAATGTTGTCAATTCTGGAGTTGATTCTGTAAAGCATAAAGTAGTGACAGTAAAAACTCACCCTACCACAAAAAAAGTGATTCCACTTTCACAGTTACAAGTTTTGAATTCGAAAGGAAGCATAAAGGTGTTACCATTAGGTGGAAAAATTATTGGAAAAACGGGATCAGGGCCGTCATCACCTTTATATATTGTAAATACTACACAAGTTACAAAAAGTACTTCTAGTTCTCAAACAGTCACTACCAGCAGAATTCAAAGTGAAGATGAAGACAGAACGAAAATGATCAATGAATCATCAAACAATACTGGTGGAAGTGCAAATAGAGAAAATGGCAAATTTTCGGTCTTGGAGGATATTTTGAACGCCTCAGAAGAATGTAGTGAAGAGGATTATGACACCAAAATAGAAGAGTTCCATATCCTCCAAAATAAAAATGGAAATTTTGAGATTCAGACTGATGACATGGTAGCTATCCATGCAGATGAAATGAAAACCGAAGTAGTACAAAATATGGAATACACTGTTCTGCCACTTCATGACCTAGCAGAGGAAACGAGATTACCTGATATTAGTGAGTGCTCATTTTCTGTATCCCAATCATTGCTGACATAGCACATTCGTTTCCTGAAAATTGTTCTCATAGTTTTATAAACAAATCATTCATTAAAGTTGTGGAAATCCTAATCTGAACATTTGTTCACTTATGTATATATTGGAATCTTCATGTGAAATACAATCCAAAATTTTTAAAAAATCCCAAACACCATAAACTATGTTAGTTATACTGATCAGGAACTAAATGGCAACTGATGTTGTTGAAACACGTACAACTGCCGTAGTTTTGTTGTTTGAGTAATTTTATATGTTTTGCAATATATACACTGTGTTTATACTACTTAAGTAAAAAAATACCTCATTGTGGTTAGTTGTTGAATATTTGGTATAGACACTCACTCGATGCACTTCAGGAGGTAGATTGAACTCGATTCATCTCTTCGTAAGGTATCTTAGTTCATAAAACATTTTTTAAGTGATCGCGTTTTAATGTTGGTGTTTAGGAAAAGTGAAGTGTTGAATGTTTTTTTTTGTGAAAATGGAAATGCAATAAAAATATTCTTTCCAGAAGCTGAAATTTCATTTTATTTCATCCAACAGAGACATGCCATCAATAAGCTAAGTATTTTCTACCCATAGGATGTTTATGAACGTATTTAACCCTGCCTCACAACAAAAGAGTTGAATACTACAAAGAGACTTGAATGATGATATTCGTGATGTCAGACATATACTTGTAGAATTGCTTAGTTGAAAACAAAACCTAGTATAAAACAAGCACACAGAATTTTACTCATTTATAAAACACTATGATAATAATGATAGTAAATACCCATAATACAGCTGTAGGTAGTAGATGGAGCCTGTAAAGTTGTTAGGAGTTCAGATTATCTTCTTTGCATGGTCCGCGACTATGCAAAAGCAGAAATGAGGGCAGTTTTTTTTAAAAAAAAGTGACCAACGAGTTTGAATTCATTTGGCAAAAGGCTAATTTGAAAGCTACGGAGATTGAGGTACTTCTGCATCTACAGATGAATAAATTGAACAATTGAGTTTTCTTCAAGAAATATTACATTTGCCTTCGTCAGGTCAAGTTGCTGTAGTCTTCAAGACACTGGTCTACCGTAGCTGTAGAGGTCTTTGAAACTACATACATCTGCCGTGACCCACATGAGACCATTAAGTATTTGAGCGAGTGAAGAGTAAGGACAATATTTATTCCCAAAGATCTGTCCCCTATCCTACCTTCCGAAGACACCAGAGAAGACTAGATCTCTCGAACAAGAATTCTTCTATATTCATTCTTACATAAAGGAACTACATCGTTCAACACATGGAAAACTATAATTTGGCCTAATTTGAAAATTTGGTAGTTTTCTATTATCGATGGGGGCTATACCGCTAAAATATTCCCATGAATGTGGCTCTTCCGGTTATATAAGCAACTTCCTCATTCTAAATGCATATTTTATCGCATTTGTAGATTCAACAAACAACTCTCCACATATTTCTTATATAATGTCACATACTCAAGTCCAACTGTTCTCAAATTTTAAGTTGAAAATATATATGAGGACATCGTGCTATGGTTTCAACTCATGGTCCGAGGGTTTATCCAGAAATGAGGCTAATTTTGAATATGGTTATTTAGACGTACATTCTGTAGTGGTCGAATTATTGGCGAATTAACCTCTATTCCAGAAAATCACTTCAAATCAATTCTTTAATTAAACAACTATTAAATACAATTAAACAAACAATCTACTGCCATGGAAATGTTATTGAATGAGCGAGATCGCAAATTTACTTTATTTCAATAGTTGGTCGATTTCAAATAGATAATAAGACTCCCACATAAATTCATGAAGGGCACATACCTTGCCTGATGTTATCTGCCGATTCTAATGTCGATTGTCGAAGGTTCTGTCCTTGGGGCTCCTGGACGACTCCAAACTTGGGATAACTGATAACGATTACGTTACTATTGCACAACACACACATGTACTGTAAGTATATTATAAGATGAAAAATGGCATTTATGAAAAAACGACTTGAATTGCACTGCAACTCCGTTGAGTTCATATATCTATCTGATCGACGACACTCGTCTTCTTCTTTCATACTCTGTTTTTCGTATTGTAGTAAAACTGCACTTACTAATTTTCCTAATTTATTTAAAACACTATTTACAACAATTATTCACTAAACGTTTACTATTTCAATTTATTTCTACTGTGGCTATCTATCAGCGAACTCTGGAACTGTAGCTAACTCTGAACTCTGACTGTCCTCCAGCGGTTATATAGTCGCAAGCCTCTCTCGATTATTCTGGAGTATAGAACATTTCATCTAGATGGCTCTTCGAATAGTATCGAACAATCGATTTATTCCAGCTTGTTCTCGGCGATCCGTACGCCAGCAGATATGCAGTTGTAGTTGAACGAGGGTGCATAATTAATTAGATCAGGGCCGGTCTCGAAATCGTTACATTGCCCCCTTCTTAAAGACGTTTCGCCCCGAAACGTCATTCTTGGAGTGTGAAGATATCTGCAAGATTCTCCATATCTGCACCTGAACGTTCGATGGAAGTAGCACTCCACAGTCTTCAATTTGGGTCGAGGAAGATGGTTGCAGCACACCAGAATGTTGATGCCGCTGGATCTGAATATTGTCTCCAACATGCTTCTTATAACTCTCCAGTCCAGCCGATCAAGCCCACAGGCCAATTTTGGGATTGCCAGGTCTACAATATTCTGGTCCAGCATCGTGTCTCTCAATCTCGTAAGGCTCTTCCAAATATCTTCATAAGACGGCTTATCACGAGAACGCTTCTTGGTAACCAGATAGTAGATGTTTCTCTGGCCTTTCCTCAGCTCTAACACCCCTCCAACTTCCGGGTTCTGTTCTCTCAGATCCTGGATTCGACCGAACTTCTTGGAGAAAACTACTGCAATGCCTCTGGACATTTGGAGATCTTCTGCCACACAGTGAGCTAACGCGTAATTGGCAGGCACCTTGAAAAGATCTCGTGACCTTCTCGGGTTACCCCATATTGAACTTTCTGTCCGTTCGAGTACAGGGACATGAACCTCTGAAACGTCATTTCGTCCTCCGGTGATCTGACTGTGCGGACTTGATCGTGGTTTCCGGCGTAAGGGGACAACCTATTGAAGTGGACTACCCTAGGTTTTCCTCGTGGTGGCTTATATATGCGGTAGACGAGGTCGTTTATCCTTTTCATGATCTTATATGGACCTTCCCACGAGTTCCGAAGTTTCGGTGATAGTCCACGGCGGCGTTTAGGGTTGTATAGTCAGATAAGGTCACCTGTCTGATATCCACCAGCATCCGCCTTGATGTCGTAGGTCTCCTTCATTCTGTCGCTGGCACTCTGGATATTCAAACGGACCCGTTCATGAATGTCGTCCATTCTCTGTCGCAGTTTGCTGACGTAGTCATCTCCCGCAGTGTCTTGTCCTGGTGGCGTCCCAAACTTCAGGTCACATGGAAGTCGCAGCTCTCGGCCCATAATAACACTAGCAGGGTTTTGGCCGGTTGACTCATGAACTGCGGAACGATACGCCATCAGGAACAGATGGAGGTACTGGTCCCAATCCTTCTGGTGGTCAGAGACTACCTTGGATAGGTGGCGGTTTATCGTCTTATTCATCCGCTCCACCATTCCATCGGACTGCAGTTCTAACGGGACACCGAATCGACAAATCCACTCCTTCACCAAGACGTCGGCAACGGTGATGGCTTCTTGGTTGGGCAGGGCGATCCTTTCGAATGGGCTGCCCACATTGTACTGGCGCATCGGGGCCTTAGGTCTTGTTCGAGGCCCATTACTGGCAGCGCATACAGCACATTTTCTGCACCAGTCCTTGACGTCAGCTTGACAATTGGCCCAGTAGAACCGTTGCCTAACTTTCTGGAGGGTCTTCGTCACTCCCAGATGTCCTCCGGTGACCCCATCATGGATTTCTCGGAGCACTTCCTGTCTTCTGCTCCTGGGAACTAATACCTGACGTCTTTCTTCCCCGCCATCCTCCGACTCCAACACACGCTTCAAGACTCCATTGTCTAAGGTGAAAGAGTTCCATTGGGCCCAGTAAGTTTTAACGACTGGAGAACAACTGGCTATTTCCTGCCACGACGGTCTTCGCTCACTCTTCTTCCAGTCGATGACTAAACCAAGATCTAGATCTTTCTCTTGGTCTTTCCGGATCTTGTGGTCATTCCAGTTATCATCGACCGACGTGGTTCTGCAGAGTGTCGACTCCTTTTCCTCTGTTCGTCGGCAGTGCGAACAGTCGTCTGGACATGGTCTTCGCGATAGGGCATCCGCATTCTTATGGCTGGTCCCCGCCCGATGTTCGATCTCAAAGTCGAATTCCTGGAGCCTCTCAATCCAGCGTGCCACTTGACCCTCGGGATTCTTAAACTGTAGGAGCCATTTGAGAGCTGCATGGTCAGTTCTCAGTAGAAATCTTCGTGCTCAACTCCCTTGACAACAGCCAACAGTTCCCGCCTGGTGACACAGTAATTCCGCTCCGGTTTACTGAGGGTCTTGCTGAAGTAACCGATGACCTTCTCTTGTCCTTCTTGGATCTGAGACAGGGCAGCTCCAAGTCCCACGTTACTGGCGTCCGTGTCCAAAATTAATTTCCCGTCTGGAATGGGGTAGCTCAGGATTGGTGCGTTGATCAAAGCTCCTTGCAACTTCCTGAATGAATCTTGGCATTCATCTGACCACTGGAACTTTGTTTGTCCTTCCGTGAGCCTGGTCAGTGGTTTTGCGATGTTAGCAAATCCCAGCACGTATCGGCGATAGTAAGTGCACAAGCCAAGAAAACTTCGAAGCTGGTGAATGTCTTTCGGAACGGGCCATTCCTTAACAGCTTTGATCTTCTGCTCATCTACTGCCACTCCTTTCCCAGAGACGACGTGGCCGAGATAACGTACTTCTTTTTGAAACAGATGACATTTCTTGGGGCTCAGTTTCAGTCCGGAGCTTCTCAGTCGCTGATATACCTCTTCCAAGTTTTTTACATGGTCCTCGAACGATCTGCCAACCACAATAATGTCGTCGAGATACACCAGACACGTCTTCCATGATAGTCCTTTCAAAACCGTCTCCATCAATCTTTCGAACGTGGCTGGAGCATTGCAGAGGCCGAATGGCATAACTGTAAACTGCCATAATCCGGAGCCGATGGTAAAAGCTGTCTTTTCTCGATCTTCCTGGGCCAGTTCTACCTGCCAGTATCCGCTCTTCAAATCTAAGGTCGAGAAAATCGTAGATCCAGCCAGCGTGTCTAGCGTGTCGTCTATCCTTGGGAGAGGGTAGCTGTCCTTTTTCGTCACGTTGTTTAGTTGACGGTAGTCTACGCAAAACCGTGTTGATCCATCTTTCTTCTTCACCAACACGACTGGAGAGGACCAGGGACTGTCGGATGGCTCGATGACTCCGTCTTTTATTTCATCGTGGAGCGTTTCCTTGATTTTTTTGATTTCTTCCACCATGTCGTCTTTGACTTGGTCACTTATTGTTTCTTTCAATTTTTCCATTTCTGTCTCGACAGTTCCCATTCTTTCTTCCAACCGATTCGCCACACTGCAAACTTCTTCTTTCAAGCTTCTCGAATTTTCTAGAAGCTCTTCTCTCAAATTCTCCGAGTTTTCTAGAAGCTTCACTTCAATTTTTCGAATTTTCTTCAAGCTTTTCTTCTAGATTTTTCGAATTTTCGTGAAGTTTTTCTTTCAGGCTCTTCACATTTTCTTGAAGTTCCTCTTTTAGACAATTCGAATTTTCTAGAAGTTCTTCTTTCAGGCTGACATAATTTTCTTGAAGCTTTTCTTCTAGATTTTTCGAGTTTTCGAGGAGTTCTTCTTTCAAGCTAACAGAATTTTCTAGAAGTTTCTCTTCCAGACTCACCGAATTTTGTTGAAGTTCTTTCAGACTTACGGAATTTTGTTGAAGTTCCTCCTTCAAACTATTCGTGGTTTCCTCGAGTTTATTCATTATAGCACTCAAATCGACTCCAGAAACTTCGAACAAAAATGTTTCGGGGTCTTCTCCTTCTTCAATCAGTCCATCTGAAAGTCTCTTCTGTAGTACGGCCTTCTTTCCAGTTGTTTCTAATTCACGCTCCTCTAACTCTTGCTTTAATTCATTAACTTTAAGGTCAACTAGGTGAACTCTTCTCGGAAACATTTTGTCTCTTATTGTCTTTGCCGAAATATCAGTCTATTATTTATTTCACACAAAAAGTTTTCAGTTTATTGTCCCGCGACGCGCAAAACTGTCCACTATGCACTCAAATGTTCAACGGGTCACTCACTAACTGTCTATTAGGCGCGATAAATGTCTATCAGTTTTTCAACGCGACGAACACTTTAACACTTGTTTATTTCAAACATCCGACTTCTGACAACAAATGTAGTAAAACTGCACTTACTAATTTTCCTAATTTATTTAAAACACTATTTACAACAATTATTCACTAAACGTTTACTATTTCAATTTATTTCTACTGTGGCTATCTATCAGCGAACTCTGGAACTGTAACTAACTCTGAACTCTGACTGTCCTCCAGCGGTTATATAGTCGCAAGCCTCTCTCGATTATTCTGGAGTATAGAACATTTCATCTAGATGGCTCTTCGAATAGTATCGAACAATCGATTTATTCCAGCTTGTTCTCGGCGATCCGTACGCCAGCAGATATGCAGTTGTAGTTGAACGAGGGTGCATAATTAATTAGATCAGGGCCGGTCTCAAAATCGTTACAGTATAATCCAAGGTAGCGCCGACGCAAATTGGTATTTCACCCTATAGACGCATATGGGGATAGTTAAAGTTACTTAAATAAATTGCGATTCCGCAACAGTTATCGTCGTAATCATGCGGGCTCATTTGAATTCTTCAAATGAAGATTACTTAAGCCTTTTCATAATTTCCTCAAGAACATGTGATAAAATTTGGTATTGGAATCCCTCAAAAAATCATGTCAAACGAATTATAGAAAACCTCAAAAACTTTGGATGTGTCAAAGCTAAATGAATTTGAAGACTATATCAATGCAATGGCAAAAAATTATACGGATATTATTATATGTGATTTCAATATTAACATACTAGAACATACAGAAAAACCACATGAATATTTAAACATTATGTACACATATGGATTCACCTTCCTGATCAATACTCACACTAGAATAGAAAAGGAATGAAAGTCATGCATTGATCATATTTTTTTCAAAAGTAATTCATACGACAAAAAAACATTCATTGCTATTGTTCTACAATCTAAAATAACTGATCACTTCTCAATCGTTCTGGCAAATGTTAAAGTCTTTGACATGAATGGAGGTAGCTATTGAAAAGGGTACAACAGAAAAACGAATCATTGATAACAAAAAACTGAAAAAACACAATAAATGATGAAAAATTTGAAGATGTCTGTCAGGAAGCTATCCAAAATTAGCGACAACTAAAGAAGCCATTACACGGCGTGTGGAATGCCGCGCCTGGCGTGTGAACTGACACGCGCCGTGACAATGGTGCGGCGCGACAAGTTTCACGCGGCGTGTCAGGTCTCGTCGATTGTCGGTAAAATGTACACATTTCACAGGAACCACGCAGCGCGCGTAGTGGCAAGACTAGGGAGCACAGTCACACGGCGCGAAATATTTCGGTTGTTCGCTTCAGTGTTCAGTAGCCAATTTAGCTTTGTGATGCCAACATGTCGTGGTCGAACGATGCAATAATGGAATTTAGGAATTTATATAAACAAGAACCGATAATTTGAACCCTCAAGCTTGAGGACCACAGAGATGGAAATGCTGTTTTTTTATTCTCTTTTGTTACAAATTATCACGTGACATAATATAATAACAAGCTGCAGTGTAAACGAGCATCCCGACGCCTGGACATTTTTAAATGGAAAATGGGGAAGCCCTACGCGCGGTGCGAACCACTCCCGATATGTCAATCCACAGGCCGTGAGATCGCGAGCGTCCAGGTACGCATTAGCCTGGCACTTCGCACTCCACACGCCAGGCGCGTTACTCCACACGCCGTGTAATGTTATCTTTTAAAAGAATAATAATACATTTTACTTCGGCAAACAAAAAGGAGGTATGGATAGTGTAGGTTCAATAAATTCTATAAAAACACGAGATACATTATTCAGAGATTACAAGAAAAATAAAAACATGGTAGTATATCAAAAATATAAACTCTACAGAATTAAAATTACTAATATGATAAATAAACAAAAAAACAACTATTATAAAGGTTTTATAAAAAAAATGAAAATTACTGAAAAAAAAACCAAAAAGATATGGGAAACTGTAAACGAATATGTTTCAGCAAAAACAAAATTTAGCGACATGAGGGAGAATCGGACGGAAGTACAACCATGAATTTCACAGAAATAGCCAATATTTTCAACGACCACTATGCGACAATCGGCGAAAAAAATGGCCAATGAAATTATAAAATTACTTAAAAGGATTTTGAGACGGAACAGAATGTTACACTATTGAAAAACTCTTTAATTTTCAAACCAACGAACAAAAATAAATCCAAGAAATAATTGCTCAGCTCAAAAGCTCGGCCACACCCGATTTTGATAATATCTCAGTGCATAGTCTATCTTATATCATTAACCTGATTCGTAGCATAGGTGAATGTCCGAAGGAATTTAAACTTGATTGCTCATATCAATCCTATAGGTTACCTGCCAAGACCCTTCTCTAAATAACTCTCTCATTTTCTTTAGCAAAAATTATTCGTTGATAATGGTCACAATGATGACAAATCGACAATTGGAAAAATAACATTTCATGAAATATTTTCAGAAAGCGATAGTCAATTTTTTTGTGGTTTTAGCATTGTAATGGCCATGCAAACTTCCACTAGTTTGCCCGTTCAACTTTATTCGTAGCGTCAATAATAACGAAGTTGGCAATGGTGCAGACTTAATTTAAAACAGGCTTCATTTTCAAAATGCACCGTTGATGAGCTGATGGGGCGATGGGAGTTTTTTAGATATTCCTAAATATTTCAATTTTGTTGGAATTAGAAGCAACTGATTACGGCGAATATGCATGGATGAGATGTGCTATTAACTGAATCAAAAGAGATAGAGTGTGAAATCACTCATGGAATAACATTATTTAGAAAAATATACTGAAAATACTTGAGAAATGCTCAGAAACGTTGATTTTCATTGTTTGAAGGTCATTTCTTTGATATCATCTTTCTTAAGATTGAACTACTGAATATTATTATATAATTGAATAGGGACTATCTATCATAACGAATGAAATCATGGCAGGTTTGATGGTGATATCTTGTAATACTAGGAAGATATAGTACATTATATTTTTTCAATATTTCAAAGAGTATGACGAATACAATGTATAACAACGATGCGTGAGTGGACGATAGCTGCTTTCCTATTTGAGATAGGAAATGTACGACTTATCAAATGAACACCTTATATATTTTCACTCGACTAAATTACTTTAGAAGGGTGTTTCCTTTTTATCAGCTTGCAGAAAATGTGGGGTTTGACCACTTGATTTCCATCAAAAATGTATCTTATTTTTATAGAAAGTATGGAAAAATTATTAAAGCAAGACATGAAAGGTACAAAATAAATTCAAAAAGAACCAGGCAGCAGCTTAATAGAAACATTGCCACCTGTTGATTTTTCTGAATTTTTGGTTGTTGTAGGATTTGGCCTCCTCAACTAATGTGTCTATGCGCCCAACTCAATCCTATTGGCCAAAAAAGTTGTATATTAAATGAAAGAGACATACAGGATTATCAGAAAATTTTGATTTGGAAATCTCCCTGCAAGACGTTTTCAAATTGTATACAGCTTTATTGACAACTTTGGTAATAATGGTATACAGCCATTCGCCCCTCCCCAACTCTGTGTATCCCAACAGCAATTTTTGTTACCATCGAACGTTTTTCTCACACTGTAGATAATTCGTAGTGAAGTATCCCGAAAGTTCAAAATATTATATAAAAATATACGAAATGCCACCAAAAAACTGTGACTTATTTACTCACCCAGAACAACATGTTCAGTTTGTCAATTTTGGCGTATTCAAACGATGAGCAATTTAGTATTTTACTTGATAGTCACATCTTCATTTCGAACGGTCGACTAAGAATTTCATTTTGAATGATACTCACACTGTACCTAGCAATATTCTTCATTAAAAACCATTCTAAAGTTATTGTTTTGTGAATGAGTAATATATGTCTTCAAAAACATTTTCATTTAATACGTTTACCCTGTATCTCGAGCCATAGGATTGAGTTTGGCTCATAATATCATATTCCACAATATACCAAAAATTCAAAAAATCAACAGGTGACAATTTTTCTATAAGCCTGCAGCCTGGGCCTTTTGAAAAAGCGTCAATTCATAGCAGATGTTCAAGCAATCTACCATTTTGAACTGTGAACTTCAAAAAGTTTATGTTGAAACAGCGAAAAACTTGTCTGATTTTATTCTTCATGTCTTATAATCTCGTTGTTTTCACGCAGTAGATCCAAATTGTAATCTTAGAGCATGAAATCTGGAAACTTTGCTGCCCCTCTAGAACTGTTCTGCTTACAATTTCTCGAATACCCAAGTTATATATACAAACCCCTAAGAAATCCTTAACTTGTAACTTCCATGTAGTGCTGACTAAGGTTTATGAAAATGTGATTAACCGTGCTTTATAGTTAGTTTAGTTCTGTTAGCGACGTTGTACGAGACACATCTCTGTCTTCACAAATAAAGTTGTGTTCTGTAAATTCGACTTTTGCTTTTTAAAAATAATTTCTTGTGGCCCGAAAGATTAATTGGCGCAGTCGGTAGGATGACGGAAGAATATCGATCGTGAAATTCGTCAGTTTTAACTGTTAATCCGTTATCGAAAGAACAGCTTCGATAGACCTAGAAACCGGCATACCCATCAGTTGCTGCAGACTCCAGAACGAGACGTCCTGGTTCACTATCGTGGTAAGTCTAGCATTCCTTTCTGCTTTCAAATTTTTTCCTTCAAAACTTTGTCGTAAACATTTTTGTTCGAAATTTTTGAATATTGATTTTCAAATCCATCCAGTAAATCCATCAATTTTCCTTTTTCGTAATCGAAATCGGTGGACTGACTATAGAAGTCACGTACATTAGTAATTATTGATCACATTCAAATCATTTTATAATTTACCTGAATTTAGTAATAACTACATTAAATATACGAATACATTTCGAAACCTGATACTCAGTTCGCCGCTCGTTATCTTATAGACAACGACAGTTGTTCTCGTGAAATATTACACGGTTTGAAAACTGACTGTGAGGAAAGAAAGAATAGCTTGTATTGTACACTGTTATCCTAAAAGAAATAATTTTATCGTTTCTAAGAATTATTTTGCGAGGTATTTCGATATAAATCAATAAGTTCTACAGATTCTTCAGTTATATATTTTCACAATTAAGCGTATACGCGTATACGATGGATCGTCAGAGACCCTCGAAATATTTATTAACGCGGCCGAGCAATTTCATAACAAATATCATGGTGCAGACGCCACATTAAATCAGTGCATCTTGAGTATTTTATTGAGTAAGTTGAAAGATAGAGCCCAGCTATTAATCGGAGCAAGGTCCGAGCTGAAAAGAATCCAATTGTTACGCAGTAAATTAGCTTTTAAAATAAACATCAGGGTGGAGCCTATAGGTACTCTGGTTTACCAACAATTTTTCTATATTTATAGGTATATTTCTGGAATTTCAGTAGTCACTTTTCAGTAGATGTATAACAACAATAGCAATTAACAAAGTTATTCACCTACCAAAGAGTGGCGATTGAAATTCCAGAAATACAACTTTAAGTGTAGAAAAATAAGTATTGGTAAACAATGAGTATAAGCTCCACCCTGTATACTAAGAAATAAAATATGTATATAAGGGGGTAATGATGTAAAACATACCAATCAATCAAAAAACTTTATTGTCGATGATTAAAATCTCATGGATAAAGAGTTATAAAACAAGACAGTTACATCATTAACAATTAAATTAAAATTAGCAGTATAAAACATATAATCTTGAATCACTATGAACAGACCAAAAGTACCTAATAATATGACTTACCACCTGAATCAGATGAAAAATTTATTGATAGATCTACCAAAGTTAAGTGTTATTAGAAGAATAATATTGAATGAAAACCTATTTCTTTTGAAAAATAAAAACAGATATCACTGAATCAATAATTTTATGGTTGTTCTCTCGGTCACTTCTCCTTTCTTTTTAGTTTCTGCTCTGCTAATGTCATCCAATCCATCACTATGAGTCAAACTCTTAATCTGTGATTGAACTGCAAACATCTTCACATATTCTGAAAATATAGTCATTACAGTCACTGAAAACTCATATTAATATTTATGATATAAGAAAACGACCATCCAATAATTATTAATAATTCTATGTTGCCCCGAGAGGTAAAAGAAAAATAATTACTTACGTTTCAGTATGTCCATAATTATCAGCTCAAAAATGTTTGGATTTTTTCTTTGCCCAGTCCAGAAGGGCTCATCTTCGATTAGTTCGGAAACAACAACTGCTATTTAAGTTTTTGTAATCTGATCATTCAATAAGTACCAGTTTGTACATCAAAAGTGATATACGAATGTGAAAGGACACTACCAAAACTGAAAAGAAAGAGAAAATGCAGTTAGTTTATTGGTAATTTGTATTAAACAATTCAAGTGATTTCTCTACAATCTCAAGAAACGTTAATATTCTCGTAGATTAATGAAATTAAGAAAGATTAGAACACTCTGTATAAAATATATAATTTTGAGTTCACTTACAAATTAAGCAGCTCCAATATTGTTGTTTTAGCAAGATAAATTCATTGGTTTTAGTTCCAAAAATTCCTTGATCAATCACTTCAAAATAATTTGACACAGCTCCAGATGTCAGCAACCATTTCCATACTGTCCAATATCTGATTAGCAGGAACCACAACTGATAGCTTTTCTACTATTTATAGCATCATATGTAGATACTCTCTAATCAATAGTAGATATCACTACATTCACTACATAAGCTAAATGATAAAATAACAATTAGTGGATGGAGTAGTGGAAAATCATAATCTTACTATGAAAATTATGAGTTTTGCAAGCCTATTGATTCCAATCACTTTTAAGTAGTTTGAATCATATTTTAATTCTATGTCAAAACTCCTAACATGACCGCCATGATTATTAGAATAAAATGAACGATGGCGTCAGTTATATATTTATTTCATATTTACTGGGTAATATTGTTTGAACGTGGATATAATTTTTTTTAAGTTACGTAGATTGTGAGTATTTGTCGACATTTAACATATGTTATATGGTTAGGAAGTTAGGTTTTAGGTTATGTTGAAATGTCATATGTCATATGAATGACGTCATGACGTGGTCATTACCCAAAAATTACATTTAAGAAACCTTTAAGATAATATTAATTTCAAGGCTCCCTGTACACATGTCAGTAATGTTTTGAGAAGGTTAGACAAAAACATCGAACAAATATCATAACTACTCTGTCTAAGACATATCTGGGCAACATATAATCAACATTATATGTATTTATTATCTAATGAATATTATTGGTTACATTACTTTGATGTTACATAAACATATAGTTGAAAACACTGTGTTGGAAACGTCAAGATGACATTAATATAATGTTAGTTTGCCAATATCACAAAATTGCACAAAAGTTAAAAGTTATATCTGGAAACTATTTTTGTTATGTATCATGTTAAGTGGGTATATATTAATAAAAATTTCAATGGATTGTATATACCGGAAACTTTGACTTGTGTTTCGAATTATCGCACTACCTTCGAAGTTTTCAATAATACAGATAGGTAGGACAATTTCTGTCACAATGAACGAACCCTATCCGAATTGAAAAAGAACATTTCGAATTTTATCATATCGAGGGCGCTCTACCCGACATTCAATATTACGATTTGACAAAAGACATTTTTGACAAAATTAGGACAGACCACATGAATCCAGAAGAAAAATGAGCCATTCTAAAACTCTATAAAGAATTTGCAGATATATTCCATAATGAACATAACAAACTCTCATTTACCAATAAAATCAAACACGAAATAAAGACCAAAGACGAGATACCAATACATACGAAATCTTATCGCTTTTCTCATTGCCATAAGAAAGAAGTCCAAACGCAAATTCACAAAATGCTCACTGGCGATGGAATCATTCGACCATCATCCTCCGCTTGGAGTAGCCCATTATGGATTGTGCCGAAGAACACCGACGCATCAGGAAAGAAGAAATGGCGCATTGTAGTAGATTATAGGAAATTGAATGAAAAAACAATCGACGACCGATATCCGATTCCGAATATAGACGAATATGTTCGCATGCCATTCGGGTTGAAGAATGCACCCGCAAGTTTCCAACGAGTAATGGATTATATCCTCAAAGATTTACGAAACAAAATCTGTCTAGTGTATATGGACGATATTATCGTGTTTTCGACTTCCTTGCAAGAACACATGGCCAATTTAAAACAAGTCTTCAAAACTTTACGCGAAGCTAAATTGAAAATACAACTAGACAAATGTGAGTTCTTGAAACAAAATGTCGAATTTCTAGGTCATGTTGTCACTCCTGATGGCATCAAACCTAACCCTAATAAAATGAAGGCAATTCAAAATTTTTCCATACCAACTACTGCTAGAGAATTTAAATCTTTTCTTGGCTTATTAGGGTATTATCAGAAGTTTATTAAAGATTTTGCCCATCTCACCGAACCATTCACGCGGTGTCTGAAAAAAGGCGAAAAAATAACTTCTTACCTCGGAATTTTTGGAAACTTTCGAAACATGTAAACAAGTACTCACAAATGAACCCCTACTCCAGTCTCCCGATTTTAAGAAACCCTTTATACTGAATACTGACGCGTCTAACGTGGCCATTGGTGCAGTCTTGTCGCAGGGTGCCATAGGAAAAGATAAACGTATCGCGTACGCGTCGAGGACACTAAACCCATCCGAACAAAACTATTTGACGATAGAGAAAGAACTATCATCGATAGTGAATTTCACCAAATATTTTAGACCATATATATTCGGAAATCAATTTACGATCGTAACCGATCATAAACCTTTGCAATGGCTTTTCAACCTCAAGGACCCCAGCTCAAGATTGATTAGACGGCGCTTGAAACTGGAAGAGTACGATTACAACATTGTAGACAGGAAAGGTAAAAACAACTCCGTCAAAGATGTCCTTTCCAGAATAGAACTCCACCCACTGGAAAACCAATCAATGATAGCAAATATCGATTTATCAGACAACCGATTTGAAGAGGACTTTCCCGAAATCTTCGCGGACTTGGCAAACAAAGAAGAAATCCCATAAATTTCCGACGAAGACCTTCAAGACCTTGACAATCGCCTAAACGATGAAATTCGAAAACTTCGAACTGGCAAGAAACAAACAGAAGAAGAAGTTCAGTCAGTGCGTGGAGTACAGAGCTCTATAAAATGGCTAGCTTTAAATGTTGTAAAAGGAAATCATTTATCCATTTCGTATGTATTAAATGTTTCAGTGTTTTTCATAAGTGTTATCTGCAACGTTTTAAAAATCAAATCCGGTTTGTTAAAGATAATCAAATCATCTTTTGCAAATACCTCGAAAAAAGTGATTGCAGCGACGAGGATAGCGAAAAAAGTATTCTAGAAAAAACCATAAGTGAACTGGTAGAAGATAGCGATATAAAATCAAAATATATAAAAAAACTGAAATTTGATGCTATGCGAACTGAAGAAGAGCAGGCTGACTCAATAAAAATTTAGCAAAAAATTATCGAAGATTTGAAGGCACATATATATTGAATTTCTAAACAAAAACGCTGAAGTGAAAAGAAATATACAGACTAGTCATGAAGAAACACAGACAGGTTTCTGTACAAGAAATGCATCAACTTCCACAAATTTTAAACAATTGACCAGTGGCGTGTCTGTTAGTTACAAGAAGGCAACAACTGAGCCCCAGGTTATCAATAATAACACTAGTGTGGATAATTCCAACAATACATTAGTCATACCAACATCACATAGTGAAGTTAACGTGCCTAAACGATTACAATCTAACGAACCAGTTATACGGGGTAGCATAGATAAGTCAACTGGTACTAAATGTATTTCCATCAATCAATGTACCCGCAATAAGTGACAAATTTTATTATTAACGGATGATACAGAGGTGTTTAGACAAAAATCTGCATGAAATTTTTTCGGTGAAAAAATTGGGTGCACTTTTTCATCAAGTAATAGAAAATATGGAATTATTGGCAAGTAATTTTACTTTCCAAGATCATGTCATTGTAGTAGGTGGACGAAACGATATTGTTACGATATTGTCAGAAATATTTGTGAGAAACTTGAGCAATGTGCTCAAACCAATGTTACTTTTGCATCTGTTCCGTATTATTTTAAAGACAACCCAAAAAATAAATTTATCTATAAGTTCAATACAAAACTATTTGAGTTTTTGTACAAATTTAATGTATGTAGTGCAGGTAAATTTAGTTTTGCGGATATTAATAGGGGTCATCAACTACGGAAGTTTAACAGTTACAAAGCGGTTTCCAGTATAGTAGTGTAGTAAAACTGCACTAATTAAGTTTCCTAATTTATTTAAAACACTATTTACAACAATTATTCACTAAAACATTTACTTCAATTTATTTCTACTGTGGCTATCTATCAGCGAACTCTGGAACTGTTACTAACTCTGAATTCTGACTGTCCCGCCATCTGCTATACAGCGGCTATATATAGTAGCATTCACAGTTTTCGATCTTTCCAGTCTGTTCGGCGACTCCTTAGAGGCCCCTAGAAACTTCGGTTATAGCGTTCGCGTCTCTTCCACGGATGAGTCATGTGTTTGTCAGAAGAAAACGTGTTTACATTTCGAGTGTGGAGTGTAATTGGATGATCAGGGCCGGTCTCGAAATCGTTACAGTAGATTCAATTTCATACAACAAATATTTGCACCAAACGTTAACATTTATTCCAACCTGTGAC
Organism: Chrysolina americana; assembly: GCA_958502065.1. NCBI lineage: Eukaryota > Metazoa > Arthropoda > Insecta > Coleoptera > Chrysomelidae > Chrysolina > Chrysolina americana. Next base: position 47,787,467 of record OY293410.1, on the reverse strand, counting down.
ATCTCCGTGCCTGATGCAGTGCAGGAACTACATACTCCCTTGCCTGTAGCTACCGTAGAAGATAGTACTCAAACATTATTCTTTTTTATGAACTATTTTTTAGAGAATTTATTTATTATTTATCTTTATACTAATACGATAAATTATGTGCTATTTCCCGTAGGAACTCATAAGTGTTCGCAGGATCGTAATTATTTACCAGACTTGCAATCCGCTATGCACAATCTCTGTATTTTTTACGTGTAGGAGGGCCTTCCAAGCCTCCTACATACTGCTCTACTACTACTACTAATTTGAAGTTCGTGTAAGCTTTGCTCCAGCTGAATGCCTTAATAAATCTCCAAATGTTTGGATGATCTGCAGAAAATTGTTATTTAAACCCTCGATGCCATCCTTCTATGGAATTGTTTGTTTTGGCAAACTTTCTTGCACCCCATCATAACAATTCCACAGATCATGCGAAAATAAGAGCAAACGACGTTGTCTCCCTCTCTGTGGACGCCCGATCCAGGTATCATCAAAATAATAAATTTCTGACTGGGCTTCTGCAGGTAACACATTTTGTTCGCAAATGGTTTCAAATGCCTCCACTACGTCTGCAGTAGGAACGAATGCTAAGGCCGACAATAATCGGAGCTTTGAAGCAAAATCTGCATCAGTTTCGTACCTTCTTTTTAAACCGTCTGACTGGATTCTTCTGAAGAGACATTGACTGGAATGGAAAAAGCACCCTCGATGTCTAGAGTTGGGATATTGTTGTCTTATAGCACTTATACCGGAAAAACAATGTCTCGTCTGTGAAGAGGTAAAGCCGGAGCGGCTTGCTGATTACTTCGTACACGCCTTATTGTTCTTTTAATGCTGCTCACTTTGCTGAATAGATGCAGTTGATAGTATATGATGTGGCACATCTTGGGTTTGTATATCGTTTTCACGTATGCCATTGAGAAATTTTGTTTTTTCCACTTGCCTTGCATCCGCAACATGGGTGTGTGTTCCACTTCTTTTTACTACTGCATTTTCTAAGGTTATAAGACGAGCTTTACACTTGAACGTCTTGTAGTAATCACATTTCCAATAAATACATTGATTTTCTTTATCTTTCTGGTAAAGATAGCCGTCGATCAATATTATAATAATAATTTCCTCTTCCCCTTTTCACTAAGTACAAACTCCAAAGCCATTTTGCGTCGTGACTCTTGCTCAGATTTTGGACAGTAAATGAATAAGAAACCTTTAGTGCAGTATTTAAATAAAAGTAAATAATGACCAATTAACGAGTCTCACTTATTCTAACCTTAATTATTATAGTAGGTATTAAGGGTGTTATTAGGATGTTAGGATATCAGGATTATTATTTAAGAGGGATTTTAAAATTTTTGGAGTTAATATTTTTAGTTAGTGAACCTGGAGACGTTCAATGAGTAACCTTAATTATTATAGTAGGTATTAAGGGTGTTATTGTAAATCAGAGAAGAAATAATAGTATACAGAAATTTCCGAAAATATTGGTTACAAACTTATAAAGTAGCGCTAAAATACATTTTTCGGTCAATTGTTCTTCGCGAAATTATTGTCTATTTGGGCAATTGTACATTCGATCAATTGTGTTTCGGAAGTTGTCCATTCAGGCAATTGTCTATTCGGGCAACTGTTTTCGGGGAATTGTCTTTCGGGAAATTGTTTCGGGCAACTGTCCGGAAGCCGATTTTAATATTGACTATCTATCGAAGGTTATAAAAACTGACTTGCTTATGGATCTTTTCAACTCATTCAAATTGAATGTCACTATACGAAATCCAACAAGAATTTTTACAAATGCAAACGGTCATACGAGTCGCACTTGTATCGGTTACATGGTGACTACCTTTTCTGCTAAAATTTTTGACTGTCTCATATAGGTACTCTCAAGGAACCAGAACGTGAAATTCTAAGAAGAAAATCAGACAAAGAACCACAGGTTAAAATTTTGAAATGGCAAGTACATGATGATAGTAATATAAATGAATTTAGAACCAGACTGAATATCAGTTGGTATCCAATACTATATGACATGTACATAAATCAAGGTTTCTCATTTTTTCTTTGGTGTTTTGATGTGTCATGCCCAAAAAAATCTATCGTAGTGAAAAAACATAAGAATGCCTGGTTTTCAAATGATATTATCAAAGAAGGTAAACATTTAAGAGATTTGTTCCAACTATGCACAACCTTCCAGGTAGTTGATCCTCATGCGATGGAAATTTATAAAAAAAGGTTGAAGGATCACAAGTCAGTGATTAAAAGTAAAAAAATAAATTACTTTTCGAAAAAAATTGAAAATTCTCAGAATAAAACCAAAGAGACATGGAAAATAATCAGGTAATTCTGAACTGGGGAAACAAAATTCGTCAGATACTAGAATCATATCTTTGAGGCACAATTCGAAAACTGTGGATGATGTAGCAGAAATATTTGCTGACTATTTTTCTAAGGCTACAGAATTGAGTTTAAATAGTCACTTTGGGCAAAATCTGTCATTACCTTGTACTATTAGTAGAAATTTCAAAATCATTCAGCCCTTCCCCAATGAACCTATAACCAAAGTCGAAATTTAAAATGTTCCGAAAAAAATTAAAAATCAACTGGTATAGACGAACTGTCTATAATCATCATCAAAAATGTAATTGACATTATAATTAATCCTCTCACTTCTCTCATAAATCAGTCCTACATGCAAGGATATTTTCCCATTGAATTTAAAATGGCTTTAGTAATACCTCTCTATAAAAAAGGCGATAAAAATGAAATTGATAATTACAGACAAATTTCATTGATTTGTTCCTTGTCCAAGCTATTTGAAAAAGTAGTAGCTAACAGATTAGTGGATCATTTGGAAACGAACAAACTCTTATGTAAGAATCAACATGGCTTCAGAAAAAGCCATTCTATCGACACAGCAACAAACCATTTCTCAATTACATTTATGCAGAAATTGACGCTAATAACCTTGTTATCAGTCTGTTTTTCGATCTATCGAAGGCTTTTGATACGGTATCTTCGGATTTTTTAACCCATATAAGACTGCTGCACTTGGTTTTCCCGAAAATATTTCAACCTGGTTGAGATCATATATGGAGAACCGTTGTATGACTGTCAAAAATAATACTGCAATGTCGAACGAACAAAATGTTAAAATGGGTGTTCCACAAGGTTCTGTTCTGGGTCCATTATTATTTGTTCTGGCCTCATAAGCCAGAGAGCGTGAGTCCGAATCTCAACATTGCCTCCGGTCTCGTGCATGGCATCACACGTATTAAAAGGTAAGGGCTACGTCTTCCCCTAGCTCGCACAAGTCTCTGACTTTTGAGGGTTGCACGTAGGGGTGCAACCGGTTGACGGATATAACAACAACAATTTGTTAATGACTTGCCTGAATACATAAATGACTGCCACTTGATTATGTTTGCTGATGATACCACAATCACAGTTACAAGTTCTAATATCGACAATTTATTTGTTAAGGTTACCAAAATCATTGATACATTTGCATCTTGGTGTGACCGTAACAGACTCATCCTGAACCCTAAGAAGTCAGTGTCTATGAAATTTTTCAATAGGAAGGATATCATACCAAAAGAAATAGTCTTCAGTGAGGAAATAGTTATGTCGCAAGAAGTAAAATTCTTGGGAAAACTGTTAGACGAACGTCTGAATTTTGATCAGCACATCAATAGTGTTTGCAATAAATTCAATTCCGCATTTTTTGCAATCAAACAAATGAAATCCTGTGTTGAAAAAGAAAGTTTATTAAGCATTTATTTTGCCATGGAATTTTCACATATATCACTCAACATCATGGCATGGGGGTGCGGTGCAGTGTGGGCCAAAAGCGGATCCTGAGACTAATCTTCGACATGGACTATCGTGATGGTTGCAAACCGGTTTTTATCAGAGAAAAACTGCTCTCTATTCCTTGTATTTATATTTTCAAATGTGTTAAATTTGCAATCCTTTGGAACGATAGCATCAACACATACTTATATAGTACAAGATTTGGGGGACAGCCAAATCATAAAACCTCTAAATACAAAAACTCCCCTGCTTACAATGCTTTGTCTCTCTACAACAAATTTCCAAATGAGATAATAAACTCCCAAAGTGACAACATGTTTTGTAATAGAGTTAAATGTTTATTGATTGACAGGTGCTACTATACTGTGCAGGAGTATCTTAATGATACTTACTAGTATTTATAAAATTTTATGTATTTTTTATAATTCTTTTATAAGCTGTGACGTTGAATTTTTATTCAAATACTTCGACTGGTGTTTTTCATCTATACATTTTATCTATATTTTTACTGACTGGTCTTTTTCATCTGTACCATATGTACCTTCCTTATTTTACCAAAGTGGTTAAGAAATTATTATTATTATTATTATTATAAAAAGAAAAACCACCAGAAAAGAAAAAAATAATAAACGTCTTATCAAACGTAGTCTTAGTTCCAGCAGGAACCCGACGACAGCAATGAAACTCAACACTCTTCCCATGAAAATCCAATTCTTGAAATCCCAATTTCTGAACAACCGTTGAATAAATTCAAAAACCAAATTATACTTTCCGAAAGTGTAGACACTCTTTCCCCTCGGGTAAGGGTAACGAAACCTTTTGATAAAACTCGTCTAAAAATAGTACTACCAGGTAAAAATATCGAAAATGATCTTGTGAGAATCTTCTTAGAATATCTCAAACCGAAAATAGTACATGGCATACTATTTGAAGAACGTTTGAAAAATAAAGTAATTCCATTTATTCAAAAACACTTTAAACATTCAGCCTTTAAACTAGTCCAGAGTAATGTCCTTTTAACCAATATCACAGACAAAGACGAACAGAAACTGAAAATCCAGCATCATCACGAAACGAAAACCACTCATAAGGGGATAAATGAAACGATAGACTCCTTATCTAACACATATTATTGGCCAATCGTGATTCAAGACGTGACAAATCCAGCATCATCACGAAACGAAAACCACTCATAGGGGGATAAATGAAACGATAGACTCCCTATCTAGCACATATTATTGGCCAAACGTGATTCAAGACGTGAAAAATTATATACAGGGTGTCCCAACGAAAACTTTCCACCCGGATTTACTGGGAAATGACAAATTATTTTCGGAAACCCCCTTGCGAATCATCATAGGGAACGTGGGTCGAGTGATCTTAAAGCTCTCTTTATTCTCTATCCAAACGTCTATAATTTTTTCAAAATCGAATGAATGGTAATTGAAATTAGTGTTGTTGACAGGTTCAATGTAAATAGTCAATATCTTACCTGTTCCTATTCAAATTCAATTTATTAACTATTTTAAGACTCAATGAGTGGACAGACATAAAATGGCAACAACCCATCCGGTCAGGTAACCCAGTCACCCCACGAAAAACGAAAACAAATTAGTTAAAACAAAGTAAGTAGCCAGGCTGGGACTATTAATTGCGAAGATCTTTCAACCAAGTATCAGTTTTATGTCGCTATTCGCGAATACAACATTACAAGCGGAAGATGCCCACCCCAATTGTGAGCGAAACGTCCAAAGGAACCTACTCCACAGAGGTGAACCGACCACGGCACTGAAGCCCGGAAACCATATTTCTTAGTTTTTGTTTTGTTGACTTTTTCATAGACAAAAAATACCTGTTTTTTATGGTTCTCCTGCGTGTATGTTCTCAGCATGAATTCACAGTTCGCATGATTCTTATGGAAATATCATTTGATTCGTATTCTGTGAGTTAAGTTTCTTCCTGACAATGGTTTACGCATTAGAAGAACGAATTGAGTCAGTGAAACTTTACTACAAAAATGATGATTGTCTAAGAGCTGCAGCTAGAATTTTCAATACAAGGCATCCAGGGAAAAATGCATCTCATACCTATGTTCAAACGTTGATTGAGAAATTCGAAAGAACTGGGTCTGTGGGAAACCAGAAACATTATCCTGAACGTCTGATAAGGAACGAGGCTGTTGAGGTAGCGGTTTTGGGACACGTGGCTATGGATCCTACTCAAAGTATTCGAAGCTTGGCTGACGCGTCAGGTGTAGCGCGATCGAGTATTCAGAGAATTCTCAAGTCACAGCGATTCCATCCATACAAACAAAAACTTGTACATGAACTGAACGAAGACGATTTTGACAGACGTCAACAGTTTTGTGAGGAAATGTCTGAGCGTCTGAGAACAAATCCCAATTTGCTCTTCAATATTTGTTTTTTAGACGAGAGTTCATTTTTTGTTAATGGAAACGTAAATCGTCACAATTGCCGCTACTGGAGCGATACCAATCCCAGGTTAATACGTGTGGTCCACACACAAACTCCGCAGAAGTTGAATGTTTGGTGTGGTATTTTTGGCAAAAATATTATTGGACCACTTTTTATAGATGATAATTTGAATGGACAAATGTATTTAAATCGTCTTGAGAATGCCATCGATCCCATGATAACGGATATTATCGAAAACGATGGAGATTATTCGGAAGACAACCTCTATTTTCAACAAGATGGAGCACCACCTCACTATGCAGTGGCGGTTAGAAACTTTCTGGATGAACGATATACCAATCATTGGATAGGGCGACGAGGACCAATTGAGTGGCCAGCTAGATCACCGGACCTCAACCCGTTGGAATATTTTTTATGGGGGCATCTCAAAAGCAAAGTTTTTGCCACTCCGCCAGAGTCACTAGAGGATCTACGTGGTCGAATTGTAAACGAGTGCGGCAGAATAACTGCAGAAGTATTGGCAAACGTTCGTAATAGTTTCGAAAGTAGACTTTATCATTGTATGGAGGTAGGAGGGGCTCATTTCGAGCAATCAATAAATTGAATTTCGATAAGAACAGGTACGATATTGATTATTTAAATTAAACCTATTACCACACTAATCTCAATTACCAGTCATTCGATTTTGAAAAAATATTAACGTTTGGGTAGAGAATGACGAGAGCTTTAAGATGATGTATCACTCGACCCAAGTTCCCTATGATGATTCGCAATGGGGTAGCCGCCCCTGTCAGGGGGATGAAGTTGCGTGACTAAATTCATCAATTACATGTGTCCCCCTAGAAATCAAAATCGACGTGTTTCAGCGTTTCCGAAAATAATTTGTCATTTCCCAGTAAATCCGTGTGGAAAGTTTTCGTTGGGACACCCTGTATACACTTGTGTCACTTGCCAAAAGATAAAATATGAACGTCACCCCAACATTATTAAATTCAACCCTCTCCTATAGGAGAATACCCATTCGAGCATATTCATGTCGATGCATTTTCGGCAGATAAAGCTAAATTTTTGACAATTATTGATAGCTTCTCGCGTTTTGCCCAAGCATGCCCGATTTATTTAAATGCACCCAGCATATTAGATGGTTTTTTGAAATTCATTTTCCATTGCGGTATTACTTGCGACTCTGGAACAGAGTTCAAAAATAGTCTAATTCAAGATTTCTGTAAATTGCACAAATTAACTCTACATTACATAACTCCCGAAAATGCCGATAGCAACAGTCCTGTAGAACGCCTACATTCTACGCTCATTGAATAAATCAGAACCCTGAAACTCGAACATCCTGATAGACCAATAACTACACAAATGATATTCGCTATATTAGGATATAACAACACCATCCACTCCGCGACCAAATTCTCCCCTTTGCATATTATTAAAGGAAACATTGAACACCAAAATCCATTTGATATAACTGTAATAAAACTGCACTAACTAATTTTTCTAATTTATTTAAAACAATTATTCACTAAAACATTTACTTCACTATTTTATTTCTACGGTGTCAGTCTCTATCTGCGAACTCTGGAACTGTAACTAACTCTGAACTCTGACTGTGTTGCCCTCGGCTGTCCAGCTTATATACTCCCAAGCAGATTCCATCCACGACTCTCGATTATTCGGGAGTATAGAACATTTCATCTAAATGGCTCTTCGAACAGTATCGAAGCGATCGATTTTATTCCAGCTTGTTCTCGGGGCCGGTATCGAAATCGTTACATTGCCCCCTTCTTAAAGACGATTCGCCCCAAAACGTCATTCTTGGAGTGTGAAGATATCTGCAAGATACTCCATATCTGCACCTGGACGTTCGATGGAAGTAGCACTCCACAGTCTTCAAGTTGGGTCGAGGAAGATGGTTGCAGCACACCAGAATGTTGATGCCACTGGATCTGAATATTGTCTCCAACATGCTTCTTATAACTCTCCAGCCCAGCCCATCAAGCCCACAGGCCAATTTTGGGATTGCTAGATCCACAATATTCTCTTAATCTCGTAAGGCTCTTCCAAACATCTTCATAAGACGGCTTATCTCGAGAACGCTTCTTGGTAACCAGATAGTAGATGTTTCTCTGGCCTTTCCTCAGCTGTAACACCCCTCCCACTTCCGGGTTCTGTTCTCTCAGTTCCTGGAGTCGACCGAACTTCTTGGAGAAAACTACTGCAATGCCTCTGGACATTTGGAGATCTTCTGGCACACAGTGAGCTAACGCGTAGTTGGCAGGCACCTTGAAAAGGTCTCGTGGCTCTCGGGTTACTCCATGTTGAACTCTCTGTCAATTTGAGTACAGGGACATGAAGTTCTGAAACGTCATTTCATCCTCCGGTGGTCTGACGGTGCGGACTTGGTCGTGGTTTTTGGCATAAGGGGACAACCTATTGAAGTGGACAACCCTAGGTTTTCCTCGTGGTGGCTTATATATGCGGTAGACGAGGTCGTTTATCCTTTTCATGATCTTATATGGACCTTCCCACGAGTTCCGAAGCTTTGGTGATAGTCCACGGCGATGTTTAGGGTTGTACAGCCAGACTAGGTCACCTGTCTGATATCCACCAGGTCTCCTTGATTCTGTCGCTGGCACTCTGGATGTTCAAACGGACCCGTTCAAGGATGTCGTCCATTCGCTGTCGTAGTTTACTGACGTAGTCATCTCCCGCGGTGTCTTGCCCTAATGGCGTCCCAAACTTCAGGTCACAAGGAAGTCGCAGCTCTCTGCCCATAATAACACTGCAGGGGATTGGCCGGTTGACTCATGAACTGCGGAACGATATGCCATCAGGAACAGATCAAGGTACTGGTCCCAATCCTTCTGGTGGTCAGAGACTACCTCGGAAAGGTAGCGGTTTATCGTCTTATTCATCCGCTCCACCACCATCGGACTGTGGATGTAGAGCTGTGGTACTCGTCTTTCGAATATTTAGCATCTGGCACATTTCCTGGAACAGGTTCGACTCAAAATTTCTGCCTTGATCCGAATGCACCTCCAACGGAACTCCGAATCGACAAATCCACTCCTTCACCAAGACGTCGGCAACGGTGATGGCTTCTTGGTTGGGCAGGGCATAGGCTTCGGCCCACTTGCTGAAGTAGTTCATCGCCACAAGGATGTACCTATTCCCGTGATCCGACTGGGGAAACGGGCCAGCGATGTCAATGGCGATCCTTTCAAATGGGCTGCCCACATTGTACTGGCGCATCGGGGCCTTAGGTCTTGTTCGAGGCCCATTGCTGGCAGCGCATACAACACATTTTCTGCACCAGTCTTTGACATCAGTTTGGCAATTGACCCAGTAAAACCGTTGCCTCAGTTTCTGGTGGGTATTCGTCACTCCCAGATGTCCTCCGCTGACTCCATCATGAATTTCTCGGAGAACATCCTGTCTCCTGCTCCTGGGAACTACTATCTGTCGTTTGTCTTCTCCACCATCCTCAGTCTCCAACACACGTTTCAGGACTCCATTGTCAAGGGTAAGGGAGCTCCATTGGGACCAATAAGATTTGACGACTGGAGAACAACTGGCTATTTCCTGCCACGACGGTCTTCGATCAATATTCTTCCAGCCAATGACTAAACCAAGATCTGGATCTTTCTCTTGGTCTTTCTGGATCCTGTGGTTATTCCAGTTATCATCCACCGCCGTAGTTCTGGAGAGTGTCGACTCCTTCTCCTCTGCTCGTCGGCAGTGCGAACAGTCATCTGGGCATGGTCTTCGTGACAGGGCATCTGCATTCTTATGGCTGGTCCCCGCTCGATGTTCGATCTCAAAGTCAAATTCTTGGAGCCTCTCGATCCAACGTGCCACTTGGCCCTCGGGATTTTTGAACTGTAGGAGCCATTTGAGAGCTACATGGTCAGTCCTCAGCAGGAATTTTCTCCCATATACGTACTCCTTTGACAACAGCTTCCGCCTGGTGACATAGTAATTCCGGTTTACTGAGGGTCTTGCTGAAATAACCTATGTATTTTTCCTGTCCTTCCTGGATCTGTGACAGGACAGCTCTAAGTCCCACATTGCTTGCGTCTGTGTCCAAAATAATTTTCCTTCCGCTAGAGGATAGGTCAGAATTGGTGCGTTGATCAAAGCTCCTTTCAACTTCCTGAACGAATCTTGGCATTCATCTGACTACTGGAACTTTGTCCTTCCGTGAGCCTGGTCAGTGGTTTTGCGATATTAGTAAATCCCAGCACGTATCGGCGATAGTAAGTGCACAAGCCAAGAAAACTTCGAAGCTTTTCTTTTTTTTTTTTTTTTTTTTTTTTTTCAGTGGGGTGGAAATCCTCATGGACTCTGATCGCTCGGTGTCCATCGCGTATCAGTAGTGTCAGACTCTTGCTGACTAAAACCACCCCAGGTGTGCTGCACTTGCCAAGCCGTTAGGCCATAAAGCTGCACCTACATCCCATTCCAACGTCCACGTCACGATATCCCTCGCTCCTCCGCCCCGCCACACCCCCCCACCACCGTTGGGTCGTGACCCACCGAATACCGGGCGGGCAATCAGCGGGGAAGATCCTTCCTTCTTTATTCCGCTCATCCTCCACATTCAAACAGCGCCCTCCCTGGTCGGCAGTCTTATTCTATCCGAGCGCCTGCTCTCCCGATTTACTTTCGTCGCTCGTTTATACCGAAGCCAGGCCACTATTACCGTCGCATTGACACTATGTTGGTTCTCATACTTCTTCATCCTCGACCACAGCCCCCGCCCATTCATTCAATATCCTTACCCATTCATCCTTCACACCATTCGTATCCCTTAGCTGTAACGCTCCAAGTCTATCCTTCTCTTCCTCGATCCTCCTTCTCCATTCTACCCTTTCTCTCCGCATGCAATCGTTCCTGATGTGCTCCGCCGTGTCAGTCCCGCCAGTTCCACACTGGCATGGGGTCTCTTGTGCAATTCCGAACCTTGCCAGGTAACCCCGAAAGTTCCCATGCCCTGTGACCAGTTGCACTGCCTTCCTTGCTAATGGTATACACCCCATCCCTACCCTGTTGCACATACCATGTACGCTTCTGCCGGTCCTGCCGCTGTCCCATTCACCCTGCCATTTTTCCATCACCATTCTCCTAATCCTTTCCCTCTCCTCCATTCTGCTATGTCCCAAGTCTATTTGCCATGTGATCTCTTGCAGTTCCGCACCTCTTCTACTCTCTTCATCTGCTCTTCTGTTACCCTCATTCTCCCTAACATGCCCTTTCCTCCACTCAATTTCCGTCACCAATCCCGCTACCCTTCTGTTTTCAAGCATTCTCCTAATACGAGCTGCCCTTTTGCTCTTCGTCCTCGCATTCCTAATGGTCTCCACTGCTCCAGGCGAGTCACTTATTATTCTTATGTCCATCTCTCCACCCATCAGTACCCCTTTACCTATAGCCACCATTTCGGCTTCCTGTACGCTTCCCAGCTCACTGATTCTTTCCCGACCCATTCTCCACTCGCTCCCCTCCTTATGCGCCCATCCTATACCCACTCGTCCATCCTCTCTCTTAACCGCGTCCACAAATACCTCTTTTAGCCCTTCTCGGTTCTCCAGAATTGTTCCGATCATCCATGGGTATATTCTGTCGCACCCGTTTATCCGTCCTCTTACTTTTTCTTTTCCGTGCGCCTTCCATTCTTCATACCTCGTTGCTGCCTCTATGTATAGAGGCGCCATTCCAGTCAGCACGCATAACGCGGCTGACGGCGCCGTTCTATATGCCCCGCTGGCCGATAGCGTAAACGGTCTCTGTATCGCCCCCAATTGTCTGATCACCCTAGAGTGCTTCGCTCTTGCTCCCCACACTTGGACGCCATACATCACCGCCGGCTTAACCACTCTTTCGAAAATCAGTCTGACACATCCTCTCCTTAGCCTTACGTCACGGCCCGTCCATCTTCTTAGTTTTCCTGCAACTATAGCCGTTCTCCTTCTTACCTCCTTAAGATGATCAATGTACAGTAGGCCCTTGTCTACTATCATGCCCAAGTATGTGATGTTACCGCCGCACTCAATCCGTTGCTCTCTCACCCTAACCACCGGTTCCTTGTCCAGTTTCCTGGCCGGGACAAACATGCATTCGGTCTTGTTTTCGTTATACCTCAGCCACATTTCATCCTCCCATTCCTGACATTCTTTCCACACCTCCTTCCACATCCTTTCTATTTTCTTTACCGACGGGCCAACCACCACTATCAGTTGGTCGTCGGCGTAGGCCTGGGCCCACACCTTCGTCCCACCACTTACTCTGTGCGCTGCTGGCACCCCTTCATTTATCCTGTCATATTCCTTTTCGTTTACTGCCCTCATCCTCTCGAACCACGCTTCCATGACAATAAGCCATAGCGTGGGTCCCAGGCTGGATCCCTGCGGGCACCCCCTGTCCACGATCGCTTCCACGCCTCCACTCTTGACTCTTCTTTCGCCTACAAATTCCATGCACACCTTGCCAATGTTCTCCGGTAGCCCCATCTTTCTCATATTCCATCCTATCGCAGGTCCCCATGCCGTGTTGAAAGCGTTCGACAAATCCAGCGCCATCACCATGCTATGCATACCCTCGTTCTTACTTCTCTTTATTCTCTCCACCATATTCTCAACAGCAGTCGATGTGTCCAATCCGGCCCTGAAGCCAAATTGGCAGGGCGAGAACTTCTGTCCTCTTTCACACCACACCTGTACTCTTCCGCTGAGAAGCCGGTCGAAAGTTCGCCCTAACGCGGTCAGCAAGCTGATCGGCCTTAGGCTACTATCCTTCTTAGGAATCCACACAACCTTCATCACCTTCCATACTGCAGGGAAATACCTCAGCCTAAGGCATGCGTTGAGTATATCCGTAAGATCTTCGCTTATTAGGTTCGCCACGTGTTTCATCACCTCATTAGGTATGCCGTCTGTTCCCGTCGCTTTGTTGTCTTTTAATCCTTCCATTACCTCTTGTACCTCCCTCACCGTGAAGTTGGGCTGCTCCGGTCCCCATCCTTCATCTCCGTCCTCCCTAATGCAGCGTCTACCCATGGTGTCTTTTCCCCTGTCATCGTTCGGGAAGTACTTGTCCAGCAGGTATCTGCTGGTTTCGTGCTTCCCCTCGGTGTATGTGCCATCCTCCCTCTTAGCCGTGCATGGTATTTCCTCTGCCCTTTCTTTCCTCAGGAGCCCAAACACTCTGTTCCACGGTTTCTCCGATTGCAACCTCTCGACCCTTTCTTTCAGCCACTCGATTCTTCGAACTTCGAAGCTGGTGAATGTCTTTCGGAACGGGCCATTCCTCAACAGCTTTGATTTTCTGCTCATCTACTGCCACTCCTTTCCCAGAGACAACGTGGCCGAGATATCGTACTTCTTTCTGGAACAGATGACATTTCTTGGGGCTCAATTTCAGTCCGGAGCTTCTCAGTCGCTGGAATACCTCCTCCAAGTTTTTCACATGGCCGTTGAACGATCTGCCGACCACAATAATGTCGTCAAGATACACCAGACACGTCTTCCATGAGAGTCCCTTCAGAACCGTCTCCATCAATCTTTCAAATGTGGCTGGAGCATTGCAGAGCCCGAATGGCATAACTGTGAACTGCCACAAACCTGAACCGACGGTGAAGGCTGTCTTTTCTCGATCTTCCTGGGCCACTTCTACCTGCCAGCATCCGCTCTTCAAATCTAAGGTCGAGAAAATCGTAGATCCAGCCAGCGTGTCTAGCGTGTCGTCTATTCTTGGTAGAGGGTAACTGTCCTTTTTCGTCACGTTGTTAAGTTGACGATAATCAACGCAAAACCGAGTTGAACCATCTTTCTTCTTCACCAGTACTACTGGAGAGGACCAAGGACTGTCGGATGGCTCGATGACTCCGTGTTTCTCCATATCACAGACTACGTTGTCAGCCTCTTCCTTTTCGGCGAGAGGAAGTTTTCTGGCTGATTGCCGGATTGGTCGGGCATTTCCAGTGTCAATTTTGTGCTGAACCACCTTTGTTCTACCTCCTCTGCCCACTCCGGTATCGAAGATGTCCTGATACTGCCTAACTAATTCTCTCAGTTTGGGCTGCTGTGCGGGTCCATGTCTTTGGATGAGATGGCAACCAACTTCTCCAATTCTGCTGGCAAGTTACTGGCTTGACTAATAGTGCCGCGTAAACTCCTTATCACAGAGGAAATTGACTAGCAGTGCCCAAGAATTGTTCCTTTCTTCAAAGTCACAGGGTAATAATTGACATTCATTACCCTTACCGGCACAAATGAATCAACTTGCAACAAGGTCTTCCCTAGTGCGATTCCTCGTCCAATTTCCTCATCATGGAGCTTGGGCTCGAACATCACTACGTTTCCATTGCTCGCACCCCCATCCAGGCGAGCCTCCAAAATGGTTTCAGCCCCCTCCGGTACGCTCACATCTTCAGCCAGCAGAACACGAATCATTTCTTCACTTCTCCCGTGAAGCACCAACTTTTCTCCATTCACTCGTAGGACACCGTCTCTGAAAATCAACTCGAACCCTCTGGAGTTCATGATGTCCAACCCTATGGTTGCATCATCCTTGATATCCGCTACTAGAGCCCGATGTTTCACTTTAGTGCTGCCCAAAGTCAGTTCAATTGAAAGTTCACCATACACAGTTGCCGGCTCTCCAGTTGCTGTGCGTAGCTTCCAATTCGACGATTCAATTCTTGCCGGTGTTTTGGCAAATGTAGGTCCAAGAATCGTTCTAGTCGCACCCGTAACTAGGAGCATAGTGCGAGGCTCGTTGTTAATGAGACCGTCTACGAAGACACCTTTGTTCTGTCGTTGAAGGACAGCAACATATGCGTTGTTATTTGGGGCTTGCTGGATACGGGCTGACGATTGCTTCTTCTTGTCCTTCGTTGTTTTCGATTTTTTTTATGTTGGACATTTGCTACGCACATGCCCAAGTTTCCTACAATTTCGGCATCGTATCAGTCTTCTCTCAGGCATAACTTCCTTCATCACCTTTCGCAGGACAGCCTCGATATTAGCGGGCTCCTGTGGATCTTCCTCGATCATCCGGACTCTACTCTGGCATTTGCAGGATTGCTTTGCTGCTTCGAATTCCAGAGCGCGTGCCAATGCATCCACGAGATGTGCGGGGCGAGCTAGTGTTAGGGCTTGCCGGGTTTCCTGGTCACGAAGTCCATCCAAAAATGCCTGGACCGTTAGTCGCTTCATTACATTTTCCGGTGTAGCTGGGTACGCAAGTCGAACCAAGCGTGCAATATCGGCTTCAAATTCTTGCAACGATTCGCTTGATTTCTGGCATCGGTTCTTCAGCTGTGAGTGATATACGTGTTCAAGGTGGGTTTGGCCATAGCGAAGTTCCAAGTGTTTTACCAGCTGTTCATAGACTTCCTGTTGTTGGGCGGTAAGCGTTTGTGAAATATTTGTTGCTTCGCCTCGCGATGCCAGTGTCAATGCTAAAGCTTTTTCCCCAGCATTCCATCCATTTGCTTTGGCAGCAGCTTCGAATTGTCGGCGGTAGTTTGACCATGGAATATTTACGTCGAACTGAGGCGGTTTCAATGAGAGCTTGCCTGGTTCCGTACTGACCTTGAAATCTTTGATGTCTTTTTGAACTTCCTCCAAGTTGGTACTCAGATCCGGCATTGAATTTCTGTTGGAAATTTCTGGAATGTGCACAGAATCCATTCGTTTTTCTAGCTCACTAAATTTTTCCTTTATCTCATCGTGTAGCGTTTCCTTAATTTTTTTCATTTCTGCTTCCATTTCATCTTTGATTTCCTCCATCTCTGCTTCAACAGTTCCCATTCGATTCGATACACCACAAAGTTCTCTTCTCAAGCCTTCCAAGTTTCCTAGGAGCTTCTCTTCTAGGTTTCTCGAATTTTCGTGAAGTTTTGCTTCCAGGCTCTTCACATTCTCTTGAAGTTCCTCTTTTAGACTATTAGAATTTTCGAGAAGTTCTTCTTTTAAGCTATTTGATTTTTCCATAAATTTTTCTTTAATATTTTTCAGGCTAACCGAGTTTTCTAGAAGCTTTTCCTCTAAACTCTTTGAATTTTAAAGAAATTTATCTTCCAGACTCACCGAATTTTGTTGAAGTTCCTCCTTCAAACTATTCGTGGTTTCCTCGAGTTTGTTCATTATAGCACTCAAATCGACTCCAGAAACTTCGAACAAAAATGTTTCGGGGTCTTCTCCTTCTTCAATCAGTCCATCTGAAAGTCTTTTCTGGAGTACGGCCTTCTTTCCAGTTGTTTCTAGGTCACGCTCCTCTAACTCTTGCTTTAATTCACTAACTTTAAGGTCAACTAGGTGAACTCTCCTCGGAAACATTTTGTCTCTTATTGTCCTTAACCGAGATATCAGTCTATTATTTATTTCACATAAAAGTTTTCAGTTTATCCCCGCGACGCGCAAAACTGTCCTGCAAACACTTAACTGTTTAACGGGTAACTATAGTCTATTAGGCGCGATAAACGTCTATCAGTTTTTCAATACGGCGAACACTTTAACACTTATTTATTTTCAAACATCCCTCTTCTGACACCAAATGTAATAAAACTGCACTAACTAATTTTTCAACTTTATTTAAAACACTATTTAAAACAATTATTCACTAAAACATTTATTTCACTATTTTATTTCTACGGTGTCAGTCTCTATCTGCGAACTCTGGAGCTGTAACTAACTATGAACTCTGACTGTGTCGCCCTCGGCTGTCCAGCTTATATTTATACTCCCAAGCAGATTCTATTCACGACTCTCGATTATTCGGGAGTATAGAACATTTCATCTAGATCGCTCTTTGAACAGTATCGAAGCGATCGATTTTATTCCAGCTTGTTCTCGGCGATTCGTAGGCCAGCAGATATGCTGTCGTAGTTGAACGAGGGTGCATAATTAATTAGATCAGGGCCGGTCTCGGGGCCGGTATCGAAATCGTTACATAACATTTTCGAAAATAACTTCTGACTACATTGAGAAATAAAAAATAATAAACGAGATAATCAAAGAAAATGATGAAAAATCTAAGAACCTTACTGAAGTTAATTCCAAAAGAGATGATCCACCAGAGATGAAAATCAATGAAAACGCCCCAAAATAAATTATCGCCACTTTATAAACAAATCCAACCTATCAAGCATTGTGGCATCAAAGTAAAAACAAAAAATTCTGAATATCATTAAAGTAAACTGAAGCCTCAAAGACAACAATCTCAGAAACGAATTTTTCCAGATGACAACGCTGTTCCTTCTACTTCTCGGGATCCTAACGACTAATGGACAACAAATAACCATGACAGAAATACCCAACCCCATCCTTCCTTTCTCTCTTGGAAAAGCGAGAATCACTACCCAAAAACATACATTTATGAAACCAATCGACTTGAAACAATTTGATGACCCAATAAACAGCATAGCCAATAACTCAAATTACATAACCGACCTTATTTCGATGAAAGATGTATTGTATCCACAATTACATCATATGCATAACCATTTGTTACAGCTTCTCAAACAAATTTCTGTAAAATTAATAAACATCGAGCCTCAAAAATTCAGCCGATCAAAAAGAAGCCTAATAAACTTTGTGGGCAGAACTAACAAATGGCTCTTTGGAACATTACATGACGAAGATGAAGAAAAAAACCTACACGATTTGAAAAATTACGTAACTATCACAAAAAGATTCTTGGATGAAACGTCAAATAACTTGCAACAAATTGTAAAAAATCAACAACTGATTGGCAAACAGAGAGAGAGTATTGTCGACAGTCTGAACAAATACACGCTATTCTTACGACTCCAAAACTCTCTCGATACAATGATAATCGACTGTCAACACTGAACAATATTGAAGAATCGATATTATTCGGTGAACTGAATATTATTCATAGCATAATATTACCAACTTCTCAGCTCAAAGAACTAATTGAAATAATGCTTAACATGTACAAAGGAAGTCTACCGGATTTTGATAACATTCAATCATGTTATAAACTTCTAAAAATTGGAACCATTCCGATTTCCAATAATGCCATGATTCCCTTGAAACCGTACATTATCCTGAATTCGACTTCACCACTACAAGGACAGCCCGTGCCACGAAATCGAGACAACCTGTATTTTCCGCCTGGAAAATCGAATATTCAAGGAGGACTGCCTACCTGAAGAACTGAAAGGAAAGAGCAGACAGCCATGCCAATCACTCCCAAGTCCATCTAGAACAAGATGTAGTAGAACCAGTCAACGACGCCTATGTCATTGTCATTCCCGCCAGACACATGGCTATTGAAAAAAAGTGTAAAAAAGCGGATATGAAGAAATCCACAAACCACAGCTGATCCAGATGCCCCAGAAATGTAGCCTCATCATTATGGGGAAGAATACAGCAACGATGTTTCCCCGATACGGGAGACCCCTCTACAATTGCCCAGAATAGAAATCATCGAACTTAACCATGAAGACCACCCCCTGAAGGTCCTGGATAAGATTAACCTAGACGAGCTGACAAGGCTCCAGAAACTAGCCGAGAAAACCCAACTCCACCAACTCCAAGTCCTGAAAAAAAAACAACACTCCGTATATTTCTTTTTATATTTGTATTATTCTGAGCATAATTATTGTTACTCTCATCATTTACAATTCCTCTATAAAATGTAAGTATGATATTTCAAAACATTTCAAATGTTTCAAGACAAAACCTAAGGACTTGAATTCCGAAAATAATACTACCGTATTATTTTCGTCTAAGGGATGGAGAAGTTATATATACAAACCCCTAAAGAACCCTCAACTTGTGACTTCCATGTAGTGCTGACTAAGGTTTATGGAAATATGATTAACCGGGCTTTATAGTTAGTTTAGTTCTGTTAGCGACGTTTTACGAGACACATCTCTGTCTTCACAAATAAAGTTTTGTTCTGTAAATTCGATTTTTGCTTTTTAAAAATAGTTTCTCGTGACCAGAAAGCTTAATTCCCATGTGAGATTCTTTACAGGTCACGACATCATCGCTAATTTTTGTTTTCGTTCCGCCCCGTTTTGTTTCCTTCTTGTACTCTACCCTTCCTGTTGCATTAAACCTCTCCTTCAGAAACTCTCGGATCATCCATTCTTCGAAACAAGATTTTGAACTGCAAACATTCTACAGCGTCTATAATTTCCATAAGAAATTTTATCTATAATTTCCATAAGAAATTTTATCAGTTTAATCAAATCATCATTGGAACGTATGTTGAAGGAATTGTCAAAAAATTTTAAATTTTATTATCGAGGACAATTTATAGTTGATATCTAATAATTTTTTTTAAACAAAATTTAATTATCCAGAGCGAAAATGATAAACGTGATCTGCAATCTGGGTGAAATACAGTTTGATCGCTGACGGGTACACATTTAAAAGTGATAGAGATGTGGATAGACACAATTGCCACTACTACTCGACAGATAACCCCTATTTGGTAAGTTGAAGTTGATAACCAAAACAGATGGTCTATTAATATTTGGAGAGAGCATAATTGGAGATCAGGTCATAGAACTATATTTTTTGGATAGGACGCTGAAATATTGTAGTAAAGCTACTAATTTTCCTAATTTATTTGAAACACTATTTACAACCATTATTCACTAAACATTTACTTCACTAATTTATTTCTACGGTGTCAGTCTCTATGCGCTAACTCTGGAACTGTAACTAACTCTGAACTTTGACTGTCCCGCTTATATACTCCCAAGCAGATTCCATCCACGACTCTCGATTATTCAGGAGTATAGAACATTTCATCTAGATGGCTCTTCGAATAGTATCGAGCGATCGATTTATTCCAGCTTGTTCTCGGCGATCCGTACGCCAGCAGATATGCTGTTGTAGTTGAACGAGGGTGCATAATTAATTAGATCAGGGCCGGTCTCGAAATCGTTACATTGCCCCCTTCTTAAAGACGTTTCGCCCCGAAACGTCATTCTTGGAGTGTGAAGATATTTGCAAGATTCTCCATGTCTGCACCTGGACGTTCGATGGAAGTAGCACTCCACAGTCTTCAAGTTGGGTCGAGGAAGATGGTTGCAGCACACCAGAATGTTGATGCCGCTGGATCTGAATATTATCTCCAACATGCTTCTTATAACTCTCCAGTCCATCCCATCAAGCCCACAGGCCAATTTTGGGATTGCTAGATCCACAATATTCTCTTAATCTCGTAAGGCTCTTCCAAACATCTTCATAAGACGGCTTATCTCGAGAACGCTTCTTGGTAACCAGATAGTAGATGTTTCTCTGGCCTTTCCTCAGCTGTAACACCCCTCCAACTTTCGGGTTTTGTTCTCTCAGTTCCTGGATTCGACCGAACTTCTTGGAGAAAACTACTGCAATGCCTCTGGACATTTGGAGATCTTCTGCCACACAGTGAGCTAACGCGTAATCAGCAGGCACCTTGAAAAGATCTCGTGACTCCTCTTGGGTTACTCCATGTTGAACTCTCTGTCCGTTTGAGTACAGGGACATGAACCTCTGAAACGTCATTTCGTCCTCCGGTGATCTGACTGTGCGGACTTGATCGTGGTTTCCGGCGTAAGGGGACAACCTATTGAAGTGGACTACCCTAGGTTTTCCTCGTGGTGGCTTATATATGCGGTAGACGAGGTCGTTTATCCTTTTCATGATCTTATATGGACCTTCCCATGAGTTCCGAAGTTTCGGTGATAGTCCACGGCGACGTTTAGGGTTGTATAGCCAGACAAGGTCACCTGTCTGATATCCACCAGCATCCGCCTTGATGTCGTAGGTCTCCTTCATTCTGTCGCTGGCACTCTGGATGTTCAAACGGACCCGTTCATGGATGTCGTCCATTCTCTGTTGCAGTTTGCTGACATAGTCATCTCCCGCAGTGTCTTGTCCTGGTGGCGTCCCAAACTTCAGGTCACATGGAAGTCGCAGCTCTCGGCCCATAATAACACTAGCAGGGGTCTGGCCGGTTGACTCATGAACTGCGGAAGGATACGCCATCAGGAACAGATGAAGGTACTGGTCCCAATCCTTCTGGTGGTCAGAGACTACCTTGGACAGGTGGCGGTTTATCGTCTTATTCATCCGCTCCACCATTCCATCGGACTGTGGATGTAGAGCTGTGGTCCTCGTTTTCCGGATGTTCAGCATCTGACACATCTCCTGGAACAGGTTTGACTCGAAATTCCTGCCTTGATCCGAATGCAGCTCTAACGGGACACCGAATCGACAAATCCACTCCTTCACCAAGACGTCGGCAACAGTTATGGCTTCCTGTTTGGGCAGAGCATAGGCTTCGGCCCACTTGCTGAAGTAATCCATCGCCACAAGGATGTACTTGTTCCCGTGTTCAGATTGTGGGAACGGGCCAGCGATGTCAATGGTGATCCTTTCGAATGGGCTGCCCACATTGTACTGGCGCATCGGGGCCTTAGGTCTTGTTCGAGGCCCATTACTGGCAGCGCATACAGCACATTTTCTGCACCAGTCCTTGACGTCAACTTGACAATTGGCCCAGTAGAACCGTTGCCTAACTTTCTGGAGGGTCTTCGGCACTCCCAGATGTCCTCCGGTGACCCCATCATGGATTTCTCGGAGCAGTTCCTGTCTTCTGCTCCTGGGAACTACTACCGATCGTCTTTCTTCCCCTCCATCCTCCGACTTCAACACACGCTTCAAGACTCCATTGTCTAAGGTGAAAGAGTTCCATTGGGCCCAGTAAGTTTTAACGATTAGAGAACAACTGGCTATTTCCTGCCACGACGGTCTTCGCTCACTCTTCTTCCAGCCGATGACTAAACCAAGATCTGGATCTTTCTCTTGGTCTTTCTGGATCTTGTGGTTATTCCAGTTATCATCGACCGCCGTGGTTCTGCAGAGTGTCGACTCCTTTTCCTCTGTTCGTCGGCAGTGCGAACAGTCGTCTGGACATGGTCTTCGCGATAGGGCATCCGCATTCTTATGGCTGGTCCCCGCCCGATAGTCGATCTCAAAGTCGAATTCCTGGAGCCTCTCAATCCAGCGTGCCACTTGACCCTCGGGATTCTTAAACTGTAGGAGCCATTTGAGAGCTGCATGGTCAGTTCTCAGTAGGAATCTTCGTCCATACACGTACTTGTAGAAGTGCTCAACTCCATTGACAACAGCCAACAGTTTCCGCCTGGTGACACAGTAATTCCGCTCCGGTTTACTGAGGGTCTTGCTGAAGTAACCGATGACCTTATCTTGTCCTTCTTGGATCTGAGACAGGACAGCTCCAAGTCCCACGTTACTGGCGTCCGTGTCCAAAATGAATTTCCCGTCTGGAAGGGGGTAGCTCAGGATTGGTGTGTTGATCAAAGCTCCTTTCAACTTCCTGAATGAATCTTGGCATTCATCTGACCACTGGAACTTTGTTTGTCCTTCCGTGAGCCTGGTCAGTGGTTTTGCGATGTTAGCAAATCCCAGCACGTATCGGCGATAGTAAGTGCACAAGCCAAGAAAACTTCGAAGCTGGTGAATGTCTTTCGGAACGGGCCATTCCTTAACAGCTTTGATCTTCTGCTCATCTACTGCCACTCCTTTCCCAGAGACAACGTGGCCGAGATAACGTACTTCTTTTTGAAACAGATGACATTTCTTAGGGCTCAGTTTCAGTCCGGAGCTTCTCAGTCGCTGAAATACCTCTTCCAAGTTTTTTACATGGTCCTCGAACGATCTGCCAACCACAATAATGTTGTCGAGATACACCAGACACGTCTTCCATGATAGTCCTTTCAAAACCGTCTCCATCAATCTTTCGAACGTGGCTGGAGCATTGCAAGAGATAATAGGGAAGATGCTCTTACTACTCAGGGCGTACCCTCCTCAATGAAACAGTCAGAAGTTTTATTTAAAAAAGACGTATATTAAATAAGTAAACATAACAGTCTTACCACCTAAGAAAATATTCACATAAAGGGCACTTCAATCAACTTAAAATATCTGTTAACTGGTGTACAAAGGATCCTACTAAAAAACACTACTACTGGAGGGCATATCTCTTGGAAGGGCTTTTCCCACTCACGAGGTAACCCCGTCTACGCGTCGCGACCGACACCCCCGTTTCCCTCACGCCGATGATCTTTTATCAACTTTTGTTATTATTTGTCAGCAGAGCCCCACACAGCACACGACATCCAATGGATGTCCGTTTTACGTCCAGCTCTAGTCCAAACGTCCATGGATGTTTAATGGACATCCATTGTACGTACAGGAAACGGACGTACAGTGGATATTCGTACATATGACGTACAAAAAAAAATTAATTTTTGATACATATGAATAATTATCCTGTTTGTGCTATTTTGTCTTCATCCCTAATGGAAATGTAATACTTAGATAAAACGCACTTTGTCAGACAATATCTGGACATTAAGTGGACATTATTTGAAAGTCCAGTCGTAAACATCCATTGGACGTCCAATCGTAAGCATCAATTGGACGTTCAATTCATGCAAATGCATTAAATAGTTATGGATTTTGAATATTGGTAATTCTAGATATTCTTTGGTGTAATAAAATAATGATCGATGACACAGAACCAAAATACCGATTGGTAACGATAAAAGAATAATCAGCTGAAGCACAAGAAGAATATGTGAGGTTAGATATGACTGCAGTGTTGTGTTTTGTGTTTCAGTTCAGTTCAGGCTAATATACAATGGTAATGGTATGGGTAAAAATTGACACCAAGTGCTTTTTCCCTTTCAATTATTGTTTCACCGTATTTTAGTGATAACTCCAGTAAGAAGATTTTGTAATTATTTATTCAATGACAAATAATGTTCATATGGGAAATTATATAATTTTTACTTTTATAATATCTACCTAAGTACTGCCAATTATTTGCAGAACACCTTGTATAATCGATAATTTCTGGATTAATTTTGGATATTGAATGGAGGTAGGTACACTGGATATCCAAAAAATATCCACAGTGGTTGTTATTTGGATATCCGTACATCCATTTCACCAAATATGGACATACAATGGACGCCCAAAATACGTATAATGTACATCCATTGTACTGCCTAAGTACTGCCAATTATTTGCAGAACACCTTGTATAATCGATAATTTCTGGATTAATTTTGGATATTGAATGGAGGTACACTGGATATCCAAAAAATATCTACAGTGGTTGTTATTTGGATATATTCCGTACATCCATTTCACCAAATATGGACATACAATGGACGCCCAAAATACGTACAATGTACATCCATTGGACGTTTTATGGACGTCCATAGTGGTGTCCTGGACGTCCATTGAACGTTCATTGGATGTCCATTGTACTAATTCTGGACATCCACTGGATGTCTTGAACTTCCATATTGAACGTCCATTGTTCATCCATTGTACGTACATGTGCTGTGTGGGAGTTGAATCACCGAAATCTTTGTTTAACTCAATAATAACGCAAACAATTGACAGTTTTCCTACGCAACTAGGGAACACCAGCCCACTAGTTCACGGTCATAAAGTGTGCTCATGACACCACCAGTGGCGGTTACTTGAAAAGGAATGATAGGCAATAACCGCTATTCACAAAATTCACTGCACTACTGCTGCTAATCTGATAACAAACCGTTAAGTTTTTACATTTCTTTCGTGTTTCCCGCCTAGATGTTTATCGGCGAATCACTCAAGCCCAATATTTCTTGCCATCCTGCGAACTGCGCAACTATGGTAACAGAACCTCCACGAACCGCCACTGTTAAAAAACAAATTGGTTGCGTTATTTGTGTAGGAATAATTAGCATAATTTTTGTATCAGCCAATGGGCTGCATTATTTGCGTAGGAAAATCTGAATAACTCTGCTTACTTTAATAGCTTATTGTTTTGATCTAGTGTTTTGTTTTATTGAAATGAGATCAAACAATCTATTTTGAAATGTGCATTTTGAATGATATTGATCTAATATCCAAATAACAAAATTTTTGAAAATATGCCCTTCTTGACAATATTATGTTTATCAGAAGACTTTTGAAGTTTAGTTGCTCTAGAGAGAGATAACAAGCCATTAGAATAAAGACGATAAGACACAGATTTGTTAGTGTTAATGACACTCCAAGTACCTACACTAATAAAGGAGTATTGCAGATAATTTGACTCTGCAGGAGAAAATTGAAATATTAAGACTTCGTGGTAACAACGACATATCCGAAAGGGAAGTAAAATAAGCAGAATTTTCAATAACATGCATTAGAAACGTCGAAATATTGGACGAGTAAACAAAATTTTCAATCAGTATGGAGATGTTTGTAACATATTCTGAACGAATTCAGAATTATTTCAATAATAATATGAAAACAAGTGAGAGAATTGCAAGTTTAGACATTAACTTAATACGTGAAACAATAGGGAGAAATTTTAGGAAATATAATAATATGGAGCCCTTTAAACCAAAGTTTCTTCATACCTTATAAGGATGTAGTATAGTTTATGGGCTCAAGGAGAATATCTAAATGAAAGGAATTTTCTGAGAAAAATGCAAAGTACTAGACGTAAGAAAATCCACTTTGGATAATAAATTGCAACAGACAGTACTCACAGAAAATAACTCGCCCAAAGGGCAAAACTTAACCAATTATCGATTGTTATGGTTAACATTAGAAAATGATATGATGAATGTATCGAATTGAATGAAGGTTTCAGTCCAAAATTGAATATGTAGGCACTGTCATGTCAAAACTTTCTTTTGTAGTGGTTCATTCATGTCACGATGTGAAAATGTGCATTTTTATACTTTGACAATAAACTTCAGTGTTCTAATAGACATAACTTTATCGCACATAGAGTTATTATGTTCTGAACGAATATTTCAAACCATATTATTTATAAAATTGTGATTTAAAATACAACTGTTTGAATTATTTTGATGGTAATATGAATACTTTACTTATGCTATATTTCTGTTGAAAAAAAAATAGTTTCATCGTGAAATCCAGTGGCATGGACAAATTTTATTTGAAAAAATGCTATTGTTTTTTGGATTTGTGACCTTGAAAAAAAATTCGAAGTAGACCTTAAAATTCTTATTTTCAATTCGAATTCATGTCATTCAACTATATCTATTAAAAATATACTGCCATGCCAATGAAAAAGGGCGTATCTGCAGTTTCAATGTTCTCGGAAAAAAATCATGTTTTCCCATTGGGTTGGGAGTATTTTTTGCACATATGAAATTTTTCATTAGCTTATATTATCGGCTAATTCTCAATTTGTAGGATAGGTGTAAAACGATTAAGACAAATAAAAACTGACCTAAACTCAGTATTCACAAATTTGTCAGATAGTCTCTTCTCGCTTAGCACGACAGAGTAGTGAAAAAACTTGAGAAATGCTCAGTCACATTAGTGGTACTTTTGCTTCATCTTGTAGTTCACTTCGGATAATCTAATTCATTTTTCTTTCATTTTCAGGAATTCAAAATTCAGACATTTTCTGTCTCGTTTGTTTTATCGTCAACATTATTAATAGTCTCTCAATTTGCCTTTCAATCTGATTTGAGTGAATTGTAGAACAAAAATATAATTTTCAAATTGAAAACGGTAGGTCGGCTGCAATAACTGATCTCTTCATACAGAAACCTTCAATGTAAGTTTCCCATAATTGAAGGTGCAGTTGGCAACCTTGCCAGGATGCTACTTTGCAAGCAAAATAGATATAGATGCCAAACTATACCGTTGTTCGATATGTATACAGGCCGTTTCTTTTATCATGTGGTAACATTGCTATATTCTAAACCGTAATAGATACAAAGACGATTAAATGGGAAAAAATGTAACTATTGTGGTGAGCAGTACATTGGTCAGAGAAAATCTACGGGGACTCTCGCCCTTCCCGACTTATACAGGGCAAACCAAAAATGCTGTTTTCGTTTTTATACGAATAGAATGGTTATCTCAGAAAAGAAACGTTATAAAAATGTCGAGTGTGATATACCACTGAATTGTGATTTTATCGCTCTATCAATATTTGTGATGAAATAGACAGGTCCGTATTTGAAAAAAATAGTTGATGATGGCGGTGTTGACACGAAACGTTTGATTAAAAATTTATCGTTACGTAGTTCTAGTACATTTTGAATACGATAAAACTTTCCTTTTTAATTTTTTTATTTTTTCTGAAATAAAAATTCTATTCGTAAAAAACCGAAAACAGTTTTCCCTGTATAAGTTGGGAAGGACGAGAATCCCCGTGAATTTTCTATGACCAATTTACTGCTCACCACAATAGTTACCTTTTTTCCCATTTAATCGTCTTTGTATCTATTACGGTAGAATATAGCAATGTTACCACATCATAAAAGAAACGGCCTGTATAGAAGGATGCCAACTTGTACTTGGAATGTATTTTCATCATACAAATGTGCTACTATAACGCCGCGCACGGAAACTCTGTGAACCTTGGTGTATGGTTTCATACAGAAATCGACTAAAGTGACGCACGTATATCGGATGCCACAGTACCGCGGATGCCACAGCATCCGTGATTATAACATGGGCGGATGCCAATTCACGCCGTGATTGTATATACATGTTCAGATAGGTTCCGCGGTCAGATATTTGAAAACTAAAAGTTCGGGTTGAACCGCGTCTAGAATTTATTGAAATTCGACGTTTCGGCTCCGATTTTGGAGCCATTTTTAAGAAAAAAGAAGAAAAAGGATAAATTGATCGAAAAGGGGGTGAGGGTAGATAGATTCTACACTGAGGTCTCAATCTGTCTACTCCCCAGGCCTCGCCACTTGTTCTCTTTAAGGTCTCAATCTGCCTACTCCGTCGAGAGAACTGATTATTTGTCGGTTGTGCCGCTGTATTTATACTAGTCAATGCGGCCATATTGGGCGTGCGTGGTGGGGCAACGTCCGGACTTGCGCGATGCGGTGCGGAGATGGCGCTGTTGCCCGGTGTCGGGAGACGAGAAATGAGTGGTTTCCAAGTAATAGGAAGTCTACGTCCATCATCACGGGTATTAAGGCAGTTGGGGCGCTTTTCTATGATGATCCTAGTTTGCAGAGTTTTCTCCATGCCAATTGTTTTAGTGTTTTTGAAGTCTCTTTTGTGGCCTGTTTCTTCACGATGTTGCACGAAGTGCGGAAGAAGATGCTTGTCTGACTGCTAGTTCGTGTTCATATATTCTGAAAGTTACTCTTCTGTGAGTTTGGCCAATGTATGTTCTAGGACACTCGGAACACGGAATTTCCAGGTTGGTGGGGAAATATACAGTTAGTTTGTTGTAAGGGCTCTGGTGGTGGAATGCACAATTCATCATTCAATATATAAGGCACTACCCAATCCGCTTGCTTTGAATACTGCAGAGTCAAGATTAGAACCTGCTGCTCCTACATCTATCATCGTAAAACGATAATAAGCATCACAAGTTGCCATCAAAACGATACTGAACTATTTTTTATAGTTGTAGTTAACACTACCAGATTTCTTCGGGGCCATAACATTGATGTTTCCCATCCACTGCCACTATACAATTTGGTAGGTTCCAACGATCATAAAAACCTTTTTCTACGTTTACAAAATCGTTCATTTCAGGTTCTGGCAATTCAATGGGCTGCAATATATTCCATATAATTATGCAGGTTTCTTTAATGATATAATGAGTCGTAGTTTCACCTATGCGGTGTATCCTGGTGTATTTGAAAAATTGTTCCTCGTCAAGCATGCTCATGTCTCTTACGAGGGTTGCGTAAAACCCTTCAGTATCCCTCCTACGGTTGATGGGCCTTTCAGCCCAACGCATTCGTCTTTTGCGCCGCTTAGCTGCAGCAAGGACACTTGCAGTTAGATAAGATAAGATAATCTTTATTGAAATAGGTAACCCTAATATAATAGTAACAATAATAATAGTAAGTACATTAACGTATAAATAAATAACTATAAAATACAAACACATGTTAAAAAAAAAATTATAAATTTAAAAATGTTATGAAAAACCTATATGCTATATTATGGTTTGAATATGTTCCATTAACTGTTTTTTAAAAATTCTCAACGATGGACTAGATTTAACTATGGATGGTAATTTATTGTATGTATCAAAGCCTTTAAAATACAAAGAATTCATAGAACTTCTCTTATTCGTTCTACATACATGCAAATTAGAATTGTTTCTTGTGGCATAATTATGAATATTTAAATTCAAATTGATAAATTCACAGAAGGTGCAAGGTTATTGAGTATTTTATAAATAAAAATCATTGTCATGTAATATAACCGCATAGAAACTGATAGCCACTGCAATGATTGTAACATTACTCGTATCTCTGTGTATCTATTCGTTTTCAGTACTATACGCATTCCGCGATTTTGAAGTTTTTGTAGTTTTGATGTTTGATTCAAGTTGAAAAGATAAATAATAGATGCACAATAGTCAAAATGCGGCTGAATAATTGCATTATATACAGTAATTCTGGTCTGAGTTGATAGATTTTTGGAAATTCTTGCAAAAAAATAAAGTTTTTTGGATATTTTTTTACATATATAATCGAAATGATTA
The DNA here is from genome assembly GCA_958502065.1 of Chrysolina americana. NCBI lineage: Eukaryota > Metazoa > Arthropoda > Insecta > Coleoptera > Chrysomelidae > Chrysolina > Chrysolina americana. The sequence goes on along the minus strand of OY293410.1, from coordinate 47,757,637 downwards.
CCAAAGTGTAATACATTATCTAACTGAAATCCAAGGTATTTAATAGATGTTACAATTTCAATTTTTTCGTTATTTATTTGCAAATTTATTTCGTTCAAATCAAGAGAGTTAAATTTATATTTGGTTGTTATTATCATACTTTTTGTTTTGGTTGTATTTAGTTTCAATTTATTTGTGATAAGATAATCATTAACCTCCTTTAGTGCAGAATTCATTTTTTCAATAGCTTTATCTAAGTTATAATCATAGCATGCCAAAAGTGTATCATCTGCAAATAAATTTACGAAGTCTACATTAACAAACAGGTTTATGTCATTTAAGTATAAAATGAAAAGCAGTGGTCCTAAAACGCTACCCTGTGGAACGCCCTTATTTATACCAGATTCTTGTGAGATGTCACCACAGACTCTAACTTTTTGCTTTCTATGAGATAAATAATCCGCTAACCATTGGTAAACATTACCATCTATGCCATATCCTCTTAATTTCATCAAAAGCATATTACGATCAATCGTTTCAAAAGCCCTTTTTAGATCAAGAAAAACCACTACCACATATTTATTGTTATCAATTTCTCTTTTGAACTTAGACAGGGCTAGTTGTAATGCAGATTCGCATGAATATTTCTTTCGAAAACCAGATTGATTATTTATTAGAATTTCATTTTTTTCAACGTGTCCTAAAATCTGCTTGTAAACAGCTAATTCAAGAATCTTTTCCATTGGTGGTAATGTATTTATCGGTCGAAATTCGCTTGCCTTGATTGTATTACTTACCTTTGGTATAGGAATTACAGTACTAATTTTTAAAGAAATTGGCAGTTTTGAAGTTTGAAGAGAAGTATTTATAAGATTCAAAATTATATGACCACAAGTTTCAAACATTTCTTTGAGCATTTTTGCATTTAAAATTTCTTGAACACTATTTTTGTTATCTAAGGATTTAATCAGTAGACTTAGTTCATTCATGGTTAATGGTTGAAATTCGGAAAAATTGTGATATAAATTATAATTATACAATGTCCGTTCTTGAACATAATCAATACTATCAACAATCTGGTGAATACTATTAATAAAGTAATAGTTAAATTCGTTCACTATTTCATTTTTATTCCTGACTATATTTATTTGGTTAGTTGAATTAAATTCTATAGAGCTTGGAAAATATTGGCAATTTGAATTTATTAGTTTTTTTAATGTTTTCCACATAAGTTGAGAGTTGTTTTTATACCTATCTATTTTTTCGAAGTAATAGTGCTCTTTTTTCTTTTTCAATATATTTACAACTTCATTTCTTTGTTTCTTAAATTCTTCCCATTTAACATTTTTATTCTCATCCGTAGTTGATACAAAATCTTTGTATGTTCTATCACGTTGCTTTATTTTTTTATGAATTTCATTGTCAAACCATGGTATGTTATTTTTGTAATGACATACTTGAATTGGTGCTATCTTATTTATGACTGCTTCACAGTTATTGAAAAAATTTTGATATATAGCATTAACATCTGTTGAATTTAAATTCCAATCACATGAAATTAAATCTAGTTTAATTTTATCCACATTCTGTTCACTGAGATTTCTATACATTTTACTGGAAGTATTTTCATGTCTGTCATTATTTTTGAGACAAATAGATATTAAAGAATGATCACTTAATTTAGGAGTATGATGAACAAAACATTTTGCAAAATTATTATTTACTAGTACATAGTCAATTAGAGTTTCACTTTCATTTGTTATTCTGGTAGGGTCAAGTACCAATTGATCAATTCCATATTGTAAGAACATTGCTTTGAGTTTATTTACGTAAAAACTGTTATTTAAAAAATCTAAATTAAAATCTCCCACCAAAATACAACAGTTAACGAAAAAAAAAGGCAGGCAAGTCCTAATATTTGAATTGTTAGAGCATTCGTTTCGAGGTATTGTAGGAATGCTGGTATTAGTAGTGGTATTCAAAACTCATAAGAAATCGCCAAATAAACTCAAAAAGATCAAGATATTCAAGATATTGTCGAATGCCACTTGTCTTGTCGTCTTGTCACTCTTGTCAGTTTTTAAGCTTATGAATTATGAAAATTATGAATTGAAGAAGCAGTAAACCACATTTTTCAGATCTCATATGCATTAATGAAGTTCAAATATTTATGAATTGTACATTAGCGACTAAATTAACCACATGCATCCGCTAAATCCGCCTTTAGTATTGCGTATATGTGTGCGATATACGCAATGTTTCTCAGTGTTCAGTCATTCATCGTGCTGATAACAACAGCATATGTGATTTTGACAGTTACGATGTAGGTGAGGTTCATGTTTCATTTTTGGATGGGAAAAATCGCTCGATGCCCACCAACTGGACGAGAATGTTGCAGGCTTTAATGAACGACGGATACTTGCCCGTTTTGAAGGTCGAAATTCCGCCGAAATTCGAGTGCATACAAGCTGAGAAAAGTCTTTCGCAACGAAACTTGCAAGAAACCGACTGGTTTTTGCTACAACCGCCAGCATCTCAGATGGAGGAGGTGACCCCTCGCACGATGCCTGCAGTGCCCCGAGTAACGACGACGACGTCAAGATACCCTACAGACGACAGATGGATTCATGTTTTTTGTATCTTTAGCACTCATATGTCAACTGGGCGAATCATTGTAAAAGCTGTTGCAATCAATTCGACAAAGATACATATTCAACGATTCGAACGAAGATGGTGAATATTACCATGGCACTGAAGTGTAATTTTTTATTTGGAAAAATAAGTGTATTTTTCTCGAACTGATGTTATTCATTTCAATAAATGCGAACACACAAAAACAGACATACAATGCCATGGGTTAGATTGAGACACTTAAAACGCCTTAAATCGAGCATTTTGGCTTCACTCAACTTGCTTATCTCCCACTGCTGACTCAACAATTTCGTGGAAAACTGTCTGTCAAAATAAACACTTGGGTGTTTATTTCAAATTCGTCACGTACGCCGCCACCACACTCGCAAACCGTGAGAAACATGCATTCTCTCTCAACTTGAATTTTGGATTCTTCCCATCCGCCGAAAAATTCCCGGTAATTTCGCTAAAAAATTATATCGCATGGGTGTGGTGGAGGTAGGGGGACGAAGCGTTGCTTTTTACGACTCACAAAACATGCCCCCGCCACCCGACATCGGCCCTCAAATATCATGCCCCCTAACCATAAATTATCCCCACGCACTTCTCGTATGTCAAAAAACACGCAAAATAGCAATAAATAATCATCCAGACGAATCACGGGCAAGACATTTTTTATCTCTCTGTTCATTTATTGGACGAGAATGATTGCCGCCATGTTTGCACCTATGCAATAAATCATCCTCTAGACGAATCACAGACAAGTCGCATCTTGATGACGCGCATACGCCCTGCCTAGATATTAATGGCATCCAGTCGTTGTTTACGTCTAGCGATAGGCTACCAGCGATAACAATTCCCGAGAAATGCTGTCTAGACGGTCTGCATTCCTATAGAATTATACAGGGTGTATCAAGCCAAACTTTTACACTAGGACGTCAGGCCAAGCGTGCCCACTAGGGGTTGGCCTGAGGGTAGGTGGCCTGAGCCTTGTATTGCCTATCTACTTTCCAAGTTAGAGAACCCCTAAGAACCTAAGAAGATTACAAATATCTTTATTTTAATTCAACTGGCATGTGGCCATGATGATATTATTATGAGAGTAGAGTAGTGAAACCTACTCATTATTTCTGCAGTTTGGGAAGAATGGGAATACCCAACAGGATGCACGGAGTTTCAGAATTTATTTTTATGAAAATAATACATTAGGACAGATCGCTATATTCAATCATATACTTGTTGTACACCATTATAGATCTATAATCGGTACCCTTTTCCAGTGGCGCAGCCAGGATTTCAGTTTGGGGGGGGCTGTCCGCTGAACAAGACATGGATCATATAATAACAACTCTCACTTTCATTATTTCATTTCTAAGTCAGAGGTAGTTCAGTAAATATGCAATAAAGTAGGTAACACATGTTTTTCGAAAAACTTTTTTTTAATATAATATAAAATTCCGTACCTACAAAATCAGGACAAGCAACACAAAAAGTGATTCTAAAAATACTTATTGTTACTCGGCGTTACTCATGTTGGCGGTAAGCGGCAGCCGACAGCGCCAGCAATAAAAGAAATACGAAAACAGTAATTGTTTTATTGAATGCGAATGTGGAAATTAGATTTGAATGGTCCTTGAAATATTTTTATATATGTATAGGTATATTTCAGATGGTAAATGTTTCGAGGTTGTTTGATTGTTTTGCTTTCACATTCTGGAAAGAAGCAACGGGTCAATAGATTTTTAACGATAATGGTGACTTTGGTGACTTGCTTGGGGGGGGCTGCAGCCCCAAAGCCCCCCCCCCTGGCTGCGCCACTGCCTTTTCACATTCGATTGCAATCGTTGTTATCGATGTAACCTTATATTATGTAAAGTTCAACTCTCAGTAAAACTGGAAATTTCTCAATATATTATTTTGCCTTTTCAGTGTCTGATATATTTTTACATTTTTCAACGTCAATCAACAGTAATGTAACTTACATTCAAATAACTTCAATTCTTAGTGTTACTCATCGTTGAAAAATAATTCATTAAAATCATTTCATAGTCAAGGGTGTTATTTTCTATGGTACCGATATAACGTTTTCCCTTTTTCTTACATTTGAAACAAGGTGACGATCAACAAACACAACCAGTACTTACCTTCGGTCCAGCTCTAAGCTACTTGAGTAGCTGTACCTTGTGATCGAATAGAAATATAATCTTTTTTAGATTTACTTGCACAACCAAAGTTTTTATTATAATTAATGAGCATTTGTCCTTAAATAAATAAGTAAATATAAGAAATGATTATTACTTCCAATATCGAAGGAAATTTGTTTTCACGAAAACTGTTGAATAAAAAAATAATTTTTTTGATATTATAATTGATGTTTCTTACTCTAGGAATGATTGATATTCACATAAATCTATAAAAATAATTCCAACACAATTCTCCGACATCAATCGCTCAATAAATCATCATCAATATTGATATCCTGAAAAAAGAAAGATATAAAAAATATAAAACTTTCAACTTTATTTTTACCGTTGTGTCTATATTTTCGTCGATATTGACACCTTCCAAATCAAGGTCTAGATCATCTGCTTCATCCTGCTCAATGGACAATGTTTTGAATTCCTCAGTAAGCAGCCTGGAAAACATTCGAAAAGCATTTTACCAAATGAAAAAAAAAATGTGCTCATAAGTTGTGTCTTTGGGCGAGGTATAACCTATGGACGAGGGGCAGGTATTATTTTCGATAGTAGAAAAACGGGATTGTTTGTTTAAGTAGTACAAAAATGCTACATGTTCATGATAAACCTATACCATAGTCAGAAATTTAGATTCAAAGAATACAGAACTTTTGCATACGGTTCATTTTTTCATTAGGCAGAACTGATAATGTATCAGCAAAACTTTCCTAGACGGGCTGGCATAAGTTCCATATGCTAAAAATTATTGAAAATTATTTGAGGAATAGTATGAAGCTTTAGGAGTAAATTATCAATCAAAGCACAATTAGCTTCAAAAATAAAAGCAAATAGCCGAAGGGCATTATTTTTGTAGAAAATTGGATCTCAAAATGAAAACTTTTTTATTTAAATATGCCTTTCAATAGTCTCCGCGTACTTATATCAATCATTAATACCAACAGCATTTTTTTAATTACTAATGCTCATGTGCAGAATTTGACAGCTCATTGGCTGCAATATCTGAAGGTGGACACTACCAATAGACCTTTCCAGAATTACCTGTGCAGGTGAAAGTTAGGCGCATTACTTGTGTTCTAAGAATGAATTTAATTGGTCGACACTATTCCCCGCCTTGGATCATTGATAAATGACAGATGACATTCTTTTCCGCAGTCGAATTGTTGGATGCTATTTCTTTATATGGGCTGCAGTGGTCATGATGGTAGAGCGCTAATCTATCAATCAGAGAGACGAGGGTTACTGGTCTCGTGCTAGGAATCGCACGTTAAAAGGTTGTTAATCCTTAGCTCGCACAAGTTTCGACTTCCGAGGGCTGTCGTTCGTAGGGGGATGACAGCTGATTAACGAAAGAAACAATTTTAAATAACAATTTTTATAGTTTTTGAAAAGAAAAATTTTAATATGCCTCAACAATTTTGTGTTACCAAGTGCCGGTCACGGTACGATAAAACCATTGGGATCTCATTTCATTGCTTCCCTAGACAAGGAACCATAATGCGGAAAAAATGGTTGATCGCTACTGGGCTTGAAACAAGAAACTGGGACGCAAAACTACGGGTAAATAAAAGTGCTTACATCCAATCATCCATCTATAACTAATCCATGAAACCACGAATGACGATTTTATTATAGGGGGCAATATTACAAAATTGAAGAAACGTGCTCTCCTGAATACTTCAAGATTAGATAGAGTCTTCTTGCAGCGACACGCAAGATTTGCACACTGCATCTTCTATGGTAATATTAGATCTTTGCTCTGGTTAATATAATTGCAATTAAATAAACATACGAGTAAATGGAACATGTTCCATATCAAGAAGCAGTTGAAACTCTTCCTAGAAACACCAAACTCTCAAGATCCAAGGTATTTATTTGAAATAATCTAGAATGTTCCAACAATAGTGCATTATTGTCGTAGGATCCTTTAACGGAAATATGTCCTAGTCTAACCGAAGCGGGAATAGAAGCGAAGTCAATACTAAGGTGAATGCTTTCAACTCCTGTATCTAGCAATTTATCTAAAGTGCAAAATCTGCTACAGATCAGTTGAATACTTTCACTTTTTCTACACCAAAAAAGGCAGTGTAACAATTAAAACAGTCTAAATGTTTGAAATATAATTTATTTCCAAACACTTATACTCAAATTTATATTAACAAGCTCGATTTAAATTAATATTCAAATATTGTACTCAGGCTGATTCCAAAAACTGTCGTCTCGCCGTGGAGATTTCTTTATATAGCGTGCTGAACGAGTTCCGGAAATCTCTCGAATTTCTACTGGCAACTAGATGTCGCTTCTCGAATGATCTTGTGTCAATAGCCAGCGGCGAAGTTAATGGTGACATCATCGGCTATAAATAGCGCTGTTTTCTGTGCTGTTTACGAGCTCCGTCAGGAGCGACTTGAGGAGAAATCGTCTCAGTAGCTATACTTTGTATGATAATACATTTTTTTCTTGCTAAAATGTTGTTATTGTTTTCTTCAGGTATTCACAAATGAAACAATGAAAGCAGCCACCATTTTCCAATGAACATGACTTGGATATCGAAAGAGAATACCAAAGCTGAGGAAGATTGATAGTATCACCATCAAGACGCAGCCCACTTTTACAAAAGTCAACCCCACACGAAAATATTCTTAAGAAATGAAATGGGTAGAGACGACAGGTAACGTCAGGGTCTGGGTATTTCAGGCAAATATTTTAATTAACCTACCTAGTATTGATATATATTGAGGCAATTTTGTGATACTACGTTATAGTTTACTTGATAACGGTTGAATAAGCCCAAACCGGTCGTAAGAAATAAAAGTATAGTATAGAAGTGGAAATTAGACAAAAGTTATTTTTTCTATCCTATGTTCAAGATGAATTTCCACAAAATAAATAGATCATCAATCGAAGAAACCATATCAATATATTAGGAAACGAAATCACATATCTCAATCAAGAAATCAAAAGATTACAAGAATCAGTACAGTCAAAGGATTTGTTTAATTTGGAGAAATTTTCAAGCAGTGAAAAGAAAATTCTCTATTACACTGGTTTTCAAACATACCAACTTTTGTTGGTTTCATTTGATTGGATATTGCCTGGTGGCGATGTCAAACACATTTCCATTCATGGAAAACCCCAACACACAGTGAGACAAAACCTCAACAAATTGACCGCTAAAATTTTTTTTTTATTAAAAGGGGGAATGGCTGTAGAAACAGAGGATTTGTTTTCAATATCCAAATAAAGTGTCGATAACATATTTTTAACTTGGATCAATTTATTGTATTTACGTTTAGGTTGTCTTTCCAAAAATAGAGTCAGTGCTTTTCAAATTACAAAGGAGCTGGAGCTATAATTTATGCCTTCCTTTTATTCACTGGGCCAATATCAGATAAGGGGATTATTGAAGCCAGAGGGTTTTTGAACATCTTGAAAGAAAAGGTTGATAAAGGACAAATTTTCTCAGGTAATGTCATACAAGCAGACAAGGGGTTTAACGTGATTTACTTGTTCCAAGCCGTCAACGTAAACATCAATATCTCAGTATTTAAAATAAGTGGTACCCAATTTACAGCGGAAGTTGTGACAGCTCGAAATATTGCAAAAGAAAGAATACACGTTGGACGTGCCATAGGTAGCTTAAACACTTACAAAATATTGTGTTCATCAATACCAATTGTCAGTTTAGATACAATGGAACAAATTTGGACAGTGTGTGTCGTGTTGTGCAATTTCAGGTATGGTGTACTAAAGGAAAATAAGATCATCTCAAATTTTGACAATATTGTTAGTATTGACGTAGTTGTACTGTAAATGAGAACATTACTTTCAGAATTTTATTTGAAAGTTACAATTAAGCAAACGAAAAAACTCAAAAATTTTTGTCACTACTTAATGCCAAACTAATTATGCACAGAATATACCTTTCAACAGAATGGTCACGAATGGGAATAAGAACAGTACTCAGATATCTTTTCGGTTCTACTTTTTCATCCTTAAAACAAGAAAGTTATGTTGAGAGTTGTTTGTGTTTGGGTTTTGATGTTTACTCGCATTTATTCATTGACAATGGAAATGTATTTTTTCCAATATTCATCTGATATTGCCTTCTCACCTTCAAGTGGTGATTTGATTTTAATGTGTAACGTCTTGTCAATTTGATCCTGTTATAAATTTATTATTTTAGCGATTAGTAGTTTAATTTTGTAAAGTAACTATTGATATGTCAACTTATAAAGTTGGGCTTTCCCATAGACGGTAAATAAATTGTGCTTTATTACATTGTGTTAATTTGTTTGAACATATGTGTTGCATAAAACGCTAATGTAAGTAATACTTAATTGTTTGTGTTGTAAAAAAGAATATTTACACAATGATAAGTCCTACATTTTTTTCTGTAAGTATGGCATCCAATGTGTTTTTGAAAAAGTTCGTATAAACCGATAAAACAGGAGTTTTTCAGGACTATTGGAAATAATTAATTTGACTTTTTTAACTCATTCATAAATAAGGACAAAAAATAACTACATAGCTGTTTGTGACCAGTCTGAAACTCCAAAATTATTGAATTGTCCTACTCCTGTGGAGTATGTCAGGGATCTATTATGGGACCTCTACTATTTCTCCTCTATATTAATGACTAACCACGTAATATAACGAAACAGTGAACTGTATATATGACTATCAGGTGTTTCCACAACTGATATTGCATAGGAGATATTTGTTTACTACCACATAACAACCTATGTATAATTTATTATTTTTTCTCAATTCTTCGCTCAACTGCACTTTTATTTGTGTTGTGTTTTACTTGTAAACTGAATACTGTACTGTGCTGTTGCAAGAATCCAAATTTCTGTAAAATAGAATAATTATTGTTTCAGTGGTTTTCACTTCCATCACGTAAAATTTCGTGTACTAGAAATACATTTTTCTTACAACCTTCGACCACAGCATCCATCGAAGGGGAGAAATACAAATGAAGTCTGTATGGATTTTCACTCTTTTTCTGGTTTCTGTAGCACATCGCTTTGTTATTAAAATCAGTTTTGTGAGCAAACACATCGTGGATATAAATACGAAGAATTTATAGCCACGACAACCTTGTCTACAAGTCCACGATTTTGAAATAAAAACTTCTCCGCACTGCCAAAACTGAATGCTTGGAAACGTGAAATGTCTTTACTCCAATGCCCATAATCCATGGTAGACATGTTGCTTGATAATGCATTGTGCACGATAATATCCAAATATTTGTACGTAATAGACGTAACGTCATCAGGTAACGAGGTAACGAGGTAAATGACATTGTAATGTAATGAGTTGTCACCAGATTTACGACATACCAGAATGGCCACCATAAAATGCAAAATGCTCCTGGTTTGCTTTATTTTTCCATTTCTCTCTCGCACTAACGGTTCTGCCAAAAGTTTCGCATGAAATATACCTGTTTCTCTCTCATACTGACTCGGATCATATTTTTCATCTATCTTCTACGTAATCTGGAAAGGTCTATTATCAAATGGTCCCCAAACTTATTCTTTCTCTTCAATTTTGTCCCGTGTACATCTGTATTTCTTGAATCGGATAGCGTGTACAGTGTGGGTGCGATCGGTTTTGTGAAATGATAGCGGAGCGAGCAGATGATAATTAGTATGACGTGATCACCGAGCTAACCGAGGGAATAATAATACGCTCTTACGTTAGCTACATCATCTGTCACTTGGTTGAACTACGGAGCATATTAATATCTCATATCATCTCATCATATGTGTATTTGACGCCTCGATTCGAAGCTTTCCGAAGATCTGTTAGCTCAGTTGTAATTTACCGAATAAAGGCGAACGGAGCAGACAGATTGAATCGAGTTGTCAGATATGTATAATTGGAACAAGCCTAAAGTTTCTAGCAAAGTTATCAAAAAGAACATTAGTTTAATTCATCAAAATGTCCAATCAATAGGAAATAGCGTAGATGAACTGAATATACTATTAGATGAATATCGCTACTGCCACTTTCTAGCAGTAACAGAACACTAGAAATCTGAATGGCAACTAAAACTATATGGAATAAAAAATTATAGGTTGGCTCCTTACTACTGTCGCAATGGAAACGAACACGGAGGTGCAGCAGTCTATGTGAGAAATGATACCAACTACAGAGTGCTTTAAAACATATATAGTTTGTGTAAGCGAGACGTATTTGAATGCGCGGCAATTGAATGTTCAATAGAAAATAATAAATATATAATTGTGATTGTTTATAGAACGCCCAAGAAAGAAAATTTGGATGAGTTTTACAATAAACTAGAAGCACTTCTTGGAAAGTTTTGGAAAATGTGTCAGTTTTTATAGCAGGTGACTTTAACAGAGAACTGAAAGATATTGAACAAAATATAACAAGAATGAATTTTCTACTTGATTCTAACTCATTTGCTTTTACGATTCATGAATATACAAGAATAACTTCAAACTCGAAAACATGTATTGACAATATCTTAACAAATTTTCAAGGAGACTATAGTACTAACATCATAAATTCAACTATTTCTGATCATACTGCGCAAAAAATAAGCTTTATAACGAATAAAATAACATCTCACAATATGTAAGAATATTCTCATGACAATAAGGACAAGTTCATTGAAAAATTAAAAGATCAAGACTGGAAAGCTGTAAATACCATCAGCGAGAACAATGTAGATGAACATTGGAACGTTTTTATTGACACGTTTTTGAAAATATTTTATGATTGTTTTCCGTTAAGACTTGTACAAGAGAAACATCCAAAAATTCTGCGCAATGATACAGAAATAGAAGAATATAAGAAAAAATTAAATGTAATGCTACTCATATTAAAATCGCACCCAAATTTTAAACCCATATATAATGAAATGAAAACAGAATACCATAAATTATTAGTAAAGAGGAGATTTCTACCAATCGAAAACTAATCAGTCCGATAACAAAATTAAGTGCATGTGGAGTATACATAATGAAATAACTGGCAAAATTAAACAGAAAGATTCTCTATTCGAAGGAAACCCAACATTAAATGCGAATCAATATAACGAATTTCTACTGAGCGTCATTCCTGAACTAATTGAAAAATTGGGAAAGTCCGAATTTACATGTAATATCTCAAATAATCCACAATCAATGTTTCTCCAACCAATATCTGAAGATGAGCTAAATAGATTGGGGAAAAAAATAAAAAACAAGAATACATGTGGTGATGATAAAATACTAGTAAGTCTTATGAAATTATGCATTAACTCTACTGCTTGCATTATATGCTACATTATAAATAATTCATTTAAATATGGTATTTTTCCCCCAACAACTCAAAATAGCTGTAGTGAATCATTTGGAAATTTCAGACCTATAAGTGTTTTACCTTCTTTTTCAAAACTTTTTCAGATGGCCACGTGCGATAGATGTAATCTCTTGAATTCTGTTCAGCATGGCTATATAAAAGGAAGGTCAGTAGAAACAGCAACTATTGAGTTCACAGAAATGATTGTGGATTCACTTGAAAAAAACGAAATACTCCTGGGAATATTTATAGATTTATCCAAAGCATACGACTGTCTCAATCATAAATACTTATTGACCAAACTTGAAAAATATGGAATCCGAGGAAATGTATTAGATTGGTTCAAATCATACTTATCCGAACGCCAACAAAGAACAAAAATATTAAAGAACAAACAAACATTCAAGTCTGACATAAGGGTAAACAAGATAGGTATTCCACAAGGAAGTATAACTGGTCCCATTTTATTCATAATCTTCATGAATGACATCCTAGAAATCTTGAATAATGAAAATAATGCATGCAATATCACTAATTATGCTGATGACACCAATCTGTTAGTTTCAAGCACAAACTACCCAAATTTATTGAATAAAGCAGACACTTTGATGAATAGAATAGAACACTGGTTCACAAAAAACAATTTGATCTTAAATGTAGACAAAACGAACATCATACTTTTCAGAACATCACAACAAAAAATTGAAACTCTTAAAACAATTGAATTACTGAATAAAAAAATTGACGTTCAAAACTCAACCAAATTCTTGGGTATCCATATAAACGAACATCTGTGCTGGCATACACATATTGAAAATATAGGGAAGAAATTGAACCAAATTTGCTACACCATCAGGATTATTATAGTAACTATCTCAACGAAATTTCAATGAAAATCATGTATTTTTCAAATTTTGAATCATCAGCAAAATTTGGAATAATATTTTGGGGAAGTAATAGTAACATATCAGACATTTTTTGCATTCAAAAAAGGGTATTGAGAACAATTTTCAAACTCAAGTATGGCACAAACGTGAGTTTCCATACATAGATTGACACTTACTGAGAAACACCCATCATATGCAGCATTCAAGTTTTTTAATAAATTACCTAATAGTATCAAAACCTGTGAAAGCCTCAACAAATTTAAAAAAATTGTTAAAAGCTGCCTAATTAGTTTAGAACCTTATTCTATTCATGAATATTTGGATGTATGAATCATTTATCCTGTACAAATTGTGTTGACGTTGTTTCGTTTTATGTTTTTCTGTCTTATGTCCTATAATTGATGTAAAACATTCTCCAAAATATATTATATTATTATTACTATTGAAATGAATAATTTAATGTTTTTAATATGTATAATAAAAAATAGTTGTCATAAGAAAATCTTTGTATTGTCAAAGGTAAATCTGTAAAAGGAAAAGTTGCTTCTATTCTTAACCCATTCACCAAATAGTATTTCTGGTCATCAGTATTTCAAAAGTGCTTTCCTTTCCGCTTCGTTTTAATATACATATTATTGCACAAATATTTCAGTGTTTTATGGACATACAAACAAAATATTCATGAACAACTCGTAGAGAATATTTCTACATAATTTTTTTTAACAAAAGAAACAACCCTACTATACCATCAATCTTTATCTCTTTCGATAAGGATGATCTAGCAGGCTAATCTTTTTCTGTAAAATTTGTTCTTACGAATAACCTTGGTTTGCGGAGATAACACTTCAAAAGTAGAGCTTGTGCAAGCAAGGAAGATCCAGGAGCTACAGCTTGCGTACAAGTGGATTCCAAACCATATTAGCTCAGTGGCATGCGGCGGAGATCGAACCCGAGTGGCCTGGGTGAAAGGCAAACGCTCTAGTACCACGACCACTTCTCCTCTAGTTTTAATTTTAGCGCCATTTTATAACAAACCCCTAAAATAAACTGAATTCCCTAGTGTTTTGTATTTTATGGAAAATCTCAATAATTCCACTGTTATGGACAATTTCAATCCCAGTACGAGGTTCCTTAACCTGCCCAGAACCTAGACATGAAGAAAAATTATCGAAAAACGTGTCAGTAGTTTTAAAGCCAAAAGTTGTGTGGTGGCATGACTGAATCCTTATCCGAAGTCCTCTATTAGACATGTTAGGTTGGTGATAAATCAGCAATGCATGAGGTTATCGCAATATAACGCTTGATGTAAGAACCGTCCGGTGTTCTGCCAATTGAGTTCGCTCCGATATGTAGTGAAATTCCAGTTAATCTATAATCCTAAATATATCGGAGGTAATAAAGGCAGTTCGCGAAAATAACATGTTATTCGTACTCAAAGATGAACTATATTACTCTGTTTTAATTGAAACTGCGATATGAAAAATCATAGTGAATAAATTAAATTCAGTCCCACAGACGTAAACCAACAACAAGGAGATGTATTTTTAATATAAACCCAGAAAAATTGTTTCCAAGATGTCAATTCTTTTGCGAAACGAGTCCACATTAAATTGAATACACATATTTCCCCGTTGCATTTCAGTTAATGAACAGAAAGTCCACATGGTGCTTAAAGTTTTATCTCGTTCGAGATCATTTATGAGGGTAGTAATGAATACCAAAAATTACATAATTTTTTTATGTTCAGCTATGATTGGTTTTTGATATATTTGTGTTACTTTTTCATGTATTTTCATATGATATCTGATGTTTTCAACATGGTATATGTGTTTTCTATCCTTTTTTCCAGTGTTTCAATATATGAAGTTTATTTGAAGATTTACTTGAGAAATACATTTAACCTTATGCATTGATAAATGATTCTTAATTTCATCTTTTCGATAAATGTCAAGTCGCGTATACTAACGATTATATTGAATGCTTATGATTATTATGGTGTTTATCGAATATTTAGTAATATTGAGTTGTATTATTGATAGATTTTTAATTTGCATTACACAGTTCAGGCATTTGTTGATGATATTACATCATTAAATATTTTAAGCGATGTGCTATCGAATATCATCAATTATTGGAATTATATTGCAATAAGCCTGAGGCCGGACCTGACCACGTCTGTTTAGGAGACCATGCTAATCCTGCTAGAGTGATGTCACCTATGATTGTTAACAGTTCATCTATGACTCATCGTTACATCCGTGTCGAGTCACGATAGTTCCAGAACTGTAAAAGTAATCTGCTTGTCGGTATATAAGACGCTCGCCATGAGATGGTAGGCAGAGTCGCAGAGTTGCGTTGCAGATATAGTTCGAGAGTCCGCAGACAGACAGCGACAGTGAAGATAAATTGAAATAGTGACTGTGATATGAATGTTTCAAATAAATTAAGTTGCTTAGACGAGTTTTTAAATATATTAGCGAAATTAGTTTAGTGTATTTTTACTAAAATACGCTATGATTGATAGAATTATTGGTGAAGGAATTTATTGGAAAATTTATAAATATTATTCATCCTTATTGAAATAACAAAATAATATTTGTTCATTTGAGTTGAGGGCTGTTCAGGGTTGTTTAATGTTGTAATAAGAGATATTTAGCCAGTATTTTGGTTTAGTCTGAATTATTGAAGTCACAATGGTCCAAAACTGTTATTTAAAATATTAATAAACGTAATTTAATGTAAGACTGACGTGTCTTTCTTTACTGTTTTCAAAAATAAGACTAATTGCCCAATTAAGAATACGTTAAGTAGTGCCGCTCCAACTGCATTCCTATATACTCAGCAATGTTTCGTCGTCCCCCGGTCTTTTGCTATTACAAAGAGCATGTCAAGTTGAGGGCGAATTGTGTACCACTAGACAAGGCTAACAAAAACACAAACACTGTGGCAACAAGGTATGTTCAATATTGACTCAGGGTCAAACATTGTAGTATAGCCGGACTTAGGGAATTACAATAGCATGTTGTCTACCTCAACATAAGGAGGAGATATAAGAAGTCTCAATGATTAGGAAAGGACCCAATGGATAGGCCACACAATATTAGTTATCATTTATTCGGTGGGTCAGGATGAATATTGCTATAAAATATAGAAAATTTATTGGTAACATAATCCAACAGTTACGAAGAAAGCTGACTGGACAAAATTTTTGAATATTTTAGCACAATATACAATAAAAGGTACATATGTGGACGGAAGGGCCGAGTACTTGCAGAAATTTAGTGAGAATGCATGTGAAGAAGACATTTCGCGAAAAAGCCCACATTCAGATTTGGTGGACGGACATAAGGAATACAAATAATACCAGAAAAAGGATCAGAAGGGAATATAACAACAGAATAAAAAAGAGAAAGAGAATACCATTACAAAAAATAGTCAACTTAGCAAAATAATGAAACGAAGAAGAAGAAAAAAAAAATTCAACAGTTTACGAAAAGAGGACGGTACATGGCCACAAACGGAAAACGGAATACAAGACGACTTAATTAACAAATACTTTCCTACAGATACATTAGATATAACGGACATAATAGAACGGAGATAACAAAGACAAAAAAATCAAAGACGACATGGATATCATGATGGAAGAACTATCAGGGACGAAGCTAGAGCACTGAAGACCAACAGGGCAGCGGCTGACATTCCAAACGAGGTGGCTGCATACACTACGTACATATTGGGAGAGGAGTTGCATGGAATAATAAACGAGGCAATGAGGCAGAAAATGTTCTCCTCCATATCGTTTACATTGCTAAAGAAGGAAAGGGATGATGGCTGACCTCGCTACTGCCCATGTTGGGCAAACTGCTCGAAAAGATAACTTACAACTTGGAACAACAACAGACAAAAAACAATATGGGTTTAGAAAAGCACAAAATACTACAGAAGCAAAAAAATATATCATGAACACAAAGTGACAAAAATTAAATACACCCATCATGATACTCGATATCACCGACGCGTTCAATATGGCTTGGACGCCCAAAATACAGAACATTATGACACAAAATCGAAAATACTACAATATAACACAGACCAGCATAGACTTTATCACGAACATAACCATTACCAGCAGACAAATTACAAGACATACGGACAGAGGGTGTCCCCAAGGCTCCTGGGGCCCTTTATTGGAGGCTGGTGATGGAGTACTCATTTGACACCCTGGACAAAGCGACAAGGACGAACAAGTGACTATACAGGCCTTTGCAGGTGACCAGGGGCCCGATTCTCAAATGTCTAAGACCCTTTGTCGCATGCGACAAAATATTTCCTTCTTTTTTCAATGCACATTCGAGAAAGGCGATGGACATATTTTGTCGCATGCGACAAAGGGTAGTAGACATTTGAGAATTGGACCCTTCGTGATTCTAATAGCTTATGTAGGTCCTTTGCAATGCCTGGATAGACATAAATAAACTTACATAGGTACAATAATGACAGAACCGAGACGACGTTTATAATATGCACACCATAAGAGTTACGTACTTTCGTCTGCTATGAGCTATAGTGTGGTGCATTGTACGAGGCTTAATCTTTGTTGGAGAAACGCACGTCTATTGGAATTTTTCAATATGAAGGCGGTAAACAAAACCTCGTATAAGCTACAACAGATCATGGGTACTTTCAAAGATATGATAGAAGAAAAACAAAAGTCGGGGAGTTATGAAATTAGTCGTAAGGACTGCGAGAAGTTTGTGGGTCAAACTAGAAGGGCCATGAAAGTACGGTTCATAGAGCACGACTCGTATCCAATTTTTGGAACAGAAACATCAAGTGTGGCCCAACATGATTTGGATCAATACTACCGATTTGATGACATGATGACACGAATTTGAAATCAATTGGGTTTGTGACCATATACTTCTAGATGCTTAGAGAGTCTAGAAATAACCCAATGTTAGGGATCCAAACCTCATGGATGTAGTTGATGAGGGTATTTTAATCATGGAAAAAATCGAAAATTGTTTCCAAGAAAATAAATTGACCATCGACAAAGAAAAAAACTATATGTTGTTAACAATCAATAACGTACACAAACCAGACACAATAGAAATCAAAAACCAAAAAAATAAAATGTCACTCATTTGATATTTCTTGGGAGTCCATATCGATGATACTGTAATAAGAATGCACTAAATTAATTTTGCCAATTTTTTAAAAACACTACTTAAACAACTATTCAACTAAAACATTGACTTCACTATTTCAAATTTATCTTCACTATCGCTCTCTGTCTGCGGACTCTCGGACTATATCTGCAACTCTCTGCGACTATCTCCGCCATCTCTTGTCGAGTACCTTATATACCCGCAAGCAGATTCCATCTACAGTTCTCGATCTATCGAGACTACACGTCGACTTCTTAGGTGTCTCTCGAAACTTCGGTCTCGAAATCGTTACATTTCCCCCTCTTAAAGATGTTTCTTCCCAAAATGTCATTCTTGGAGTGTGGAGATATCTGCAAGATTCTTCATATCTGCACCTGGACGTGCGATGGAAGTAACACTCCAGTCTTTAAGTTGGATCGATGAAGAAGGTTGCAGCACACCAAAATCATGACGCCGCTGGATCTGAATATTGTCTCCAACATGCTCCCTATAACTCTCCAGTCTAGCCCATCAATTCCACAGGCCAATTTTGGGATTGTCAGGTCCACAAGATTCTGGTCCAGCATCGTGTCTCTTAATTTGGTAAGGCTCTTCCAGACATCTTCATAAGGCGGTTCATCACGGGAATGCTTCTTGGTAACTAGATAGTAGATGTTTCTCTGGCCCTTCCCCAGCTGTAGCACCCCTTCAACTTCCGGGTTCTGTTCCCGTAGTTCCTGGAGTCGACCGAACTACGGCAATGCCTCTGGACATTTGGAGATCTTCTGCCACAGAGTGAGCTAACGCGTAATCGGCAGGCACCTAGAAAAGATCTCGTGGCTCCTCTCGAGTTACCCCATGTTGAACTTTCTGTCCGTTTGAGTACAGGGACATGAACGTCTGAAACGTCATTTCGTCCTCCTTTGGTCTGACGGTGCGAACTTAATCGTGGTTTCCGGCGTAAGGGGACAACCTATTGAAGTGGACTACCCTAGGTTTTCTTCGTGGTGGCTTATATATTCGGAAGACGAGGTCGTTTATCCTTTTCATGATCTTATACGGACCTTCCCACGAGTTCCGAACCTTCGGCGGTAATCCACGGCGACTTTTATTGTTGTACAGCCAGACAAGGTCACCTATCTGATATCCACCAGCATCGGCCTTGATGTCGTAGGTCTCCTTCATTCTGTTGCTGACACTCTGGATGTTCAAAAGGATTCGTTCATGGATGTCGTCCATTCTCTGTCGTAGTTTGCTGACGTAGTCATCTCCCGCGGTGTCCTGTTCTGGTGGCGTCCCAAACTTCAGGTCACATGGAAGTCGCAGCTCTCGATCCATAATAACAATAGCAGGTGTTTGACCGGTTGACTCATGTACTGCGGAACGATACGCCATCAGGAACAGATGAAGGTACTGGTCCCAATCTTTCTGGTGGCCAGAGACTACCTTGGACAGGTGGCGATTTATCGTCTTATTCATCCGCTCCACCATTCCGTCTGACTGCGGATGTAGAGCTGTGGTTCTCGTCTTTCGGATGTTCAGCATGAGACACATTTCCTAGAACAGGTTTGACTCGAAATTTCTGCCTTGATCCGAATGCAGCTCCTACGGAACGCCGAATCGACAAATCCACTCCTTCACCAAGACGTCGGCAACGGTGATGGCTTCTTGGTTGGGTAGGACATAGGCTTCGGCCCACTCGCTGAAGTAGTCCATCGCCACAAGGATATACTTATTCCTGTGATCAGATTGGGGAAACGGGCCAGCGATGTCAATGGCGATCCTTTCAAATGGGCTGCCCACATTGTACTGGCGCATCGGGGCCTTAGGTCTTGTTCGAGGCCCATTGCTGGCAGCGCATACAGTACATTTTCTGCACCAGTCCTTGACGTCAGCTTGGCAATTGGCCCAATTGTTGCCTCACTTTTGGAGGGTCTTCGCCACTCCCAGATGTTCTCCGGTGGCCCCATCATGGATTTCACGGAACACTTCCTGTCTTCTGCTCCTGGGAACTACTATCTGACGTCTTTCTTCCCCTCCATCCTCCGACTCCAACACACGCTTCAAGACTCCATTGTCCAGGGTGAAAGAGATCCATTGGGCCCAGTAAGATTACACGACTGGAGAACAACTGGCTATTTCCTGCCACGACGATCTTTGATTACTCTTCTTCCAGCCGATGACTAAACCAAGATCTGGATCTTTCTCTTGGTCTTTCTGGATCTTGTTGGCATTCTTATGGCTGGTCCCCGCTCGATGTTCGATCTCAAAGTCGAGTTCTTGGAGCCTCTCGATCCAACGTGCCACTTGACCCTCAGGATTCTTGAACTGTAGAAGCCATTTGAGAGCTGCATGGTCACTCAGCAGGAATTTTCTCCCGCCTGGTGACACAGTAATTCCACTCCGGTTTACTGAGGGTCTTGCTGAAGTAACCGATGACCTTGTCCTGTCCTTCTTGGATCTTAGACAGAACAGCTCCAAGTTCCACATTGCTTACGTCCGTATCCAAAATGAATTTTCCGTCCGGAAGAGGATAGCTCAGAACTGGTGCGTTGATCAATGCTCCTTTCAGCTTCCTGAACGAGTCTTGGCATTCTTCAGACCACTGGAACTTTGTTTGCCCTTCTGTAAGCCTGGTCAGCGCTTTGGCGATTTTGGCGAACCCCAGTACATATCGGCGATAGTAAGTGCACAGGCCAAGAAAACTTTGAAGCTGATATATGTCTTTTGGAAAGGGTTATTACTTAACAGCTTTGATCTTCTGCCCATCTACTGCCACTCCTTTCCCAGAGAAAACGTGGCCGAGATATGGTACTTCTTTTTGGAACAGATGGCATTTCTTGGGGCTCAATTTCAATTCGGAGGTTCTTAGTAGTTGGAATACCTCCTCCAAGTTTTTCACGTGGTCGTTGAACGATCTATGTCGTCGAGACACCAGACAGGTCTCCCATGATAATCCTCTCAGAACCGTCTCCATCAATCTTTCGAAAGTGGCTGGAGCAGAGGCCGAATGGCATAACTGTGAACTGCCACAAACCTGAACCGACGGTGAAAGCTGTCTTTTCTCGATCCTCCTGAGCCAGTTCTACCTGCCAGTATCCACTCTTCAAATCAAGGGTTGAGAAAATCGTTGAACCGGCTAACGTGTCTAGGGTGTTTCTATCTTTGGGAGAGATTAGCTGTCCTTTTTCGTCACGTTGTTCAGTTGACGATAGGTATTGGTAAGTATGGATGGTGACTGATGCACTGCGACCTAATTAGACCTATTGTGCCCCATCTTCTTATGCTATTTCAAGGTGTTCTCGTTTACAGCAGCCCCTCAAGCCCCAATTCCTTGAGGATTTTGAGGATTTTGAGGGGGTTTATTCGTGGTATTTCTCCCACAGTCAGCTGGTGTGATCCCAGTATAATCAATCTTTTGTGATGTACAGCATAACACTCCGATAGTCAACACAAAAGCGTGTTGACCCATCTTTCTTCTTCACCAACATGAGTGGAGAGGACCAGGGACTGTCGGATGGCTCGATGACTCCGTCTTTCTCCATGTCGCTGACTATTTTGTCAGCCTCTTCCTTCTTGGCAAGGGGAAGTCTTCT
Source organism: Chrysolina americana (assembly GCA_958502065.1). Lineage (NCBI taxonomy): Eukaryota > Metazoa > Arthropoda > Insecta > Coleoptera > Chrysomelidae > Chrysolina > Chrysolina americana. The sequence goes on along the minus strand of OY293410.1, from coordinate 47,735,885 downwards.
AGCTGATTGTCGGATCGGTCGAGCATTCCCAGTGTCAATTTTATGCTGAATCACCTCTGTTCTACTGCATCAGCCTACTCCGGTATCAAAGATGTCCTGATACTGCCTGACTAATTCTTTCAGTTTGGGCTGCTGTGCGGGTCCCATGTCCAACCAACCAACTTCTCCAATTCTGCAGGCAAGTTACTGGCTTGGTTAACAGTGCCGCGTACATTCCTAATCACAGAGGAAATTGACAAACAGTGCCACAAGATTGTTCCTTTCTTCAAAGTCACCGGGTAATAATTGACATTCATTACCCTTACCGGCACAAATTTATCAGCACGCAACAAGGTTTTTCCTAGTGCGATTCCTCGTCCAATTTTCTCATCATGGAGCTTGGGCTCGAACATCACCACGTTTCCGCTGCTCGCACTCCCATCCAGGCGAGCTTCCATATTAGTAGGCTCCTGTGGGCCTTCCTCGATCATCCTGACTCTACTCTGGCTTTTACAGGGTTTGCTTTGCCGCTTCGAATTCCAGAGCACGTGCCAATGCAATGAATTTTGTAGGAATTTTTCTTCCAGACTCACCGAATTTTGTTGAAGCTCATCTTCCAGACTCACCGAATTTTTTTGAGTTTATCCTCCAATGATTTCGTGTTTTTGTCGAGTTTGTTCATTATAGAGCTCAAATTTATTCCAGAAACTTCGAATAAAAAATGTTTCGTGGTCATCTCCTTCTTCAATTAGTCCATCTGAAAGTATTTTCTGGAGTACGGCCTTCTTTCCAGTTGTTTCTATCTCACGCTCCTCTAATTCTTGCTTCAATTCGCTTACTTTTAGGTCAACATTTTGTCTTTAACCGAGATATCAGTCTATTATTTATTCCACACAATAAGTTTTCAGTTTATTGTCCCGCGACGCGCAAAACTGTCCACTTTCCAAACACTTAAATGTTCAACGGGTCACTAGTCTATTAGGCGTGATAAATGTCCATCAGTTTTTAACACGGCTAACACTTTAACACTTATTTATTTTAAACATCCCACTTCTGACACCAAATGTAGTAAAAATGCACTGAACTAATTTTGTTAATTTATTTAAAACACTACTTAAACAACTATTCAACTAAAACATTGACTTCACTATTTCAAATTTATCTTCACTATCACTCTCTGTCTGCTGACTCTCGGACTATATCTGCAACTCTCTGCGACTATCTCCGCCATCTCCCGTCGAGCGCCTTATATACCCGTAAGCAGATTCCATCTACAGTTCTCGATCTATCGAGACTACACGTCGACTTCTTAGGTGTCTCTCGAAACTTCGGTTTCGTTCATCAGCAAATTCGCGTTTCTTCTAGGCATGACTCATGTGTTTGCGAGCGTAGGAATGTTTACTTGGGGTGCATGCTCAATGAGGTAAATGCTTAATGAGGTGATCAGGGCCTGTTTCGAAATCGTTAGAATACCATAACATGGAAAACTCAGGTGGAAATAATGGGTAGATAACAAATTGTCCTCAATAACATACATAATTAGAATACTACCAAATGTAAGTAGAGAAATCTTGCTTTCAATTTTGCATTAAAACATGTGGAGGTTACTTAAATAATATTTTCAAATGTCCAAGGAAGTTATCAAAATCATTTTCAGTTTTGGGGGAATTTTCCGATCAAACAACATACGGCACCTGCAGTTTTTAAAAACATATTTTCCTATGTACACAAGCACGTACATATCAACAAAAAATTGGCATCAGGATGTTCTGCACTGAGAAACTTTTCGCTTTTGGGGTGTGTGTTGTTGTTACTTTATACGAATAAATAAAACAAAAATAATATGAAAGCCTATCTGCAACAGTAGTAAACAACGTTTGCAATCGGTTTTTGTCTTTCCGCAAAGGGCTATCAGATAGTTATGTAGAGCGAAATGGCGGGATTCATGTAAATTACTGTTTCGTGAAGATAGAATCCTCAGTAATTTCAATATTTATATTGGAAATTATCGATTTAGCTCAAAAATAAGGAAAACTATGAATCTATAACCATATGCCACACAATACAGTCAAATGACTGAAGCTTTCTATTCCAAAAACTAGTTTTGTTCAAAATTCTTTCATATATAATGGAATCAGGCTGTATAATAAATTTCCCAATGATATCAAACATACATCTCTAGTGATATTCAGAAAAAAACCTAAAAAAACCAATAGTGATAAAGCCTATTACAACTTACAAGAATATTTTGACGATGCCCTATAATTTATAACCTCCTACATCATATTTTCATTTTTAATTTATAAATGTACCACGTGAAAAATCACATTTTTATTAATGGTTCTAGTTTCTGTACAAATGTCTTTTGTGTATATACATTCATTTGAAATTTCATCTATTTTATATAATTGATTTACTTTTTAACCATTTACAATTATTTTAGACATTATACTTTTTAGTACATTTAATATCTCATCTAATTAAAATTAATGCGATAAAAATTTCCAACAACACTAACGAAATTAAATTAATAAAGAGCTCTAGAAGCTTACTTAAATCACTGAAGAGCTATTTATCCAGCATGGAGCCTTAATGTACCAATGGCTATTTTCTCTAGTCTCCGATTATTGTAGTATTTATCCTACTCAGATTATTAGCATTATCTGCATGTATTGAGCATGTAAAGAGCATGAGTTCGAATCTCGGCATTGCCACCGATCTCGTGCATGGCATCACACGTATTAAAAGGTAAGGGCTACGTCTTTCCCTAGCTCGCACAAGTCTCTGATTTTGAGGGTTGCACGTAGGGGTGTAACCGGGTAACGGATATAACAATTGAAACAAAAAAAATTGTATTACCTTTAGGTATTTTATGCATCGTACTATTTATCTACAATGTTTATATTTATATTATGTATTTGTTGACGTATTTTTCAAACAAAAACTATGTGGTAATGAATTAAGTATCTATCTGATCACAATAATAATTTTAAAAAAATGTTTTATTTCAATACAAATATAAATATTCAGTTAAAATTCAATAAACCTGCTCGTAGAAAAGGACATATGTCGCTCTGCCTACGAGTAATTCTGAATTAATAGGTTACACACAAGAGTCATTGAACTCGTGCCACTGGTGTGTCCACAATCAGTAGCCCCCCTGTGATTAGCATATGGACTCTGATTTCATAATTTCCTTTTATTTTTGTTTGTCTGTTTCTTTCTTATTATTCAGTTCTTTTTTGTGAGATTTACCTTACCTTTCTTTAAACAATGGATATATTCTGATATTCCTACTTAAATTGATACCAACTGATTTATTCAATATTTTTTTACCTGCTTTGTTGAGAAGTTGAAGCTCCACTTTTCATTTGAGTTTGTATTTCTGCTATCACATTTCTTTCAGAGTTTGAAGTTATTGTTGTCGATATGAAAGCTGGCGGTAGGATACTATTACGTTGCTCCAAAAATCTTTGTGCCTCAATTGCTTCCTGTAAACCTGGAAACAAGTTTTCATAGCTCTTAGGATCTGCTAAACTCTGGCCAGCTTTTTCATTTACTGTAGTTAGTTGCACTCTCCAAAGCTCAACAATTTCTGATATTCTATCAGGTAAATATGATCGTGCAAAAAATGCAGCTTCTGGTAATCTTCCTGTGCTAGTGAGGATATCTAAACATTTGGTTAGATCCCCTATCAAAAAGTAGGAGAGGAAAGAAAGGTTATGCTTTCCTTCAGCGTCGGTATTTTCTCCCAAAGTACGAACTAGCTGTTCATCTCCAGAACTAGTAGCTAAAAGTAGGAGTCCGCCATAATCTTGAGCCATTTGCATACATTTTTTGGCTAATTGTAAATTATTTGTTGATGCGGCAAGTTCTGCCAATTGGCTCCATTTCTGGGGATTGTTAGCTTCTTGTGCCAATATTCTAGCTGTATCGAGATCTTCCAGTGCAACAGCAAGTTCAAATCGATGTTCTGGATCAGTACTGACTGCTAATGCTTGCTGCCTGAAGCCTTGTTTTTCTAAGAAATGAGCAACCCTTGTTCTATGTTCTTTAGGAATTGAAGGTAGTACACGATCTGCTGTAGGAAAATCTCTTCTCATAACTGCGGTTTGATATTCAAGTACAGACAGTAACAACTGATAACTTACTACTCCTAATTCTTTATCAACAAGATACAATCGATCGTCTCTAGGAACATAACCTAATACATATAGAGGACGATCCAGATGTGCAATTGTAACTAGTTCACCTCCAACAAAATAGTTTATACGATTAACAGAATTCGTATATATGAAACAATCTCCAACCCATAGACCTGTTCGGACAGATTCATTCACTTCCCCCAATACATCAAAAGCTGATTCTACACCATCTTCTGCAACTTGGTTACTATCCCTAGCTTTTTGAACCAGGTCTGAATCGTAAGATAGTATGAAATAGCTCTCTTCTGTTGCAAGACAGACTAATTTTCCACTGTCAGACCAATAAATTGCTCTCGGTTGTATTTCAATACGTCGCACCAAGTCAAGAGTATCCCAATCATAAAAAGTCAACCCAGAAACTGATTTTACTCCTAACAGAAATCCTCCGTATATTCCCTCTGCACCAAAATCTGATTTGAAGTTCTTTTTTTCCTTGAAATTTTTAAATATTCTAATTGTAGAACCTGATTCACGAATGGCATACTCGCTGGAGTCTTGGGCCCAGACAAACTCTTGTGCACTACCAAATGCTTTGTTACGCAAAGCCATTGCTGTGTAAATGATATATTCTCCATCTCCGCATACTACCACAAATCGGCCGTTCGGGTTGTGCTGGATTGTTTGCGGATAAATTTCACAGGCCCCCATATCTTTCACAGTAACAGGCAAACGTTCGCCATCCCTTATTTCAGCACCTAAAATGTATTAAAGAAACAATAAAATTCCTGAAAGTGTCTTTGATAAAGTTTACAGAACACGCATGATTTCGTTTTTTAGGTTTTATTCATCAATCCGGGTCTCAAAAATCACATTTAGTAAAAATATTTCCTCAAATCCCATTTTTTACGAAATTTTGGGGTTTGAAATTGCTCTTTGATTTATATACAATTTGACGTTGATGTTGGATAACTTTCCCCAAATACTATCTTGGTGGTGGTTTTTTCGGGATTTTGAGTAATTTTTACAGATATTGGCAAATATTACACAGCCTTGAAGAGCCCTCTAACGCTGTGTTTGAGTTTGAACTGTGTGAACTAACGATTTATACATCATCAGAGTCGTTAGGAGTACGTTTTCAAATGGGACGAAAAAAGTAGCATTTTCAATTACGAACTAGGAAAAAGGAAACCGAAATTTAAGATATTTTGCAATTTTTTGCTTTAGGACCAAAGTTCAGTGTGGAACCGTTAATTATAAAGGACATTTCCATTAAGAGTTTTTTGGTTGACTACATCACTTCATTTATCAATGACGAATATCAGAGAAATATCACTATAGCGAGAGCAACCAATATTATAACAAACAATATACAATAAAATTTACTTTTTAAATAAAAAAAGTTTCTAAAAGACAATCCGAATCTGATTCAATCAGACAAAGGTAATGTGACAGTGATTATGGAAAAAAAAAACAATATCTTAATCTTTCAAATGAAATAATTGTTAACAGTAATTCCTATATAGAATTAGCAAAGGATCCTACGACTATTATACAAAGTAAAGCTAATGAATTTTGGAAACTACTTAAAAACACAAATCAAATTGATGATGCCACAAAAAACTCACATGCTATAATGCTATTTCTCCAAAATTCTATTCATTACCAAAAACACATAAACCTACTTTATCGATGAGACCTATAGTTTCATGAATGGTGCTCCAACAGAAGCAATTGCTTCACTTCTCACAGAAATTCTAACTAAATCATATGATTGGAACAAGACTCTTTTGAAGTTAATAACAAATTTAATAACACAAACATACGTAATGACTATGTTTTGGCAAGTCTTGATGTGGTTTCTCTTTTTAGTAATGTATACTTAATTGTCAAAAATCAATTCATAAAAAATGGAATTGTATTAGCAATCATTGTAACATTAATGAAGAAACCTTCATGAAAATTTTAACTTTCCTGTTCAATAACACATATTTCTCTTTTAACAACAAAATTTATAAACAAAATTTTGGTACCCCAATGGGAGCTTCAATATCCCCTATATTAGCATCATATGTAATGGATGATGTGTTGGACACAGTAATTCCAGTACTATCCATCATTTTTTTTTTATCAAAAAATATGTTGATGATATTATTGTCGATTTACCAAAAGGTGGCATGACTGAGATTTTCAGTACTTAAACAGCTTTAACCCATATATCCAGTTTACAATAGAAACAGGATTATGATTGTTCCGTACCTTTCTTAGATACAAGATTCATACGTAATCCTAATAACAAAATACTTATAGACTGGTACAGGAAACCATGCAGTTCTGGCAGATATATTAACTTCGAGTCTTACCATAAGCGTTCAATGAAAATAAATCTTGTGAAACAGATGAAAGCTAGAGTGCTCAAAATCTCAGACAAATCCTTTCATAAAAAAAACTAGATACTCTTTAAACTCCACCTAGCTTACTGAGAAGTATTCTGTTCAGCACACCATTAATATCATATCTAACAATAACATATCCATTAATGGCATTTTTGCTAATACCAATCCTACAAATCCTAAAATTCCTACATTTACTTCACTTCCATATATCAAAGATATTACACCAAGATTGTCCAGGCTTCTTCATTCAGTGTGCAATATTGAAATTGCAAATAAAACGATTTTACTAATTAGATCATTTTATTCAAAAGTAAGAGATAAAATTCCATTAACTTCTACTTCAAATGTAGTGTATAGCATTCCTTGTCAAGACTGTGATAAAAATTATATTGTCCAGACTTCTAGATGCCTAAAAAGTAGAATTTTCTCACATAAAAGTGATTGTAGACTTCATCCTGAAAGATGTGCTCTTGCTCATCACGTAAACAAATTTGACCATCGAATGAACTATAATTTGACAGAAATATCAGCTAAAGAGACACATATGACAAAGAGAACTATTTTGGAAATGGCTTTTATATCTCAAGAGAAAAACTGTATGAACAAAAGAACTGATATTAATCATTTGAGTGAGATTTATTCCTTTTTAATGTACTTAGACCACACTCTTCCAATAAATAATAATATTTCCATACTCAACTGGAAATGTAATTTTTTTCCTAATTTACAATTTACAAAACAACAGTTGTATATATCAATTTTCAACAGTTGGTACAAGATCGCAGTTGGTAACATTGACTTGAAAATTACACATTTCTTTTCTATCAACAGATTGACATCTGATGTATGTGCTCGTAAGAGCCAAAATAAATAGAAAATAATTATTGTTTTCCTCGATAGCAATGTGGTTTCGAAAAGTGGACGTTTACCAGGTAGATCGGGATAAATATTGCGAGGGAATGTCAAATCCAGTTATAACTTTAATTTGTATATGAAAAGGAAAATGCGACTTACAGTAATTGTAACGGCTTTAGGTATGGTGGTGGAAACTCCAAACGGCGTGGATGCCTCTTCTCAAGAGCTCTCTTGTCGGTTCTTCTTTCGTCTATCACCTTTTGGAGTTTTTAATTGAGCAAATATATGATGAACAACCGGTTTACACTCGGAAAAAATGAAAAACCGTTTAACAGGGAAACAGAGTGTTTCACTTTTCATGCGAAAAAGGGGGACGAAAAAGTCGGTAATAATTCTAGTGGTTTTTCCGAACACATCGACCGATCTTTTTATCTTTTCCGAGCAATCCCGAAAACTACCGAACACCTAGATATAGATCAGCGCGATTCAATATATACCTAGGTGAATCATGAAATAATAATAGTTTGAAAGTGAGATTTTCCTGAATACTGAACATTCTCCCCCGGCAAATGCGAGGAATACTGAGCATTTTCGAGAAAAAAAAATTATAAAATTAAGCTGAATTGATTTGTTTTAGGACAAAACAAACGAACGTTAAATACTAATCCACGACGAAACAAACATAGAAAATAATTGAGTTTTGTATCATTGTTAATGGGCAACGGACACAGTTTTGAGAGAGGCCGTTTCAAAATGCCCTTTTGCGTTCTGACAGTCGCCACCCTAACCACACCGTCCCCACCAGGATGCAAGGCGATAATGCGTCCCATTACCCATTCCAGAGGTGCTACGAGTTCAAATTTAATTAAAATATGTCAACTTTAGTTTCCGGATTAGTCCACTTACTTCGTTGATGTAACGTGTGTAAATATTCAATTGAATAACGCCGCCAGAAATCCTGGTGGAGGCGTTGTAACAATTGCCACCTACTGAGCCTGCCAATTTTAATATTAGATACATCATCTTCGGGTAAGGCACTGAGGGGGTGAAGCGTTAAAAAATGCCCTGGAGTAAGAACGGAATAATCATTTGGATTAGCGCTCATTGGTGTTAGAGGTCGCGAGTTTAGTATCGATTCGATTTGCGTAAGAACCGTGTACATCTCTTCATAAGATAGTATTTGATTACCAATTACCATAATCATGTGACTTTTAGTAGAGCGTACACCACTCTCCCACAAACCGCCAAAATTAGGGGATGAGGGCGGAATAAAATGCCATTGAATAGTCTCTCGATCACATGCAGCCTTCATAGCTTTATATGCTTCATTGAGATAATGAAAAGCACCAACGAAATTTCCACCATTATCCGAGTGAATATGCGCCACCGTACCACGACGAGCAACAAATCTGCGCAAAGCTGCGAGAAATGACTCAGTTGATAGATCTGATGTCAACTCTAAATGTATCGCTTTGACTGCGAAACAAACAAACAAGAACACATACCCTTTGTAAGTTTTCGCGCCGCGGTGTTTATTTATCGTAAGCAAGACTGGACCCATAAAATCGATTCCCGTATGCAAAAATGGTTTAACCTGTGTTACCCATAGGGGGTTGGAAAGAAACAGTTTTAGTGCGCCAACATTTGAGACACTTTGAGATGACTGACTTGATAGCACGTCGTGGTGATAAAATCCAGGAGTTTTGTGATAAGAGAAATTGCATAGTACGAAGGCCAGGGTGTAAATAGGTTTTATGAACATGGTCAATTAGAAGCGCTGTAAATCTACTGTGTCGAGGTAATAGTATTGGATGTTTGCGATCGTAAGTAAGATTGGAATAATTAAGGCGTCCTCCGACCCGTAAAATACCCGCATTGTCAATAAATGCGTTCAATTTGCGCAAAGGTTTGGATACGTTTTTTGAGTTAACTTCCTGGGAGAAAGCAATAGACTGTGTATATTTAGAGAGAGTTTCAAGGGATGCCTTGAGTTCGACAAATTTCAGCGATCCTGAAATTTTAAGATCGCGATTGCTTTTGCGAATGTTAAATATGAATCGTAATATATAGGATAAAATGCGCTGAATTCTACCCAAAGAGGAATATTTGTGTAAGAGAGAAATGAGAAAGTTGGAATCATCTACCATTATTAAGAAAATGCGTGAGGTTCTGTCATCAAAATAATGCTCGACTTCTTTGGAAGTGCGTTCCTCCACATCGTGATCAGGAATTTGGTAATGTCGCGTAAATTCTGGCCACTCGGAATTTGGTTTGGTTTTCGCAAAAAATCGGGACCTTGAAACCATATAGGGTGATCCAACAATTCTCGCGGAAAAACACCCCTAGAAGCGACATCCGCAGGATTGCTATGAGTATTGACATAATGCCAAGAGGAGGGGGAAACCTTTTCCTGGACATAGGACACTCGGTTGGAAATAAAAGTTCTCCAACGTTCGGGAGAGGATTTGATCCAGGCAAGTGCAACTTGCGAATCGGACCATGCATAAATTTCATCAAAAATAATTTTTTTCTGAAAAATTCCAAGAACATAGGATATCAGTTTGGCGAGGAGTGTGCAACCAAGCAGTTCCAATCTAGGAATGGTTAAACGTTTATTTTTTATAGGAGCGACTTTAGTTTCAGAAATTAAGAATGAAGTAATATATTCACCATTAGGGTAAAGAGCACGAATATAAATACAACATGCGTAGCCCTTTTCACTCGCATCGCAAAAGCCGTGGAGTTCTAGGCTAGTTATATTAGATGAAAATAGTAAGCGAGATACGCGAATGTTTGATAAGTGGCAACTCCGACTTGTAACGCTTCCAGATGCGTAGGATGTCATCATCGGGAGTCTCATCCCACCCCAATTGGCATTTCCAAAGTCTCTGCATTAAATACTTTGTAAAAAATGTGACTGGACTTGCCAAACCTGTCGGATCGAAAACCATTGAAATTTCGGATAATATTGACCGTTTTGTGCATGCGCGATCCAGGAGTTGTATGGAGAACGAAAAGTAGTCCTCAGATGGATGCCATTCCATCACTAGTATTTTCAAAAAAATCTGAATTACTATTTAAAGATAATGGGTTAGTACAAAGATCGGATTTAGGAAAGACTGATAAGAATTCAGGAGAGTTAGATGACCATTTACGGAGTTCAAAGCAACCGTTGCGTAACAAGGTAATCAACTCATCTCCGAGCTCAATTGCAGACTGAGGAGATGATGAACCCGTGCAAATGTCATCCATGAAAGTATCGTGACGAAGGACCTTAGCGACTTGAGGAAATTTGTTTTCTTCCTCAAGAGAGAATTGTTGGAGGGTGCGTATCGCGAGAAAAGGTGAAACGTTAACTCCATAAACTACTGTTCGGAGCATGAATTCTTGAACAGGTTCATCCTGAGAGAACCTCCAAAATATGTGTTGATAATTACAGTCATTGGAACTGACCAAAATTTGTCGATAATGCATACGTATATCTGCGGAAAAACAGACTTCATGAGTGCGAAAATTCAATAGAATTGCTACAATATCCGCTTGTAGCTTGGGTCCAGGAAAAAGACAATCATTCAGTAACTTTCCATTAGGTAGTTTGGCACTTGCATTAAAAACAACTCTCAAGCGCGTGGTACAGCTACCTGGTTTGATTATGCAGTGGTGGGGGATGTGGTATGAATAATCATTTATATCAGGATTTTCTATACGTGTCATGTGACCTAGACTTCGGTATTCTTCCATAAATTTGCAGAATTCATTATGCAGTGCGATGTCTGAATAAAGACGGCGTTCAAGTACGTGAAAACGTTTTAAGGCTAAATTGCGCATGCCTCGAAAGGAAGGTGATGGTTCGCGAAACGGTAAAGATACAATATATCTCCCTTCTTCATGGCGTTTGACTGTGTCACTGAAGTATTTTTCACAATATTCGTCTTCGGGACACAAACAGTTCACTCCTGGTACATTTTTGAACTATTTCCTCTAATGGAGGAGTTTCGAAAGTTGTAGTAAAAAATTATATATAGACCGGGACGTCAGATGTAGAAGTCGAACCGAGCAAAATATACCCAAAAATAGTCGCGAACGCATCAGGCTCACCTGGTCTTCCAGATATTTGATTATTCAACATGACATTTGAATATATACTCGCCCCGAGTAAGATATCAAAATCTGCAGGGGTGGAAAGGATCTGCTAAGGGTAAGTCAATGATATGGGACCAATTTCCTTTCGAGATAGGCTTGCAAGGCAATTTATCACAAAGTTTCGGCAGGATTAGCGCATCTATTGTTAGTATAGGTTTCAATTTTCCTACCGGTTTCAAATAAAATGTAACTTTCCCTGAACAAGAAAGAGGTTGCGATTCACCCAGTCCTCGAACAATTATTAGTGAATTTGGGTAACCAAGAGAATTATAACATTTTTGCGTTATCAGTGACGTCATTGACCCTGAATCTAGTAAAGCTCTAAAGGTTTTATATAATTACCTCTACTATCGCGTACTTCTACCAGGCAAGTCGCAAGTAAGACTCCTGCGTGTTTTCTAGTCATCCCAGACATAGCGGAGTGATTGGTCTGTACTACATTATGACATTCTGAAGTAGTCGGATTTTCTTGCGAAATTTGATTGTACGGGGAAGAATTTAAATTTTTGTTAAGATGCAAAAGGGTATTATGACGTCCATTGCATGTTCTACAATTATGGGTCGATCGACAATGTTGCAAATCGTGAATAGAGCTCAAACAATTAAAACATAAGTGTAAACTTCGAACGAATTTGAATCTATCCTGCGGAGATTTTTTCAAAAATTCCTTACAAGAGGAAAGCCGATGACTACCTTCACAGAGACTACAATGACTATAGTCTGTATAATTCTGATTTTCAGATTTGGAAAAGAATGAATAATATCGTGGCGTTTTCGTTTGATTCGACTTATTCTTATCAACATATTTTTTTGTGTTCTCTTGTAATCGATTTGGCGTTGAAAACGAAAGTGTTTCTAAAGCAAGACAGTGTTTGTTCAGAAAGTCATCCAAAACGTGAAAATCAGGAATTTCAGTTGCATCCTTATGTTGCAATTCAAATGAGCGCGCCGACTCAGAGTCTAATCTATTTAATAACATATCCGAAAGAATAAAATTCCATGAATCTGTTTCAAGTGCTAGATTCCCTAATGCACTCAAATTTTCTGAAAATGTGTCCAATAGTCTGCGTAATTCTTGAGCATTAGACCGATTTAACTTTTGCGTATTTTCAATATTTGACCAAAAGAGATTGGCCATAAGACGTCTATTATAGTAACGTTTAATCAAACTATTATATGCGGTTTCATAGTTTGCAGCAGTCATAGGCAGCGTTTGTACAAGTGCGAGAGGCGGACCCTGTAGTGAGGATAACAAATAAGAAAATTTCTCAATAGGAGAATAACTCTCGTTATTATGCACTAAAATATCGAACATATCGCGATAACTTGAGAAATTTTCAAATCTCCATCAAATGTAATTAAATTCAGCTTCTTTAAGCTTGCGTTAGATTGCGAAGCTAAAGTTTTCAATTGCGTTGAATTCATGATAGATGCACTTGGATCGTCTTTAGGTTTACAAAGCTCTTCAAAAACAACTTGCGAATTAAAATAAGCCTATTGAAGACTTCTTTGATCGTATCTTCTGTGCCTAAGTCCGCAGTTTCATCTGCGGCTAGAAGATGCAAAATGGTGCTATGGTGTTTAATGAAATCTTCGCGTATAGTGTCCGCATGATAATAGCGCACTTTGAGGAGGTTGATGTTTTTAGAATCAATTTTTGTTTCTTGTGCAAGTTTTTCGATTGTACATATTTCATTAATAGAACTCTGCCTAAGGGCTTTACAGCGTCTTAACTTTTCTGCCGTAGACATTTTGAAAATTGAAATTCAAATAATTGTTTTGGCGTATTCACTAAGTAAATCGAACTCAGACAAAAAAATGTAATCAAGAGTAGGTCAGCTGACTAAGGACTTGAATATGGGACAATTCGCGACGATCCCCACTAGACACGATACGAGTTTTGCCGACCTAAGCTCCACCTCCCACATATGTCGCAGGTCAAGAGGTGCAAGAAAGTAATGGCGATCACAAGAACACAAAATTTAATTATAAAATTTGCGTGAATATAGTACTTAATATTCGTGACGGATGGGTCAAGAATACTTGAAAATGCTCAGTTTTTGCGAGAATGATCAGGTGGGAATATGATAAATGCAAAATTCGAAAATTTAAATAGTTTTAGGCTATATTTTGAGAATTTAAAATTTTGAAAAAATGTGAATTGCGTCCAAATTTGACATTTGATTGAAAGCACTGATCTATCCGGCTCGAAGGACCAAAAAATGTGCGTGTTAGAGCCAAAATAAATAGAAAATAATAATTGTTTTCCTCGATAGCAATGTGGTTTCGAGAAGTGGACGTTTACCAGGTAGATCGGGAGAAATATTGCGAGGGAATGTCAAATCTAGTTATAACTTTAATTTGTATATGAAAAGGAAAATGCGACTTACAGTAATTGTAACGGCTTTAGGTATGGTGGTGGAAACTCCAAACGGCGTTGATGCCTCTTCTCAAGAGCTCTCTTGCCGGTTCTTCTTTCTTCTGTCACCTTTTGGAGTTTTTAATTGAGCAAATATACAGTGTGTCCCAGCTAAAACTTGTCACCCCCCTAATGTCCGAACTCATGAAAAAAATTGAAAATCGCTCAGACCCGTCGATTTTTATTTCAAGGGGGAACACTTTCACCAAATACACCATCATTGTGTTGTCAACCCCCTCAACCCCAGCACCCCCTACTTCAGAATTTTCAATGGGACTACTATACTTGTGATACATCATTTTGAAGGGAATTCAATCCCAAATACATCTGTGTACTGAAATTGAGGATCGATCAAGTGTTGTTGAAGTTTTCATGAAAACTAATTTTTTCCAGATATTTTTATTTTTCAACACCTAACATGTTATCATCGTATGAAAGGTTCAAAATGTGAACCATTCAGTTCCATACAGAAGTATAAGCGATCTTCGAAATTTCTTCGCACATTGCTCAACATTTCTGGAGTCACTGCACGACACTCCACAACAATTCTCCTGCGTAGATCATCAAGAGAAGTTGGCTGGGTAATATAAACTTTGGATTTCAAATGACCCCATGAAAAGAAGTCTAAGGGTGATAAATCAGGAGATCTAGCCGGCCATTCTATTGGTCCTCGCCTTCCAATCCATCGCCCTGTGAAATTGTCATCTAAAAATTGACGTACAGGTGCAACAAAATGTGGAGGAGCTCCATCTTGTGAAAGGTGAGCTGACCGTCAAGTAACCTATCATCGTCTTCAAAAGAGTACACTTTTGACTTGCTGCTATCCCCAATATCAAATGATTTTATTTCTAACTAGTCAGCAAAGATTACCCTTTCTCTATATCTATATATATATATATATATATATATATATATATATATATATATATATATATATATATATATATATATATATATATATATATATATATATATATATATATATATATATTCTCAACATAGAACCATGAAATTATCATGATCGATGTATACACTAAAAATGAACTCACTGCACAAAAGGTGTCATCCTACGTGATATACACTGAACGCCAACAGCGATGGAACCACCCATTTTTCCGGAAAGTTAGGGGCAAAATTGACCCAAAATTCCTTCGGATTCGTGTTTGGTGTCCCCAAATTACTATTAATACACCTGTGTCCTGAAAAATTTTCAGGTCTGAAATATTCTAATTTGTTTCACTTCTCATGGAAACGAAATTCTCGATGTAGAACTATGAAATTTTCAGGATAGATAGATTCACCAGAAATGAACTAACTGCTCAAAAAGGGTCATCATATGAGATATAAACGGGGGCGTTTCTATGGGAAAGGAAACAAATTGAAATTTTTCAGAAACAAAATTTTGTTAGGACACAGTTGTATTAGTAGTAATTTGGGGATCCTAAATACGAATCCGAAAGAATTTCATACTAATTTTGCCCCCTAATATAAATTTCATCGCTGCTGGCGTGCAGTGTATATCACGTAGGATGACCCCTTTCGTGCAAAGAGTTCATCTCTAGTGTATCTATCGATCCTGGAAATTTCATATTTCGTAAAAAATAACAGAAGATACGAGGGTGTTTCCATGAGAAGTGAAACACCCTGTATACACACAGTGTCTTTCAAAAGTATCGGATAAATCAGCCGAGTTTTCAGAACAGCCAATATCAAAACCATCTTCACCACAGAGCAAAAACTGTCATACCTCATCAGATCAACGAAGGACAAAATTCCCAACGAAGACCACGGTATTTACGAAATTCCCTGTTCTACTTGCCCCCATTCATATACAGGAGAAACTTCAAAACAGATCCACTTCCGATCTTACACTCCCTTTCCGTTAGAAACCGAGACACCAGCTCCGCATTAGCCCTTTATTTCATCCAAACAGGTCACCCCATAGATTTTGAGAAAACCAGAACCATCGCCCCAGTACGTTCCAGAACCTATAGATTCATCAGAGAAGCCATCGAAACCGAAAAACGACCTGTTTGCCTGAATATTAAAGATGATAGCCGTAAATTGAACCCTATTTGGAAACTGCTTCTTCCGACCGTAATAACCAAACCACAACAATCATTATCCAAAACAATTAACATCAGGCAGTTGATGGCGGATAGACTTGTCGATTAGCGAATTGTTGTAACCATTTTGGAGTAACGCTGATTTCAGTTTGTCCAGCTCTTGTGGTCTATTCTGGTTGTCGGTAAGCTGAATTGATCTGTATATCAGGGAGTTCAATACGGAGTTTGTTTGTGCTGGATGGTGATGAGAGTTTGCGTGTAGGTATCGGTTGGTGTGGGTCTGTTTTCTGTGTACTGTGTGGGTGAAGAGACGTAGACTTCCCAATACCTGGAAGCCTCTCATTGCACGCATCAACTCATTTCCCACCAACCCAGTTCCCGCACACAGCTCACCTAGAGCCAACCAAGTTCCCGCACACAGCTCATCTAGCGCCAACTCAGTTCCCGCCCATAGTTCACCTCGCACCAATACATTGCACACGGCCATTACAGCCACGTCCACTATAAATACAGTTCCTCAACCCACAATTCCTCAGTTCTCTCGAAGGAGTGCTCTTTAATCTTTCGTCAAGGTGGATTCTGTAAGCAATTGCAGTATTTATCTCGGCAGACGGTGACGGGCAGCGAGAACTCGCGTGTATACAATTGTGATAACCTGGACTGCACTGATAATAATAATATCATAATAATAATACTCCCTCATAAACACTCGTAGAGTATACCCAAAGGCATAGCCTGTGCGGGTAAAGGACGGCTATTATTATTATTTGCCGTGGCGCTCCGGGGCGACTTACTGATGTTTTCGGTGGTGTATTCACTTTTCACCTGTAGGAAAACCCGGAAAACCTACAGCACCACCCGGTTGCTTGGTGCGCACTTCAAGCTAGCACCAAACGTCGAGATTGGCATCTAGGCAACTCACATCACACTTGATTCACAACAAGGCATGTGGCATGTCTACCTGTGTATTTCTGCCTGAGTTATTACGCGCTAAGTTTTGTTTTTGTGGTTGTTGTTTGTTC
Organism: Chrysolina americana; assembly: GCA_958502065.1. NCBI lineage: Eukaryota > Metazoa > Arthropoda > Insecta > Coleoptera > Chrysomelidae > Chrysolina > Chrysolina americana. Next base: position 47,718,863 of record OY293410.1, on the reverse strand, counting down.
TGTTTAATTTGATGGATTGATAAGATTGTTTTCCATGTTTTAGGTAATCTTTGGACATACCTTACCTTGGATCTTCTATCCCATTTGTTCATATCGTTTGATCGTTTTTCGATTTTGATGACCTCCCTGATTGTTCGAGATTAGAAGTTTTCGTCACTCACTGATGTCTTTTTGTGTTCTCGAAATTGATATTGTGTCCTGTCGCTAGTACATATTGAAAGATAGAGGACGTGGTGACTTTGCCATTCACTGTTGTTTTGAGCTTTTGATGTTTCGAGAAAGGATGAGTGATGTTGGAGTGAGGAAGTGAGGTCCGTGCTGTGTTGCCCCTTTTGTTAAGTTGAACCAACTAATAATGGTCTCACATTGGAGAATTTGTATCCACATTAACTCTGGTAAATTTAATAATAAATGAAAATGGTTGAATATACTTATTGGTGCACTGTTCACTACAGGGTGGTAACAAATTCCAGGGTAGATAGTACCTATTTGATATAATGATAAAAATGTTCTCACGAACATGGTTCTGTTAACTCTTAGTGCGAGTTGTATCAGACAAGTTCACCGACAGTTCAGGTGAACCGAGTTCAGTTGCTAGGGATTAGCAAATTAAATTTCTAGTTCCTTAGCAACTAGACTCGGTTCACTTAAACTGTAAAGGAAAATTTTCTTGTAAAACTCGCTTTTAGTTTTCGAGATAAAGAGCGTTGAACTTTCTAGAACAATTAATTATTTTTCCATTATTTCTAAAACCTATTTCAAAAGCAATTGACTAATTAAATATCATATGAAGAGAAGTTAAGGAGTTTTACCTCTCATGAGTCTAATAAATCTCATTAATCTCTGATTATTCTATTTTCGATGCCAAAATTGTAATCAGTGCTACGAATACAATTAAAATGAAAAAGTGAAAAAAATCATTATTATTTTCCTGGAAAATGCAATACAAAAATTTGACACAATTATGAAATTTCAGATTTACTTAAATCATGGTCTTACATACAATCTGGTTTTCAAAATGGCCCTGTTTGAACACAAATGTTATTTTGGGAGGTTGTTGCATCCCATTTTTCTATGAGATTGTGTTGTACTTTTGGAACAAAATTCAATAACTTGGAAACTTCCACACAAAAACACTATTCTTGTATCAAACCAACCAGAGCAACTATTTCTGATAAAACGAAAGCTGATAACTTTTGATCAAACGGACTTATCTTCAGTGCCAGATATCAGCACATGGAATTTAACATTGTGGAAAATTTTCACATTGCTTCTGAAATTAAATATGGAGACACTGGAAAATATCGGTAAATATTTTCGCCATGTATCTCGAAAACTAAGCAGTAATAGACCCATGTTCATGAATTTTTTTTTTCATTAATATGACAAATACTATCTACCCTCGAAGTTGGTATATCGACTTCATTATAAACCATGATTTATAATTTTTCACCCAATCACCAGCAATAATTGCTTTTCAAGAAGTTCACTTTCAATATAGAAAATATCAATTTCAGCTCGAACAATTACTTTAAACAGTAATTCTCACTAAGTTGAAAACATATGGATAACCGTTTATCAATTTTAAGAGAAAAAGTTATTGTTCATAGAAAGTTCATCATGGTCTCAAATACGATCATCAGATATCAAATTTTTTCAGTTGTATACGCGGTTCGTAAAAAATATGAATTTTCATGTCCATTATTTCATATTTTAGAGCCCTAAGTATGGCGAAATATATCGCCGAAACTTTGGCCTGTTGAAAAATACTAGTTTTGCAAGACGACCTGCAACAATTATAAATATAAAAGGTCGAAACTTCTTCACCTTATTTATTTGACAATATCGAAAATTGCTATTAACGTGTTCATTCAAATTTCAAAATAGTTAAGGAACATTTACAAAGGAAAGAGTTATGATTTGTTTCAGGAAAGAGTTATGATTTGTTTCATTATCACAACAGATAAATGTTCATTCAAAGTGGAAAAATTAGTAAAAAATAACAAAATCTAATTTTTTAGTGTGAATTGATGTCATTGCACAGTTGAAAGTTCTTTCTCTTCCCAAACAACTTGCGCTGGTAAGATTGGTTCTCTAAAAATCTACTTGGTAAATTTAACCTCATGTGTAATTAAATTGGAATAGACCGCGGGCACATCTGACAGAAGACAGAAAATGGCAGTTCTTAACCCAACTTTGTTCGATTTATTAGGTTTGTTTTGGTTCCTTTCATAACCAGTTCTGAACAGTCGCACATTGAATTGAACTTAATTGAATTTCTATTATAAATGCTTGCAGATGCGTCAACTTGGCATCAAACATAACAGAAATTTTTAGCAGTTACCAATCTCTTGAGAAAAACTTTTTGTTGATGATTCCTACTTGAGAGTTAGTCGCATATTGGAGTTACTGGTATAAAACAGTTTGGTCAAAGTTTCGAATTTTTTAATATTCCAGAAATTTCGTAATAAAAAAAATACCAAAAGGTGAAAATTGTAATAGAATGTTCAAATTCGAGATGCAGGTGTAAAATCGAAAAAGCCAAATTTTTTTTTCTTCAATTTTTTTTAGAATTTCAAATAAAAAGGCCTATTTTTAGCGATTACTTTGAGAAAATATTTCTTTTGACGTAGCGAAAGTCACGTGACCCCATCCGAGTAGGTAATTTTCCATATTTTTTAAAGCACAACCTAATGCCTAAGCCGATTCTCCTGATAAATTATTGATAAAACTTTTTTCCATATGATGCGAACTTTAAGACGGACACTGTGTAGACTTATATGATCGGATGAAAGTTCGGGTTGAACCGCGTCTGGAATATTCTGAAATCCAACGTTTCGGCTCATTTAGAGCTATTTCGAACTTTATGAAGGACGTTGTATATATATATGAGGGAAATGATCCGATGCAAAGCACGAAAATTTAGGGGGCTATTAATAATAATAATATAATAATAATAATTGATCAACTACAATATGATTTTTGCACTAGTTTTTCAAACACCTTGTATATTTTCACATTTTAGAAATCTAGAGCAAATTCTGAATTTCAAGCAATTTTGTGTTTCAAAAATTTAGTGCTGATGATTTTTTCACATTTTAGAAATCTAGAGCAAATTCTGAATTTCAAGCAATTTTGTGTTTCAAAAATTTAGTGCTGATGATTTTTTACATATGTATTTATATATATATATATTTTCAATGCCATATTGTTCATGAGTTGTGTTTGGAATGTGACAAAACCACTTTTTTGCGTCAACAATTTTGTTTTCAAATGGAAGTTATATGAGGCACCCTGTATGACAGATAGTTTTGAGAGAGACAAATCGAATGATACAAAAATTTTCAATCTGTTGATTATTTTCAGAGTTATCACTATTATAAAAAAATTTACCTCAAAATAGTGCAGCCGCTGGACTAAACAACACCAAAATTATCAAAATTTCACTTATACTGAATTGTCTCAACAATTACAAACATTTTAAAAATTTGGTTTAGTAGTTTGCATTTCAATATGCAATTTAGAAGATTATCACCATTTATAACAAATTTTTTAAAACAACAAATACATAGCACTATGCCTCAAATTCTCTCATAATATAATGCTCGAAATTATTTTATTATTCCCCATTAATAATAATCCAAAGAAGTTTGTCTGGTGACCTAGGTGGTCATCTGATGGGACCATGTGTAGAAATTAGTTTATTCTTTAAGTATTTATTTAGGTAATTGATAACCATTCCATGATTAGAAAAATAGAAATTTTGCAAAACCAAGGGAAGGTCGTCCATGATTGGCTCGATAGCAACCCAAAGGACCGAAGGAACGTTAGGTATATCGCTCCAGTAAGAGGTCTATCAAAAAAAATTGGCCCAATTAAGTGATCCAAGTATACCAAGTCAACAGTTGAATCCGAACCTTTCTCTGGGATTACTTTGATGTGAAAGCCTTGGATTCTGCTGTGCTCAATATCGAGTATTATTCCTATTGAAGAGTCCTCTATTGGTAAATCTTGTTTCATCTGAAAATGAGGATTTTTTGCGAACATTATGAAGAAACCATTGACAGTGTTCAAGTCTTCTTTCATTGTATCCACCATAAAACTTTTGATGTATCGGATATTTATATGATCAAAACATATGCTTTTTTTAAGAATCTCTATATAGTCGATCGCCTTGCGTCTCATTCATTAGCTAATTCTCGTGTTGAAGAAGTCGGATATACCTCCACATATCCTAGATCGTCTCTTTATCTTTGCTGACTATTACATTTCGAATTCTATTAAGTCGGTTGTTTGGCTATTTTCTCACCTGACGTTCAAGATTCAGGAAGTATGTCACACATGGATGTCTTCTACCAGGAAACCTTCGTCTGTTTAAATTTGATGCAGCCGTAGAATTCTTTAGACACTCACCGTAAATCAAAAGCATGTAAATTTTTTCACTTTGGCTAAATTTATCCATGACAAAATAATGACTGAACTGAGATAGCTGTTATTTCGTACTGCTACTTATGTGACAGTGGATATTAGTTTACTTTTTTATCCATCCAAAGGCAGCTTTGACAAAATTTGGAGATGAAGATGGAAACACATTCCTTCAATGAAACATATAAAACACTTTCAGAATCAGTGAAAAATGGATAGTGTCATTTCTGTGTTCCTATCAACCATACTTTACTTGCTTCTGATGTCAGAAAACTTCAACTGATACAAAATACCTGTGTATGTTTCTGCACCGGACTGCGCAAATTTGACAGGGTCAGTAGATACACTCACGAAATCGGTTGGTTGAAGTTAGACAAGACACGCGACCTACATTCTCTTTGTTCCATTCATAAAGTTCTAAAAACTAAAACCCCGCCATATCTGTACCATAAATTAGTGGTATCAGACAGTAATAAAGTAAATATTAAAAAAAAGATTTACTCATCATACCAAAACATTCAACGGCATATTTCACTCCTACTTTCTCTTATCGTGCTTACAAGCTATACAATAACTTGTAGCCTGAGTTCCGTCACTATACTATATTCAACTTAAAAAAATTGAAAGAGCTCTATTTCAGAGACTGCACTGAAAATTAATTATTGCTGACTCGTTCCTCTTTCCTTGGCCTACTGACTACTTGGATGAATACTGACTTCTACTCTCGCAGGATTATCACTGTGGTATATTCCAGTTTTCCCGTAAATGAGTAGTGAATTGAATTATATGATGTTCAGGCTTAGCATTCATAACTATGTATTGTATTTTGTTTCGTTCTCATTTTTCTCATTGTAGTTTTGTTCTTTCACTATGAAACTAAATTTTCTCAGATATTGATATGTATTTGATTGTATTCTTAGTATTCAAATTCTTCAAATTTTTTTTCTTGGTAAAGTTTAAAAACAGCTGAAGCTGACACTTCACCTTTTCATCATCAATTTATTTTTCTTTCCCTACAATGCCGCTTTATGTTCAATTGATTGTGATGAATACATTTTTTTTTAATTATTATAATGGGTTCACTATGTTCGTCTTTTTGAAGATGACATACTTTCAAAATGTGAATGAAGAATGTCACTGGGTGTGTTAAATGATTTGAAACTTTATAACCGTGTAGCCTGAATGTTCAGAAATACACTTGATTTCGTTTCATTCAAATCAAGCCAGTAAGTGTTGAAGTTATGACAATTTTAGTTTCCGTCCTTTTCAAATATTTCGGCAAGCGCACCATACTCATGTGACGTCATTTAACAACGCAACGTTCTCACCGTACACTTATACATTGCTTTTCTATCGGATGTTCCTTCCCTATGTTCGACCACAATAGCGTTATTAACTCAAGTTTTTATGTGAATCAGTGTTGCAATAATAGATTTATATCATAAGTATAATAAAATCATTAGATTTGGATGAGTGACTTCACTGAAGAAGCTATGGCTGGAACAGTACTCCTTATGATTGTAGCTACTTAACCAAAATTCAGTGCAAGGGTGGCATTATATTGATGAAGACGATTTTTTTTTTCGATGCATTCATTATATTTCTTGGTGTACAGTGTTTCAGACAATATATTTATGCAAAACTAACATTGTTGAGGTATTACTATAGTTATAATAGTTGAGGTTCTTTAGGCACACAAGAGCTGCTCTTTCGTTGTATTGTACATTACGAAAAATTCTTATTTATATTCTGTTTCATCTGATTTCGAAGGTGATGTATATTTCGTATATTTTATGTTTTGTACTTGTGATTAAAGAGGAATCGGTTAAAATGGAAATTGAAACTGTATTCATCAGTTGTTTGTAAGTACTGCATCGTTGACTTTCTTTTTGAAATATTTTTCTTCAGTGATTGTTGCTCAATGGCTATGTGATTTATAGACTTTTTCATGTTTTGGTTATTTTTATCATGTAAGTAAGAGATATTCTATTATATCATCCTCTTGAAAACAAGCAACAAATAATTCTCGGGTATGCCTGATTATAAAGGATTTTTTAATTCGTGTTAAAGTTTCTCAAAAAACTCAATTTGGTTCCGTTTATGTACTGCAGACCTTCCAGGCTTCATGTAAGTTGGTTTTTGGCATTCGAACTCATGTGGAACAACTCTTTTTTCAAGTTCAATTTTACCTCCAACTAATCTATACCACACGTTATTTTCCATATCACTATAAATCTGAAACGAAGAAAAAATATACCTATGAGAATAGGTAAAACTTCCATTATTGAACCCAAGTAAATAAAAAGTAAACTTTCAAAACACTCACTCTAGTAAACAAACACAATAAAAAGAATGTTAAAAACCTTTGACCCACATAAATAAAAAAAAATTCATCCTTCATCAAATATAGTTAGACCTTCGTTTATTACGTTACTGCAGTAACATATACTAACATCAAAATGGCAACAATAGACACAACTTTTGAATCCGGGTGAATCTTGCCCTCTTCATGATTTGCATCCATTTTTTTCGACTTTAAGATTCGAAAGGAACTATGAAAACAATTTTTTGGATGCATTAGTAGTTGTATTCAAACACTTTGGCATAAAAAACGATTTAATAGTTTTTAGATTTGATATTTTTATCAATTTTTGACGCACACAGTACGAGAGCAGAGCACGCAATGAGCGACTGTTGTAAAGTGACGTCACAGCGACCGATGACTTCGCGTCGTCGCATGCCTAGCTAAACAATTAAATATTTCGAAAACTATAAGACGTATCGGAAAGAAAATTTTACAGTATGTTTTCATTTTCAACAGAGAGTATTTTATAAATCGAAATTTGGTGATATTCTTCATTGTAGACGAAATGAAAAATCTACTGGTAGCAAACCAGAATTTTCATGACCTTTTTCTGTGAATGCATCTATTAGATAGACAAACATCAAATTTGCCAATCATTATTATTGTTCTTATAGTAAGTGAAACTGCAGATATGTTATTATTTGGGTTTTTAATTAGCCAAGCGGCTACAATACTTTTTGGTACATTTTTTTATAATAGTACTTAATAAATGTGAAAATAATTTATAGATATTCAAAATTTTGGTATCATTCGATTCCTTTCCTTCGAAACAATCTGTTATACAGGCTCTCCCATAGAGATGCCATTTTAAAAACGTGAGATGACCGAAAAAAATTAATTTGTCACATTTAAACCCTGGGTGGCAAATAATTGTAATTAAAATGCTGATTTCATTTTCTCGGACAACATGGCATCGGCGAGGAACGTTTCACATGTGAAAAGTCATCATCAATAATTTTTATACAAAAATGATAAAAAAAATCTAAAAAAATTTAGGATCATGTTCAGAAATTGCTCAAGAATCCAAACATGTGAAAATGTACAAGGTGTTCCATTTGAAAAACGAAAACAAGGTCTGTTTCTGGAGAACCGGATGTGCTACAGAATTCATTTTTATCTAAAATATCACAATCTAATTGTTCAATAGCACCCTAAACTTTCGTGCTTTGAATCTGATTATTTCTCTCAAAAATAGAGGTGCTCCATTTCTCATACTCACCCGGTATATACTGTAGTAAAACTGCACTAAGCTAATTTTGTTAATTTGTTTCAAAACTAGTCTTAAAAAATAATTTATATCACAGTCACTATTTCACAAATTTATTTTTACTGTCAGTCTCTATCTGCGAACTTTGGAACTATATTTGTAACTCTCTGTGGCTATCTCTCTGACTATCTGATACCCAGCGGCTTATATACTCGTATCTACAGTTTTCGACTGATCGGGACTATAGAACGATTCATCTAGATGACTCTCTCTCGAAACTTCGGTTTCTTGGAACGTTCGCGCTTCTTCTACGCGGGACTGATGTGTTTGTCAGCGGAGATCTTGTTTACATTTCGAGTGTGCATTATTAATTGGATGATCAGGGTCGGTCTTGAGGCCGGTCTCGAAATCGTTACATTGCCCCCTTCTTAAAGACGTTTCGTCCCGAAATGTCATTTTTGGAGTGTGGAGATATCTGCAAGATTCTCCATATCTGCACCTGGACGTTCGATGGAAGTAACACTCCACAGTCTTCGAGATGGGTCGAGGAAGATGGTTGCAGCACACCAGAATCTTGACGCCGCTGGATCTAAATATTGTCTCCAACATGCTCCTTATAAGTCTCCAGTCCAGCCCATCAATCCCACAGGCCAATTTTGGGATTGCCAGGTCCACAAGATTCTGGTCCAGCATCGTGTCTCTTAATCTGGTGAGGCTCTTCCAGACATCTTCATAAGACGGCTTATCTCGGGAAAGCTTCTTGGTAACCAAATAGTAGATGTTCCTCTGGCCCTTCTTCAGCTGTGGCACCCCTCCAACATCCGGGTTCTGTTCCCGTAGTTCCTGGAGTCGACCGAACTTCTTGGAGAATACTACGACAATGCCTCTGGCCATTTGGAGATTTCTTCTGCCACACAGTGAGCTAACGCGTAATCGGCAGGCACATTGAAAAGATCTCGTTGGTCCTCTCGGGTTACCCCATGTTGAACTTTCTGTCCGTTTGAGTACAGGGACATGAACCTCTGAAACGTCATTTCATCCTCCGGTGGTCTGACGGTACGGACTAGGTCGTGGTTTCTGGCGTAAGGGGACAACCTATTGAAGTTCGTGGTGGCTTATGTATTCGATAGACAAGGTCGTTTATCCTTTTCATGATCTTATATGGACCTTCCCACGAGTTCCGTAGGTTCGTTGATAGGCCACGGCGACGTTTAGGGTTGTATAGCCAGACTAGGTCACCTGTCTGATATCCACCAGCATCGGCCTTGATGTCGTAGGTCTCCTTCATTCTGTCGCTGGCACTCTGGATGTTTAAACGGACCCGTTCGTGGATGTCGTCCATCCTCTGTCGTAGTTTGCTGACAAAGTCATCTCCCGCATTGTCTTGCCCTGGTGGTGTCCCAAATTTCAGGTCACATGGAAGTCGCAGCTCTCGGCCCATAATAACACTGGCAGGGGTACAGATGAAGGTACTGGTCCCAATCTTGTCCCAAGTGGCGATTTATCGTCTTATTCATCCGCTCCACCATTCCATCTGACTGCGGATGCAAGCTGTGGTTCTCGTCTTCCGGATGTTCAGCATCTGACACATCTCCTGGAACAGGTTTGACTCGAAATTCCTGCCTTGATCCGAATGCAGCTCTAACGGAACACCGAATCGACAAATCCACTCCTTCACTAAGACGTCGGCAACGGTGATGGCTTCTTGGTTGGGCAGGGCATAGGCTTCGGCCTACTTGCTGGAGTAGTCCATCGCCACAAGAATGTATTTATTCCCGTGATCAGATTGGGGAAACGGGCCAGCGATGTCAATGGCGATCCTTTCAAATGGGCTGCCCACATTTTACTGGCGCATCGGGGCCTTAGGTCTTGTTCGAGGCCCATTGCTGGCAGAGCATACAGCACATTTTCTGTACCAGTCCTTGACGTCAGCTTGGTAATTGGCCTAGTAAAACTGTTGCCTCACTTTCTGGAGGGTCTTCGTCACTCCCAGATGTCCTACGGTGACCCCATCATGGATTTCTTGGAGCACTTCCTGTCTTCTGCTCCTGGGAACTACTACCTGACGTCTTTCTTCCCCGCCATCCTCCGACTCCAACACACGCTTCAAGACTTCATTGTCTAGGGTGAAAGAGTTCCATTGGGCCCAGTAAGTTTTAACGACTGGAGAACAACTGGATATTTCCTGCCACGACGGTCTTCGATTACTCTTCATTCAGCAGATGACTAAACCAAGATCTGGATCTTTCTCTTGGTCTTTCTGGATCTTGTGGTCATTCCAGTTATCACCGACCGCCGTGGTTCTGCAGAGTGTCGACTCCTTCTTCTGTGCTCGTCGACAGTGCGAACAGTCGTCTGGGCATGGTCTTCGCGATAGGGCATCTGCATTCTTATGGCTGGTCCCCGCTCGATGTTCGATCTCAAAGTCGAATTCTTGGAGCCTCTCGATCCAACGTGCCACTTGACCCTCGGGATTCATGAACTGTAGGAGCCATTTAAGAGCTGCATGGTCAGTTCTCAGTAGAAATCTTCTCCCGTACACGTACTTGTAGAAGTGTTCTACTCCTTTGACAACAGCCAACAGTTCCCGCCTGGTGACACAATAATTCCGCTCCGGTTTAGTGAGGGTCTTGCTGAAGTAACCGATGACCTTCTCTTGTCCTTCTTAGGTCTGAGACAGTACAGCTCCAAGCCCCACGTTACTGGCGTCCATGTCCAAAATGAATTTACGGTCCGGAAGGGGATAGCTCAGAATTGGTGCATTGATCAATGCTCCTTTCAGCTTCCTGAACGAGTCTTGGCATTTTTCAGACCACTGGAACTTTGTTTGCCCTTCTGTAAGCCTGGTCAGTGGTTTAGCGATGTTAGCAAACCCCAGCACATATCCGCGATAGTAAGTGCACAAGCCAAGATAACTTCGAAGCTGGTGTATGTCTTTCGGAACGGGCCATTCCTTAACAGCTTTGATCTTCTGCTCATCTACTGCCACTCCTTTCCCAGAGACAACGTGGCCGAGATAACGTACTTCTTTTTGAAACAGATGACATTTCTTGGGGCTCAGTTTCAGTCCGGAGCTTCCCAGTCGCTGAAATACCTCTTCCAAGTTTTTTACATGATCCTCGAATGATCTGCCGACCACAATAATGTCGTCAAGATAATATGGCTGGAGCGTTGCAGAGGCCGAATGGTATAACTGTGAACTGCCACAAACCTGAACCGACGGTGAGAGCTGTCTTTTCTTGATCTTCCTGAGCCAGTTCTACCTGCCAGTATCCACTGTTCAAATCAAGGGTCGAGAAAATCGTTGAACCGGCAAACGTGTCGAAGGTGTCGTCTATCCTTGGAAGGGGGTAGCTGTCCTTTTTCGTCGCGTTGTTCAGTTGACGATAGTCAACGCAAAAGCGTGTTGATCCGTCTTTCTTCTTCACCAACACGACTGGAGAGGACCAGGGACTGTCGGATGGTTCGATGACTCCGTCTTTCTCCATATCGCATACTATATGTCAGCCTCTTCTTTCTTGGCAAGGGGAAGTCTTCTAGCTGATTGTCAGATCGGTCGAGCATTCCCAGTGTCGATTTTATGCTGAACCACCTTTGTTCTACCGCCTCTGCCAACTCCGGTATTGAAGATGTCCTGATACTTCCTGACTAGTTCCCTCAGTTTGGGCTTTTGTGCTGGCCCTATGTCCTTGGACGAGATAGAAACCAACTCCTTCAATTCTGCTGGCATGTTACTGTCTTGGCTAACAGTGCCGCGTACACTCCTAATCACAGAGGAAATTGACGAGCAGTGCCCCAAAATTGTTCCCTTCTTCAAGGTCACCGGGTATATAATTGACATCATTACCCTTACTGGCACAAATTTATCAGCATGCAACAAGGTTTTTCCTAGTGCAATTCCTGGTCCAATTTTCTCATCATGGAGCTTGGGCTCGAACATCACCACGTTTCCACTGCTCGCACCCCCATCCAGGCTAGCCCCCAAAATGGTTTCAGCTCTCTCCGGTACGCTCACATCTTCAGCCAGCAGAACAAGAATAAAAATTTCTTCACTTCTCCCATGAAGTATCAGCTCTTCTCCGTTCACACGTAGGACGCCGTCTTTAAAGTTAAGCTCGAAACCTCTGGAATTCATTATGTCCATTCCAATTATTACCTCGTCCTCGATATCCGCTACTAGAGCCCGGTGTTTCACTTTAGTGCTGCCTAAAGTCAGTTCAATTGGAAGCTCACCATACACAGTTGCCGGTTCTCCTGTTGCTGTGTGTAGCTTCCAATTCGACGATTCAATTCTTGCCGGTGTTTTGGCAAAAGTAAGTCCAAGGATTGTCCTAGTCGCACCTGTATCAAGCAGCATGGTGCGAGGCTTGTTGTTGATGAGGCCGTCTATAAAAACACCTTTGTTCTGTCGTTGAAGGACAGCGACATATGCATTGTTATTTTGGGCTTGCTGGATACAGGCCGATGACTGCCCCTCCTCAACGACCTCCTTTAGTTTTCCTGCGTCGATTCTTTGAATGTTGGGCATTTGCTACGCACATGCCCAACTTTTCTAGCATCTTATTTGTTTTCTCTCAGGCAGGACTTCCTTTATTACTTTTTTTACGACAGCCTCGATATTAGCGGGCTCTTGTGGATCTTCCTCGATCATCTGGACTCTACTCTGGCTTTTGCAGGATTGCTCTGCTGCTTCGAAAATCAGAGCGCGTGCCAATGCATCCACGAAATGTGCGGGGCGAGCTAGTGTTAGGGTTTGCCGGGTTTCCTGGTCACGAAGTCCATCAAAAAATGCCTGGACCGATAGTCGCTCCATCACATTTTCCGGTGTAGCTGAGTACGCAAGACGAACCAAGCGTGCAATATCGGCTTCAAATTCTTGCAAGGATTCGCTTGATTTCTGGCATCGATTCTTCAGCTGTGAATGGTACACGTGTTCTAGGTGGGCCTGATCATACCGTAGTTCTAGATGTTTAATCAGCTGTTCATAGTCCTCCTGTTGTTGGGCGGTACGCAATGCCAGTGTCAATGCTAAAGCTTTTTCCCCAGCATTCCATCCATTTGCTTTGGCAGCAGCTTCGAACTGTCGGCGGTAGTTTGCCCATGGAGTATTTTCGTCGAACTGATGCGGTTTCAATGAGAGCTTTCCTGGTTCAGCAATAACCTTAAAATCTTTTACGATCTTCCTCCAAGTTCGTACTCAGATCCGGCATTGAATTTCTGTTGGAAATTTCAGGGATGTGCACAGAATCCATTCGCTTTTCTAGCTCACTAAATTTTTCCTTTATTTTGGTCTCGAAATCATCTTTGATTTTTTCCACTCTCGTGTTCATTCTGTCTCGACGGTTCCCATTCTTTCTTTCAATCGATTCGCCACACTACAAACTTCTTCCTTCAAGCTTTTCAAATTTTCTAAAAGCTCCTCCTTCAGATCGTTTGAATTTTCCAGAAGCTCTTCTCTCAAATTCTTCGTGTTTTCCAGAAGCCTCACTTCTAGATTTTTCGAATTCTCTTCAAGCTTCTCTTCTGAATTTCTCGAAAGTTCTTCTTTCAGAGTATTCGAACTTTCCAGAAATTTATCTTCCATATTCTCCAAGCTGACCGAGTTTTCCACAAGCTTTTCTTCCAGGCATTTTGAATTTTGAAGAAATTTATCCTCCAGACTCACCGAATTGAAGTTCGTCCTTCAAACTATTCGAATTTTCGAGAAATTTATCTTCCAAAGATTTCGTGGTTTCGAGTTTATTCATAATCGAACTCAAGTCGATTCCAGAAACATCGAATAAAAATGTTTTGGGGTATTCTCCTTCTTCAATCAGTCCATCTGAAAGTTTTTTCTGGAGTACGGCCTCCTTTCCAGTTATTTCTTGTTATGTTCATACTTAATTCTTGTTGTATTTAATAGCTCACCCCGTATTACGAGGAATGGGAGCATGACGTTTATGTATCAAGAGATGTTCAGTTTTGTCAAATAAAGATTCACTCACGGTCTTTATAATATTTGTGAATAATACTATTAAATAAAATAACACAACAGATTGGCGACGAAGATAAACTAAGCAGGAAAAAATGGAAGCACTGTTGCGTGAACTCGTAACAACACTAAAAAACGTGCAGAGTCAGCAATCAAGTTTATCGAATCAAATTCAAAGCAGTTCAGGACAATCTCAGATCGATACCAGAGGAATATCATTACAGCCCTACGATGAACTCAATGAATCTTTCAAAAAATATCTGAAAAGACTAAAAAATTACTTGGAACTACGAAATCTTTCGGATGATACTCAGGAAAACGACAAAAAAAGTGTTCAAATACTTATAAATTGTCAGGGTCCCAAGACCTATCAAATTTTATACAGCCTTACGGCACCTGATTTACCCAATACGAGCTGCTCCAGTGTCAGGTATCGGCACCTGGTACTGGCCAAGTTTGCTGATTGGGTGGGTAGCTCCCACCCAGATCTCTTGAGAACTGGCGTCCACGTCGCGGGTGGTGGACTTCGGCTCAGAGGCTACCTTGGAAGCAGCTGAGGCGAAGACGATCAGTGTCAAAAGACCGCCTAACCTAAGGTGGAAGGTATCGTTCTGATGGGTGCGTGGCACATAGGGTGATGTGTCAGGAACGATCCCTCTGGGACACCGGGCGACCTTCCAGAGTATCATCGCCTTACCATGGCAAGGCGGGGCTCTACCATAGCGGACTTTATTTCCCCAGCTACTCATGGGACTATATATGAGTAATATAGGAAAAGAAGGCAATCCCAACGGGAGGGTCTCGGCCAGTCGAAACAGCAACCGGAAGAGGGAAAATCCCACTCCGAAGCTGCTGGAGTAAACAAGCGCCTCAGATCCGACGACAGCACGCCGGAACACACGGCAAAGAAAACCTGTTCGGGGGCACCCAAACCCTCGTACGGAGCAGTGGCTGGGGACAAGGTGGGCTTAATCCACCCTGAATATCCTACCACAGCTTTAACAGGCGAACAACTAAAGGCTCTTCAGCGATCCATTATGGAAACTGTGAGCCTAATACCCGATGAGGGCCCGCAAGTGAGGTTCCAGAGCTGTACTCATCGGCCTGGATGGCTACAAATCACCTGCGCGGACAGCATCAGTGCCAGCTGGCTGGAGGAGGCATCCAAGCAACTCCAACCATGGGAAGGGGCGAAAATCAAATTCGTCCAAGGGCAGGACCTCCCAAAGCCATTTATCTGTGTGGCATACATCCCGGACGATGAAGCCGACGAACGACTCACGGCCGAGATGGTGCTCACCAGAATGAAAAAAATTAACCACGGTCTGGCCACTCAGGAATGGGTAATACTGAACCGAGAGGATTCGGGCCGTGGTCAAACATGGACATTCGCGATAGACGAAATGTCCAAGTCATCCTTGGAGGAGCTGGACTTCAAGCCCTACTTCGGTTTCGGTCGGATTCAGTTCCGTCTGAAAAGCAGCCGTGGGGGGAAAGAACCTTCTCGGATGCAGCCGAAGGAGGGGAAGGAAAGCGTTCCTTCACGAATGGTCGCAAGGGGAGCACCGAAAGGGAGAGGTCAATCCTTCTCGAGAGGTGCGCTTCGGACCAAGAAGCCCATGAGGGGGGTCTCGGGAAAGGGTAAATCCATCCCGAATAGACCACCACTCGTAAAGGGTGCCGGCACCTCCAGAGGGAAGGAGAGCAAACCACCCTCTGAGAAAGATGGCGGGGGAGGACCGCCTAAAGACGGCAAAAAAGGGAATGGCTGATACAACAGTCAGACTCTTGCAGGCAAACCTGCAACATGCCAAGGCCGCCACCTACGTCCTTGGAAAAAAATTCGTAGAGGAGCGGATAGATCTGGCCCTCATCCAGAAACCCTGGACCTCGAACACAGGCCGAGTTACCGGCCTGGGCAACACATCTGGTAAGATAATTGCAGTCTGCTCTGGGGTGAAACCTAGAGCATGCATTCTAGCCAGAAACAGCATTAATTATTTTATTCTTTCAGATTTCTGCACCCAAGACATGGCAACAATCCATGTGAAGTTTCCAGAGAGGGGGTGTGTATGACGGAAATTATCGTCTGCTCAGCATACTTTCCTGGAGATGGTGGGGCGGAACAGCCTCCTCCAGCGGCCTTGCGAGAACTAATTGCCTTCAGCAGGAGGAACAACACCCACCTAGTGATAGGATGTGACGCCAATGCGCAACATGAGGCGTGGGACAGAACAAACATCAACATGAGGGGTGAGTCTCTTTTCAATTACTTGATAGGGGAGGAGCTTACAATTAACAATGTGGGCTCCGAGCCAACCTTTGTCACTAGTATTAGGGAAGAGGTACTAGATTTAACAATCAGCTCAGAATTTCTGAGCAATAAGATATCCAACTGGAGGGTGTCCTCTGAACCATCATGCTCAGACCATAGACATATTCAATTTAACATTGAAATAGGCCCCAGGCCAGTGGACAGGGAAGGATACAAAACCTCCCTGAAGAATCATCTCCAAAACGGACTGACCACAATAAATAGTCGTGATCAAATAGATATTGCTGCGGAGCATCTACAAACTGCACTTATCTCAGCGTATCACGAAAACTGTCCACTTAGGATATCAAGGATAACCGGAATGCTTCCTGGTGGAACAAAAATCTGGATAAATCACGAAAAGAAGTTCGAAGGTTATTCAACCGAGCTGAGGTGTCAGGTGAATGGGAAAACTATAGGTTCGCTCTAACCACATACAACAAAGATATCCGGAAAGCAAAACGAGAATCATGGGAACGGTTCTGCGAAAATGTGTAGAACACATCAAGCGGAGCCCGTATCCACAAGATTCTATCCAGAGAGCAGACACAAGAGCTGGGATCGCTTAAACGTCCAGACGGCTCCTTTACTGCCTCCAGGAAAGAAACATTAGAGCTATTAGCTAATAACCACTTCCCAGGCAGCCTGATTCTGGACAATCGACCTCCAGTCACAAATATAGGCCGGATAAAACGACCTAGCAGAGATGACTGGGTGGTTGCCAACAAAATAATTACACCACAGGCGATAAGATGGGCGGTTAACTCGTTCCAACCCTACAAATCGCCAGGAGAGGATGGCATAGCTCCAGCTCTGTTACAAATCGGACTGGAACATAATGCACCTATCCTCATAAGACTCTTCAGAGCCAGTTTAGTTTGGAACCATATTCCATCTAACTGGACCGCGACTAGGGTGATCTATATTCCTAAGGTGGGTCGGACTGACCCACACCCAAAATCGCTCAGGCCTATTAGTCTGACATCTTTTCTGTTGAAAAGCATGGAGAAAATACTGGACGGGCACATGAGGTGTGTGTACTAACAAAGCATCCACTCAATGTTCACCAGTATGCATACCAGGCTGGTAAGTCAACAGAACTTGCTCTCAACAACCTTGTCTCAGGAATAAGCGACGCCCTGGAACACCAGGAGTTAGCAGTCGCCGCATTCCTTGACATAGAAGGAGCATTTAACAATGCACTACCTCACTCCCTATATGAGGCCACTGACTCTAGAGGAATTAAACCAATACTATGTGACTGGATAAGAACTATGCTCCATAACAGAACTATAACGACCTCTCTACAGGGGGAAAGTGTCAGCTTCAAGCCAGCAAGGGGCTGTCCTCAGGGGGGGGTTCTCTCCCCTCTGCTATGGTCACTGCTGGTGGATGATCTGCTGGCCATTCTCTCGCTGTGGGAGGTCGATCTGCAAGCATATGCTGACGATCTGGTCCTAGTAATACGCGATAAATCCGAAGAGACGATCTCCTACGCCCTTCAGGATATATTGGAGACCATATATAAATGGTGTGAGAGGGATGAAGTGTCCATTAACCCTCACAAAATGGTCATAGTGCCGTTCACCAGAAAAAGGAAGCTGGAAGAATTAATACCTCCTTCCATCAATGGTGTAACAATTCCTTTTGCGAGTGAAGCAAAATATCTGGGAATAACCCTAGATAAAAAAAGCTAAATTGGAACTTGCATCTGGAAAAGACTATCCGGAAGGCTAGCCTATCATTATGGACATGCCGCAGAATATGTAGCAAAACATGGGGCATGTCACCAAAACAAGTGTACTGGCTGTATGTGACCGTCATACGACCAATAATCACGTATGGCTCTGTAGTCTGGTGGAGCAAGGACCAACAAAAAATGGCCCAGGCTAAACTTAACTGACTACAGAGACAAGCGTGTCTGGCGATTACTGCGGCCAGTCGCTCCACGCCAACGGCAGCAATGGAAGCCCTTCTCGGATTACCTCCTCTTCACATAGGTTTGTAGATAGAGGCAAGATGGGCAACATACAGACTCACCAAGCGGCCATTAGTCTACCGCAGGCAGTAGTCATGAGAAGCAGCAGCATGCTGGAGGGCATAACAGCTCACAACATTCTGGGAACGCCCTCAGACATCATGCCTAATACCATCAACCTTCACACGTCCTACACTGTGGTCTTCCCCGAAAGAGAAGACTGGGTTCGGAATGAAACTGACCTATGTAGGGCAAATGAACGTTGGTTTACCGATGGTTCCAAAACTTTGGAAGGTGTCGGAGGCGGAATATACGGGATAAACTCAGTAGTGAAACGCTCATTCAGTATGGGTAAATTAGCTACGGTATTCCAGGCAGAGGTATATGCCATTGAAATGTGTGCAAGGGAGCTGGAAAATCGACGCCACACACGAAAAACATTAAAAATATTTTCAGACAGTCAAGCGGCACTGAAAGCGCTTGAATCCAATTGCTTTAAATCCAGAGCAGTATGGAATTGCAGAGAAACCTTAAACCGACTGGCACAACGCAACAACGTTAACCTAGTCTGGATACCAGGTCACACGGGCCTACAAGGAAACTAAATAGCGGACGCCCTAGCAAAAGGGGGGGCCGAAACAACGTTCACTGGGCCAGAACCGGTAATCGGTATAGCACATAGCACTGCCAAGAATGTCATAACATCCTGGGCTGACAACAAAAGACTCGAGTACTGGCGTAGTCTACCGGGCCTAGCCCATTCCAAAGCATTTATTGCTCGCACAAGGAAAAAACAGGACTGTGACAAGCTGCTAGAACTCAGTAGAGCACATCTCAGAGTTATAGTAGGTTTGCTCACTGGCCACTGCAAACTCAAACACCACATGCATAAAATCGGACTTGCACAAGATGCAGAGTGCCGCCTATGCATGGAGGAGGATGAAACGGCTAAGCACATTTTAGGTACATGCCCCGCAGCGGCCAGAACCAGATTTTCAACCTGGTAAATTGTTCTCCCAACGTACTCCTCAATTTCGTTAAGAGATTGGATATACTGGGAGAAATATAACCATAGGGTGAGCCACAATAGGCCATTGGCCGCAGTGGAGGGCCTGATATGGGCCCACTCACGTTCAAACCTAACCTAACCTACCCAATACGAAGTCTTTCAAGGAGCTCATTAAAGTTCTTCGCGACCACCTTTGAACAAAACCAAGTGAAGTAGCAGAGCAGCACAAATTTTTGATGAGATTAGAGCAGGAAGGTGAATCTATGTCGAATTATCAAGCAGAACTAAAAAGACTTACTACGAATTCCAACTTCATATGTGAATTATGCAAGAAACTCACGATCAACACTCATCTGAGGGCACAATTTATACAACAGCTTTAGCTATAGAATCGTCAAAAATCGAAAGTAGGATAATGCAACAACCCCAAACTGTTAATAAAATATCAAAAACGAATAAAAATAATTTCTCTGTCAAACCAACTACTTCAAATCAATATTCAGGTTACAGAGAGACAAACGTAAATGATGATTCCAACCAATGTTTTCGATGTGGTAAATTCAACCATAAGGCAGATGAATGTGCTTCAAAGAACCTAAGGTGCACATACTGTGGTAGAAAAGGACATATTCAAACAATCTGTTTCAAGAAGCGTTCGCAAACTACGCATAACACAAATTTGGTTGAACTTACAGAGCAAGAAGGCGAAATCTATGAAATAAATTCATTGATTCAATCTGGAGTTTCGGATAAATTTCTCATCCGCAATCATATCAATAATTCATCTTGCTAATTTGAAGTAGATACAGGAGCAGCAGTTTCTACTTGTTCAGAAAAGTTCTTTCAACAAATCTGTCCCAATACACAATTACATCCTACTACGGTAAAACTCAAAGCATACACTGGAGAAATTTTTGAACCACTGGGTGTATGTGATGTTAAAATCAATTATAAAAATAAAAATAGCATTGGGAAATTGTACGTTCTTCGGAATTTAGTATCACCAATTTTGGGCAGAGAATGGCTTAGGCTGATAAAATTGGATTGGTCTGCAATTTACAGTATTGAAACATATAACAACAGAAATTACGAAAGCAATCTCATAGAGCTACTCAACGAATACGGCGATTTATTCTCCCAGGAAATTGGTGTTATCACAAACTACAAATGTATGCTCAAAATCAAAGAAGACACAAACCCAGTTTTTATTCGAGCCCGACCGATACCATTTGCACTGAAGGATCGTACCGAAGACGAAATAGACCGACTTGAAAGAGCCGGAATTATTGAAAAAGTTAATTATTCTAGCTGGGAAACCCCGGTTGACCGATAATAAAAAAAGATGGACGAATTCGACTATGTGCCGACTATAAGGTAACACTAAATAAATACCTGCTCAATGATAACTACCCCATTCCACGTATTGAAGACATATTCACTAAAATGAGCGGTGGAGTATATTTTTGCACGTTCGATTTCAACCAGGCATATTTACACATGTCAGTTGATGCTTGAGTTCTTAACGAGTTACATGAAGCTCATACAGCAGTAGTGAAAATGTAAGCAATTGCAAGAAGCTATGTATGGTGGAGAGGAATCGACAAGGATATAGAGGGCATGGCCAAATCTTGCAGAAGTTGCTGTTCGATACAGACCAATCCATCCAAAGTAACTACACATCCTTGGGAGTACCCTAAAGAGCCATGGTATCGAATACATATTGATTATGCTGGCCCTTTCCATTGAACCAACTTTCTCATAGTTGTTGATGCCTACACTAAATGGTTCGAAGCTATACCAACAAGTTCGACTTCATCGAAGGCAACAATCAATATTTTGCGAGATTTATTCTCAAGATTCGGTTTACCCGTGAGAATTGTAAAACAATTCAAATCTCATGAAATGATGCAGTTCTTCCGATCGAATGGTATTAACTCCAAATTTACGACTCCCTACCATCCTTCGACGAATGGACCAGCTGAAAGATACGTGCAAATTTTGAAGCAAAAATTACGTGCAATGATGGACGACCCACAACCTCTAAATATTGAATTATGTCGCATACTAATGCAGAATAAGAGGAAATTTAGGACACGTATCGATTTGGTTAAATAGAATGTAGATCCAAAACTTGATAGCAGATGGGAACATAGATTGGAGACAAGATCTTTCCAAATTGGAGATCCAGTTCAAATACGTTCCTACGATGGACGATCTAAATGGAAATTCGGTACTGTCGTTGCGAAGAAAGGAACACTCCACTATGAAGTATCAGTATATGGAAAATCAATTCTGCGACATGTTGACCAAATGAGAGCAACCAAATATAGTGGATCGAAAGCGCTAAATTACCAGTCGATCCCAAATTACCGATCGACCCATGAAAGAAATCCTATAGATTCTCCAACAGAAAGTTCATTTGATTCAGAAATACCACAAACTTCAGAAGCCGAGACAGATCGAAGACCTACGGTGGACAAATCTCTTGAAGCTGAAGCATTATCCGATCCAGAGTTTTCCAAATTGGCAGAGCCGCAGTTACGACGATCATCAAGGCTGATGAAGAAACCAGAGAGGATGAATCTTTGAATACCGACGAGGGGAAGTGTTATGTTCATACTTAGTTTTTGTTGTATTTAATAGCTCACCCCGTATTACGAGGAATGAAAGCATGACGTTTATGTGCCAAGAGATGTTCAGTTTTGTCAAATAAAGAATCACTCACGGTCTTCATAATATTTGTGAATAATACAATCAAATAAAATAACACAACATTTCTAATTCACGCTCCTCTAACTCTTACTTCAATTCAAGGACATAGTGTCACAGAAGCGTATCTACAGATTATTAATTTCGAGAAAAACAGAAATAAATGAATTTTATATACTAATTCATCTATAACAATCATAATGTTCGGAATAGGACAATATATTTCCAGATGAATAACTACTTGATATTGAGGAACCTCGTCGAATATTTGAAAAACTTGATAATGATGAAAAATATCTCAAAATTAACGTTATGTTTCCAAAAAAAGGTAGTTAAGCCTTTGTGACACTAAGGACTCGAATTCACTTAGTTACTTTTAGGTCAACCAAGTGAACTCTCCTCGGAAACATTTTGTCTCTTATTGTCTTTAACCGAGATATCAGTCTATTATTTATTTCACACAATAAGTTTTCAGTTTATTCCCGCGACGCACAAAGCTGTCCTGCAAACACTTAATGTTCAACGGGTCACTAGTCAGTTTTTCAACGCAGCGAACACTTTAACACTTATTTATTTCAAACATTCCACTTCAGACACCAAATGTAGTAAAACTGCACTAAACTAATTTTGTTAATTTATTTTAAAACTAGTCTTAAACAATAATTTATATCAGTCACTATTTTACAAATTTATCTTCACTGTCTATCGGCGAACTTTGGAACTATATTTGTAACTCTCTGTGGCTATCTCTCTGACTATCCCGCCATCTAATACCCAGCGGCTTATATACTCGTATCTACAGTTCTCGACTGATCGGGACAATAGAACGATTCATCGAGCTCTCTCTCGAAACTTCGGATTTTTGGAACGTTCGCGCTTCTGGTGTTTTTTGAGAACATTTTCATTGGTGTTTCGAGGTCGCCTTTCCTGAATCCTCAAGAAATGAAACCTACCACCAAAAAAATAATAAAATCGCCCTTTCCACCTCATTAAAAAGAAAATTTGACGATCTCAAGCACTTGAACCATCTGAGAAAACAGGAAATCTCTGAAAATGGTAATACTACTTATAAGTTGGCCAAGAAGGTTGTTGAAAACGAAATACGCCAGGAAAAAAATAAATAATGTAATGAACAAGGTGCAGACTTCTAGTAATAAAAGCAAAACGCTCTGGAATATTATTAAACAGCCTCAAAAAAATAATGAAAGAAAACGAATAATTCTTAATCATAATGAGAATATAATCAGCAGTGAAGAAGAAATCGTGGAAACATTCGGAGATTATTTTTCAACAATAATTGATGAAAAAATTAAGGCGTATTTCCCAGAGAATGATTCGGGAAGTTGTACTTCAATGCAAAATGTTAACACAACCATGTTTTTTGAACCTGTTTCTGCGGATGATGTGAAAAAAGTTATAACATCATTAACCAATGAAAAAGTACAGGCCATGATGAAGTATCCACAAAAATTATTAAAGCATGTGTGGATATTCTACCTGAAGTGCTTGGACATATTTTAAACGTATGTATTTCCTTTGGGGAATATCCTGACATTCTTAAAATCGCGGTCCTTGTCCCTATACTGAAAAATGGCGAGTGTAAAAATATCGAAAATTATCGTCCCATATCAATATCAGTGTCTTCTCAAATATTTTTGAAAAATGATTTCCTCTAGAATAAATGGTTACCTAGAAACATTCGAACTTATGACTGAATGCCAACACGGGTTTAGAAAAGACCACTCGACAGAAACCGCAACATTTAATTTTATACAACAGGTACATAATTTGATAGATAAAAGGAATATTGTTGTTGGAATTTTTTTCGATTTAGGTAGAGCCTTTGATACCTTAAATTTTGAATTCCTATCAGAAAAACTATTTAACATGGGCATTCGAGGAAATGTTAATCAGCTCATAGTGTCTTTCTTGACAAATAGATATTTTCAGGTGAAACAGAATGATACAATGTCGAATAAATTTCCGATAACAACTGGGACACCACAAGGCAGTGTTCTCGGACCACTGATATTTCTACTATATGTGAATGATCTCCCTAATAACATGACTAATGGTGAAATATACCTTTACGCGGATGATACTTCCATCATCTTATCAAGTAAAACTACAGAAGACACTAAATCATTTCAACGACTAGTGATATAGAAACAGACAGTGAACTTAAAGAGTATGGAAATCGCAAACTCATCGCGAAGCTTACATGATTTCAACTTCATTTTCCTGAACGAATCCTTAGCACTATCGAGCTCGACAAAATTCCTGAGAACAATAACTGACTCCCATTTTAAATGGCAAGAACATATAGAGTTCACATCTAGGAATTTGAATCAATCATACTACCTTATTAATTTTTTTAATAATAAGCTAGATACTAAATCACTAATATCAGTATATTACACAAAGTTTCATTCTATTATTAACTACAATATCGCCGTCTGGGGGCTAGCTACTGATATTAATAGAATTTTCATAAAACAGAAATCATTGATGAGACTAATTTTCAATCTAAATATCAAAACGTCATGCAGAGAGAGTTTTCGTCAAAACAAAATATTAACTATTGCAAGTATGTTCATTCTGAAAACATCAATGTATATCCATGAAAAGAAAAGGCACCTAGAGTCCAGATCAGAAGTTCACACTTACCATACCAGAAATAACAAGCTAACTACCCAAAAACACCATCATGCAAAGTATGAAAAATCTCCAATGTTTGTGGGTATTGTGATAAAGATCCAAATCATTTATCTTTATTTCAATTCCAATAGTTTATCAAATTGTGTATTTTTAATTATGTTGTTTCAGCAAATATACGTACAGAACCGTTGCAGTGTCATTAAACTGATCGGGACATTACACTGTTTGCAATTCAAATATTAAAAACAATTAGATGCAAAGTGATGATGAACGAATATGTATGGAATCCTAATTTTGGGCAGTAACGATTATACATTCAACCTTGTAAGATGTGACAACAGTATTTAGAATAAACTAAGCTCTTTTGGTAATGACTGGTTTAAATTACTTTATGTGCTACATTTCAGTATCCGTCTCTATAACATGCTACCGAGAGACATGAAAACATTGTCCTCTCAAGTTTTCAAAAAGCGGCTGAAACTATTTCTCTCAGAAAAATGTTGTTACACTCTAGACGAATTTATACTTGAAGTTGGTAATGTCTGATCACTTTCATTGTGACGATTATATTTTTGTTGCTTTAACATAGTATCCCACGTCCTCACACTAGTATGTATGTGTGGGTGTGTATATGTATGTGTGTGTATCAATTTCATAGTAACCTGTTGAGGATGTCCTGTCAAATCATTTATACATACATACACACATTAATCTATTGATTAATTTTATTTACTACTAGTTTTGTATGTTGTTTTTATTCTGACCTGTAATCCTGTGATGTCGTGTTTTTTATTGTATATTTATTCTTATGTCATCAATTATTTTATATATTGTATAGACTATACTTACTCTAAGAATTATGACCTGTCCGATCTACATTATGTGTAGCACAAAGGATTAATAAAGCTATCTATCTATCTATCTATCTATCTAACTATCTTCTTCTACGTGGGACTCATGTGTTTGTCATCGGAGAACTTGTTTACATTTCGAGTGTGCATTATTAATAGGATGATCAGGGTCGGTCTCGAGGCAGGTCTCGAAATCGTTTCAATACATAGGGGAGAGGTAGCCTTTACTGACTAGTTAAGAACAAATTTCAGCAACTATTTGGGACCGCAGCAAAACGCAAGTGTACTCTTATAAAGTCTAGTTCATACCCTTGCGAATTTCGCAATTTTTCTGCCAATAAAATGGCTTCCAGTCATGCTGGACCAATCGTTGATGTAGAACCATGTCGGCAGCCATTTTATTCGCAGAAAAATTGCGAAGTTCGCGATGGTATGAACTGGACTTATCATTATATTTCCAATAATACGCATAATTACTGTCGACGTCACATCTGCCATTTTGTTGAGAAATGTCATAGCACTGAATCCAAACAAAGAAATCGTATTATGGCGTTTTGGAGTGGTGTTTTTTTCTAATCCCCTCAATTTTTGATACCCTGTTGGTCTGGACATTATTGATTTCATCTCTCGCAGTGGATTGTGCACAAAGTGCCAGTATATATTAGTCGAATACTGGTATATATCAATTAAAAATGTATATAACCTACAAACATTCATTATTTCTGAAGCATATACGAGATTGCTATTCGAGTTACGATATTTTCAGTAGATAGACAAAACAACTATCAACATAAAAAAAAGTGACATAACCTCACTTTCGACTCCCGCCGACTGGCCGTGCTTTTGTGGGACCCCATTGAGCTCTCTGCGCCGGAGCTGGTGCTGCAGGACAGGGGCCCCATCGAAGAACGTCCCCACAGAAGAGGGGGCACGCTAGAGGCCAAGGAGGCCGAGTTTTCGTCAATTTAAGTTCTTGATGGTGATGGTTGTATAGAATTGGGTAACTGGGATCGGCTGGGAACAAGTGCGGGGGGCTGTGGGCGTGGGCAAAGAACGTCCCCAGAGAAGATGGGGTGCGCTGGAGCGCCGGGGGCCGAGATATTTCGATTTTTATTAATTTTTAATTTTCGTTGATTTTATAGTTGTTGACGCTGGCACTGGTGGTACGCCGCCACTGGAGCGGCTCGCTGACGACAGTCGGCGGCACGTCAAAGGAAGGTTGTTTACGCGTAGAGGCTGTGACGACACATTCTAAGAATTCGGTGAGTGTTTTCCATCAAGACTCAGTGTGTTGTGTCGGAAATAAGACATGATTGGCATCTCACTTTAACTAATCGGTTTTTTTTTTCTGTTTTTGTCTTTGAGAATTACACAGTTAGCTGCGGGCTGGGTGCTACGGGCGGGGTGGTGGGGAGAGGGGGGAATTCGGACGCTAGATATTGAATAAATAAATAAATTCGAGGAATTCAAGATTGTTTTGTTCGTGTTGAGAGACTTGAAGTAAAATGCAAAA